>CM054941.1:11609505-11674414 GCA_029168755.2 Tillandsia fasciculata
ACGGTGCCTTGGTGATGGTTTGGTGGAAGCAACTCAATAGGGAAGTCGACCTCTCGTTCCGGCGGCATTCCGGGGAGCTCCGCGGAAATACATCCGGAAATTCCCTTACCACTGGAATTTCGGAAGGCGAGGGAACGGGTCGGGTGGCTAAATCTACCGAGGCTAGATAGGCCACGCACCCACCCTCTATCAGCTTCCTAGCCCGCGACGCGGAGATGACGGCCTAAAAAGGAGGACTTTTACACGCCAGGTAGACGTGTTCCGGGAATCCCGGTTTCTGCAGTCGTACCTGACGTTTCTCACAATCGATTAGCACCTGTCACTCGGTAAGCCCATCCCTTCCGAGTATCCCCTCGAATTCTCTTACCACTAAGTCTCAAATGTCGAATCGTTGGCGCTAACCATTAACCCCAAAAGCCTGAGCTTTTAGAGGTGCGCATCCGATTCACTTAAAGCGGCATACACCGCACCACAGATCTCGACCAGACCCAACCCACCTGGATGTTGGGTCTATTGTGGGGCCTCTTGCCGTTAGGTCTATTGCGGACCGCAGCCCACTCAACCTATTGGGCTCACCCAACCCAACTCACTAGTCCCCTGGGCCTATTGTCTCAAGGCAGGAAGTTGGACCTATTTGACCCATAATAAAGGGCCAACACCAAAGACAACTAAGTCTTCGCATCCTTATTGGGCAGGAAGGTACAGAGTATTTGCTCCTAAGGGTTCTCCTGGGGTCAAGACCAACATTACTCTTCGTAAGGGGTCTTTCCTGCTACTACTTCCCTCGGGTAGTGCGTCCTTTGTCGTGTCGTCGCATAAGACCCCTCATCCGTGTCGCGACTCCGAAGAATCATTCCCGGGTTCGGGGCAGTAAAAACGGAACTGTCCCAGTTTGTCACGTTAGAAGCAAAGGTCGTGCTTCCGGAATGAATAATTTCCCCCGAGGTGCTCCTCTGTAGATGATGCATGGCCGGTCTCCGCTAGAAAATCCCCCTCCTGAGAAGGGCTGGGGTCGTTTCTTGTCCATGTCGTACTCCGAGTCCTCTGTCTGATGTGTTTCCAGGTTCCTTGCGGTGTCTTCGGATATTGGGGTGGTCGGCCCCCGTCGGGAAAGTCATTCCCGGGTTATGGCTGGGGTCGTTTCGGCCCCCGGCAGACTCATGACCCTTCTGCCGGGTGCGTGGAACGGCCAATTCCCGCCCCACCATAGTGGTCCTATCGATCACTTCTCGGTAAGCGGGTAGACCCACCGTCGGTATTACCCGATTAGTGTCGCTATGTGGACCACCTTTGGGAAGGCGAGCCTGGTAGGGTTCGTCTTTCCTAACAAAAAGGGGAGAGCGCTATGCCATGTCGCGTAATCCGTTGTTGGAGTAGCCGATTCTCCACTGTTGCCGGAACCGTCGTATCCTCTTCTGCACCATCGATTGAAGAGCGGCTTCGGGCCATTAACCGTGCAAACAAAGAAACCAAGTTAGCCCTAAGGTTATCACCCTAGCACCTAGACTTACGAACACACCTACATTACGTTCCCTTTTTCCCCGTACTCTCACGTACTACCGCACCTATACCTTGGTCATCTCATGTCCAATTTGCTTGTGGCACCTTACACTGTGGATGTGGATCACGTCTACTATGGTTGTGGTTGTTTTTTCTCTGATACCATTTAATCTGTCACGCCCCCGGGGGTTTTGAGTCATTTAAAGCGGAAAATTGCGTGTCTATTTTTTTTTTCTTAATAAGGTGATATAAACCTCAACCCCGGTGCGTGCCAGACCGCCACATACACAAATTCACTCTGTCCACTGACAGAGTCTCCTTTGTATATGCACGGCGTCTCATTTACAACATACAATTCATCACACATTAATCACCAACCAACACCATACCGTAGACATTCATCACCAATTAAAGCAAGTTTATAAAGCGGCGTCAGTGTTTGGAAAGGATAAAACCAGCGTTTGCAAAACCCGTGCCCACACGGCACTTCGTTTTGAGAAAACATTTTCGCAATCCTTTAATTTATCATGAAAACATGCCGCATAAAAGGAACGCCTCTAAACGTAATTAAAACATAAGAATACACCTCATCCACAGAGCTAATTAATACATGTTCACAACTAAAGCCATCCACAAGCAAATTAAGTATTTATACGAAAAAGGAAATGAGATATAATCATAATAACCAAGTGTCCGACTACGGTCCTCACGACGCAGCCCACCGTCGGCTAGCAGTACCTGTCACGGAGTGGGTAACGTCAGTGACAAACAAAGTAGATGTCTAATAGTATCAAGGAAGGAAAACGAACCGAATACACCGAGTACACCGTAACCTTTCGTTAAACCCCTGTGCATATTTTAAACTGGGCACCAACCCCAGATTATTTATTAATTAAGCTGGGCACCAACCCCAGAGTACCTGTCGGGGAGACTAAAGTCCCCCTCGTGCACAAACACCTTTTTGATGCTTTTAACCTCTTCACGGGGCTAGTGCGGCCCCTATAGCTGCCGTGAAGAGGTCCTCACGGCTCCCACCCCTTTGTGAGGCACACGGGTCAAAAAGACCACTTTTCGGAAAAGTACACCATGCGGTGGCCCGATCCGCCGGTGTACGTGCAGCATCCGAAACCGGATTGCCAAGATTGGCGTGTGGTGAGCACCGCGACCGCAGCCGCTTAAATTGTTAGATAAAACATCATTAAGCGAAAGGTTAAACTGTCCATCTACTTGTTAGGTAAATTTAAGAGTACTTTAATGGCGATAAATGCACTTACTGCACTTGTTGCACTTATAGCAACCCTACCCACCTGGTTGGAGAGCAATCGGAACTCCTGAATCCTTTGCGCACCCCCGCTGCGCACCTGGACCTAAGGAAAGTCCGCAAGGATAACTATAGTCACAAACGTGTACTAACATCCCAAAACAAAAGACCCAATTTACCCTTTTTGACGGAAAAGTCCAACATCGTCCGGTTCGCCGAAAACCGGAACCCCGCGCGGCACCCAACATAATAAAATAATGACCAAGTAGGTCCCAAGTGGCTGTACCAAGAAAGCCCGCGGAAATAACGATCCCAACGGCGAAAACCGCGCTCAAAACGGTGGAAAAACGGACCCAAACGGAGCTACCGAACTTTGGGCTGTCGGTGGTGCACAGGGGTATCCGTGGACCAGGCTCACGGCGTCGGCGACCGCGCGGCATGCACCGGGTGCACGCAGGAAGCGTGCACCGCGCGGTTTGGGCCGGGCCGGTGCACGCTTCAAAGCGTGCACCGGGTTCACACTCGTCGGCCGCCAGCACGTACGCCGGGTGCACGCCTAGGGCGTGCACCGCGCACACTGTGCAGCCCGGCGCACGGTTTCGTGCGCCGGGTCTGCGCCTTTGGGACAGCGGGGCGTGCACCGGGTGCACGCCCGGGGTCCGTGGACCGCGGCCGTACGGATGCTACAGTAAACCCCAAATTCGCCGTTTTCGCGCCGTTTTCGCTCCCGTTTCGCAATTTCTTCTCCGTTTTCGCTCCCGTGCGATTCCGGCGACGACCCCGTGACCATGGTAACGACGGCGGCGGCCTCCCGTCTAACAACGGCGGCGGCGGCCTCCCGTTAACCCACTATGTCCCGCCGAAGTCGCCCGGAAAATTCTCGAAAAATTCCCAAAAAAATTTCCGAAAAATTCCCGGTAAATCTAATAACTAAACCAACGACCGACGAACAACCAAAACGTCGATCGGGGGTCCGACAACAAGAAACCGGTTAAAAACCATCAATTAAAATCCGATAAAAATCCTCGATCACACCCGATCAAGAACGAGGATAAAATATGGATCAAAACGAAAACCCGCGAACGATGTTCCGATTAAAATAACCTTACAAGAACACGAAAAACCCCCGATTTATTTTAACAAAAGAAACGATGATAACTAACCTTAAATTTATCGGAATAAAAGATCCGATCTTGTTTCTCGCGGCGTCGGAGATCCGGATCCGCTCCCCGTAGACGATGGCGTCTCGTTCTCCGATCTCCGGCACGTGAATCGGGGCGATCGGGTTCCTCCGCTTCCTCCTTCTTTTCCTCTTTTCTCCTCCGGTTAGGGTTTTCCTCTTTCTTTTCTAATTAGGATTTCGTTTGGTTTTCGGCACGCACGAAAGGGAAGGGTTTGAGGAGGCGGTATTTTAAAAATAGGGTTTCCGTTCGGGGAATAAATAAATCTCGTTATTTATTTATCCCTTTTTATCTTATTTCATACGTACGCACCGTCAAAATCCTCCTCGGATATTTTTGACTCCAATTAATTAATTCATTAATTAATTAATCCCTTACCGATAATCCCTATTATTTAATTATTTAATTAATTTTCTCTTTATCTTACGTGCGTAGGAAAACCCGCAATACCCCGTTTCTATTTCTCAAATAAATATCTTGACTGACGGGATAAAATCCTCACCTTAAATCCTGACCACCGATTATTTAATCACCTTTATTAAATAATCACGGGAAATAGATTCCCAATTTTAAGCACACGTACGATTAATTTCTCCTTTAATTCGTACGTAGGAGGATTTAAATTTCCGTCACCAGATAATTGATTAATTAATTAATTAATTAATTATCCCCTACGAGATAACCCACCTTATCTCCAACGGGTGCAAGATATTTTGCACGGTTTCCGATGCGTGACTAATCGCCGCGTCGGTAAGGATCCCGTTCCGGGAGATCCCGACATCGGATTTCGAATCCGATCGCACCGTCGGTCATCGTTTTTTGCGCTCTATCGCAGAAAAATACACACACCTCGTCCCGGCCGACTTTTGAAAGTTAAATAATTTTACTTCGCTTAAGGCTTAAGCAATTACATGTGAGTTCAAAAATACCCCTAAGGGTCGGGTCACTACACCACCGTCCCGCAATACTCACTTAGTTTGACCTGTCACGGAGTGGGTAAAGTCAGTGACAAATAAAGTAGATGCTTAACAGAAATAAACAGAGTTTAGAACAAGTTACACCGCACCGGAACCTTCGCTATCCGACACCCTGAATTTACATTAATCATGTTACTTATTTTAGTTTCACACCGTCACGTCAGGGTAGGTCGACTGCCTCCCCACGGGACATTTGAAGCTCTAACCCCTTCACGATGCGTGGCGCGCCACGTTTGGCCATCGTGAAGTGGTCCCCAATCATCACACGTGGGGCACACGGGTCCTACTGACCACTTCTTCGGAAAAGTACACCATTGCGGGGGCCTATTCCGCCGATGTACGTGCAGCTTTCAAAAAGGATGCCGAGATCGGCGTGGATTAATTTTTACAAAAAGCGAAGGGTTAAAACATTAGCACCTGTCATCTACTTTATTAACCGGTTAGCAATAAGTACTTTAATGATACGTTGCACTCAATGCACTTACAGCACTTGATGCAAAAGAACCCACCTGGTCGCGGAAGAAACGGGATACTATGAGTCTCGGACACCTTCCCGCTGCGCACCTGGACCCATGAAAAATTCCCAGAATCATATTCAATAACTTACACGTTTACCAGAAAACAACCCTAATCATCTTTTGCACCGTAACCCTAAAACGGCGACGAAAATCGCGCTTGCCGACCCCCGCGTGGAGACTGCCCGCGCAGTACCCGCGCGGGGTCGGTCACGGCGCCCGCGCGACGTCCGCGCGGGGTCGGGCCGTGCGGCGCCCGCGCGGTGCCCGCACGGGTCAGGCCGCGCGGCGCCCGTGCGGCGCCCGTGCGGTGCCCACGCGGTTGCCCGCGCAGCGCCCGCGCGGGGCCGGGCCGCGCGGCGCCCGCGCGGCGCCGGTTGCCCGCGCGGCGCCCGCGCGGGGCCGGGCCGCGCGGCGCCCCCGCGGTTGCCCGCACGGCGCCCGCGCGGGGCCGGGCCGCGCGGCACCCGCGCGGCGCCCGCGCGGTGCCCGCGCGGCGCCTGGGCCGCGCGGCACCCGCGCGGTGCCTGCGCGGTGCCGGGCCGCGCGGTGCCCGCGCGGCGCCCGGGCCGCGCGGTGCCCGCGTGGTGCCGGGCCGCGCGCCACCGGCGCGCGCGCCCGCGCGGCGCCCGTCCTTGTAGCGCCCGTCCACGCGGCGCCCTAGCGGCACCGCGCGTCCCTTCGTCCGCGCGGTGCCCTAGCGGCACCGCGCGTCGCCCGCCGCGCGCACCGTGCCCCATCTCGCACGGTGACGGCGGCGGGCGGAGGAATCAAGAGCGGAAAAAACATCACTAAACAAGAAGGGAAGAGCCGAAAAAATACTACGAAATAAAAACTCACCGGATGGATCGACGGGGTACGACCGATCTCGTTCTAGGTTCCGGTACGTGCTCCGGGGTGATCGGATCCGCCGTCTATTTCCCTTTTCCTTCTTCCGGTTAGGGTTTCCGCCTTTCTTCTTCTCCTTCTTTTCTTTCCGCTCGTACGGCTAGGGTTTCGTATTTTTTTTTTTTTTTTTCTTACGGCTAGGGTTTAGAATTCTCTTTTCCTAACGAGGGGAAACACTTATATTATCTACTTATCCTAATATTTAATTTCCCCAATTTCTGTTATTTTCCAAATCGTACGTAGAGAAAAATCTATTTTCCCAGTCACCGAATAATTAATTAATTAATTATCCACACGAGATAACCCCCCCATTATCCACAAACGGGTGCAAGATAATTTGCACGGATTTCGATGCACGACTAATCACCGCATCACTAAAAATCCCGTTCCGGGTGTTCCCGACATCGGATTTCCGATCCGATCGCACCGTCGGTCATTATTTTTCGCGCTCTTTCGCAGAAAAATGCAAGCACCACACTCACCGACCGACAAACCAAAGGTAATATTCCCGGAGTACTAAAAGGACGCTAAAATTAGAAGGAGGGTTAAATATTACGAAATACCGTGTCATTACAGTAAAGGAAAGGCTGGAAATAACTATACAGCTACCATGCCTGTGATGATCCGGACTCCCGCAGAACTGCGCAACCTTAAATAGTGACTGTAGGAAGCTTGTACAGTGCAACGAAGCCTGTAGAATCGAAATTGGATATTTAAAATAGACTTGGCACGAAAATCGGAGCAAATGGGATTTTCTGGGAGCTTTTTGCAAAATTTCGGATGAGAATTTGGCGAAACGGACGGCGGATTTGGACTCAGCGCGCGAAAACGGTCAAAATGGTATATTCACTTTATTTTTCGGCACATTTTACTGTTCATGCCGGAATTACTGTTCCGGCCGCCGGAATTACTGTTCCGGCGGCCGGCGGCGACCGGCAGGCGGCGGCGCACGGCGGCGCAGCGGCGGGGCAGCGGCGGAGCGCGGAGGAGCGCGGCGCGGGCAGGCGCGGGCAGCGCGGGCAGGCGCGGGCAGGCGCGGGCAGGGGGCTCGGTGCGCGGTCCATGGGCCAGGCGTGCACCGGGTGCACCGAAATCTTCCCTTGCCACGTGGCAGCTCCTGATTGGCTGGCCGGTTTCTAGAAGCTTCTGGATGGTCGACACGTGGCAGCATCCTGTAGGCCGACAAATTTCCGGAAGACCCGGAGCGCGGACCGAGCACATGGACCACGTGGCCACGTGGCGAAATCTGATTGGCCCTGCACAGGCTGTTTCCTGTTCTGTGGACACGTGGCGCTTCCTGGATGGCCAGTTTCGGTGTTTCCTGTTCGGATCTGATCCCGTGAGGGAATATTCCCTTTGGCCCATTATAAAGAGGGAACCCCACCCCCCTCTCTTTCCACCTTGGTTTCCGAGCCGAAGAGAGAGAATCAGAAAAAGTGCCCAATACAAAAGTTTTTCCTCTCTCTCTCCTCTTTCTCTCTCTACAATCTCAGGAATTTAGGAGTTACAGATAGTGAGATATCTGCGACGCGGCGCACTGCGACGGTTTTCTTTTTCGGCCATTTCCCGTCGCAGTTCCGTCGAAAATTCACTGCGGGCTAACCAGGTGGAATTTTTGGACGATTTTTGCGGCAGCGCGACCGTAAGAGGTAGGGCTTCGATTTCCGTATTGATTATTTTGCTCCGTTTCGTACTTTTGGCACAGTTTTCAGGTCCTCTTTGACCCCCCTTTTTACTGTGATGGTTTTTGGACAGCACCGACTTCTCCGATTTTTATCTTGACGTAGGAGCGTCAGATCGAGGCGTTTTAAGAGTCGATTTTGATCTACTCTTCGCGAGGAACGCAACCGTGATTTTTCTGGGATTTTAGGAGCTCATTTTAGAGGTGAAAAATTCCTCTTTTCCCGTGCTGTCTGAAAAACAGCAAATATTGTGCTTTTTGAGATTTATACCGGGAGCGTTGATTTGCAGGATTTGAGGACTGTGGACAACCAGGAGACTACCTGGGGTGTTGTTTGAGCTGTTCGAGGTGGGCGGTTGTTGCTTACCTCATTTTTGACAAGCTCACTGGGATTACTAGAAATCCCCTAAAATATGACAATTAATGAGAACCATTGGGACTACTAACAGGACTACTAACAGGACTACTAACAGGACAACTAACAGGACAATTAATGAGAACCATTGGGACAAATTAATATGACAAATGACAAGGACCGCTGGGACAAACTCCCCTAAAAATTAATATAACCCCACAAATGATATGATGACTTATATTGGGACACTGTGATTGAGACAAAGGCTATGATCTCGCATGCAAATGACTTTTATTCAGTAAATCAATTGTTTTAAACCTTTGACACTATTTTACAACTTTTAAAAATAAAGACAGTTGCATGCATGCCCGGACATCAGGTAAGGCCACTATTTATTGCTACACTATCATATTGGGATTTGAACATGTTTCATTGTTGTCCTTTGCATTCATATGTTGTTGCTCAAGTGTGAGCAGGGGTTTGGGATAGTGTAGCCAAGGTTGTGCTAGATTGTGGACTTGTGGGGTATTGCGGTGACCGCGGACAGTAGGCGGTTGACCAGATGTTTATCCTTGCATCAGATTGGGGTTGAGTTTGGTTTATTTATTGCATCAGTTGGGGATTGGGTTTCTATAGTGGATGGAGTTTCCCACTTTGATCATGGTTATGATCCAGTCCTGCTATATTGAGACATGTGCTACAGAGATACTTGTGATACTGATGACAGAGATATTTTACTCGTGTGGGTCGCTCCCCTCGAGTGCCACTCCGGAGGTGTGCTTTCTCGGACCCAGCCGTGTGTGCCGGTCTGATACTTATGTTGGGATGCGAGCCGTGTGAGCCGATCCCGCGGTTTCGAGCCGTGTGTGCAGATTCCGCTGAGCAGGCAGTACCAGTTGTTACTGGTGACTAGATTGGGTTTATTTGGACAGATACTATTTCTGATGCATGCATACAGTTTTGACAGCATAATAGTGGTAGTTTTCCTGTTTCAGCATCTTATGTATCTTACCACTTCCCCTTTTCTCTTTTGCCTCTAGTAGTCCTAGTGGGTGCGTCAGAGTTGAGGTTTTACCCACTAGGGGAGGCTGCTGGTTTATCTGGTAGTTCTCACCCCCATTGTTGTTTTCTGTTTCTTTCTTCTCCTTTATTTTGCAGAGTCATCTGCGGGAGCTGCTAGGCCATCGGCAGCTGATCGAGGTAAGGGGATCGCTGAATAGATAGATCTCCTGGGAGACTGAGAGCTGTAGATAGACGTTGTACCCCCCACTCAGACTGTGAGATTCTCCTTTTATTTTGGGTCTGGCTTCCGCCAGCTGGTTGTATTATTTTGGTGAGCTGGGAGATTATTGTACATATTACAGTTGTATTTGTAGTTCCAGTCTGAGATACTATGTGGTTCTTCTATTTCAGCTCTGTATTATGCTCTTTTATTGTACATTTATATCTGAGCAGGTTACCAGCGCTTCGTGTACGCGGGAAATCCCGTGTGCACGGCGGATCTGTAGACGGGCCCGGGTCCTGATTTGCACCCGGGGCGTGACAGATTAAGTTGGTATCAGAGCTTAGGGATAGTTCAGTTGGGACTTAGGAAACCCTAGGCTTTTGGCAGACCCTAGGATAATAGGGCATGAGAGACGTGGCATTTTGCGAAAGTCGTCGATTTATTTTGTTTGACTCTTCCAGTGAGAGAAGAGGGATCGACATAGCCTATTTCTGGTGGACAGTTATGTTGGCTGCAGACAACATAAAGTCACAGAAATAGGGGAATGTCTTTGACTTTCGCTAGATTGGGTCGTGTGGGGTCCCGATACTGAGTGTGGTTTCTTGTGGTAGGATGCCTCCGCGACGTAGGATGTTGACGCGTTCTCAGCCTGATTCCCCTGAACCCGATCAGGAGGAGTCCGGGCAGGGCCAGCAGAGTGAGGTGCAAGAGCTGCAGGCCCAGATGGCCCAGATGTCAGAGGCTGTTCGGCGTCAGGAGGAGGCTATGGGTCGGCTGACGCAGATGTTAGAGCAGAGGGCGCAGCCTGTTGTAGCACCTTCAGAGAATTCTCCCGTACCTTCTTCCCCTGCTGTGAATCCTCCAGTTGTACCGGTGACCCCGGCATCCCCTGTTGCTCGGGGTACTGGTGGACAGCCGACTGGGCTGACAGGATCTCTGACCCCGGCAGAGCAGCGGGGAGTGGTGGACCTGTTGATGAGGTTCCGCCAGTTTGACCCACCCCATTTTTCGGGGCAAAGTACTGAGCCGTGGGAGGCAGAGTCGTGGATCACGGCGATGGAGCGACGTTTTGAGACGTTGTTTATCGAGGATCGATATCAGGTAATTTTGGCAACGAACTTTTTGGAACACAACGCCGAAGCTTGGTGGCGGCGTGTTCGACCGGCTGGTCCGCCTGGGGCTCAGCTCCTGACCTGGGCGGAATTTCGCAATCTCCTTCTTGGGGCTTTCTTCCCGGAAAGCGTCCGGCAGAGGTTGGAGGAACAGTTGAGAAACCTCCGACAAGGAGATCGGCCCGTACACGAGTACATTGCCAATTTCAATCAATTGTTGGCATGTGTACCGAACGTGGCCAGGGACGAGGCGCACCGGATCTACATGTTCGAGCGAGGATTGCGCCGGGACCTTTTTCAATTGGTTCGCTCGCGTAGGTTGCAGACCTTGGAGGCCTCGATGGAGCAGGCACTCTACGTTGAGTGCGGGGAGGTAGTAATGGGGGAGGTAGCTCCAGCTCCCGTAGTGATCCCGGGGGCGAAGCGACCAGCACCGGAGGTTGGGGGACAGGCTAGTTCGTGGAGGCCGCCACGACCGCCGCAGCCACAGTTCCCCGGCCAAGGACGGTCCGAGCGACGAGGGCCTGGTGGATCCCAGAAGTCCCAGCAGCGGCAGCAGCAGCAAAGATCACAGTCGTCGCAGCGTGGGTCGCAGCGGCAGCCTCAGCGACAGCGGCAGTCTCAACAGCAATCACGACAGCCACGGGCCCCCGGCAATTGTATTTTCTGCGGAGGTCAGCATTTTTCCAACACCTGCGACCAACGGTGGGGTCGCTGCTATAGATGTGGACAGCCCGGGCACATTCGAGCTTCGTGCCCCTTTTCGGCCCCCACCACCCCTTCTTCAGCATCTGCTCCATCTTCATCGCAGCAGCGGTCGACGGCTCAGCGGCCCTATGCTCCAGCAAGCAGGCCATCTTCTTCCCATCCCACGGATTATCGCCCTCCAGCTCAGAGTGGGCGAGTGTATGCTGCGCAAGTAGAGGACTCTTCGGCAGCAGATCATGTGGTGGCAGGTATCACCTTACTTTCTGGCATTAGGACTCGTACTTTATTTGATACTGGAGCATCGCATTCTTTTATTAGTAGATCATTTGCATCATTACATGGGTTAGAGGTAGGACTTTTGCCACGTGCACGAGAGGTTCAGATTCCCGATCACACCTTGCACGTGGAGGAGTGTTGTTGGTCCTGCCCGATGCAAATCGAGTCCTGGATTATGCCAGCAGACCTGTTGGTCTTGAGACAGCTGAAGGACTTCGATGTGGTCCTCGGAATGGACTGGCTGGCTCGGTATTTGCGACTATTGATTGTGCCGCAAGGACCGTCACTTTTAGAGAGCCAGGCCAGGAGATGTTGGTATACCGGGGATGTCAGAGTGCTTTCTTTGCCTCTATGATTTCGACTTCCCGAGCGAGGCAGATGATCCATCGAGGATGTGTAGCCTTTTTGGCTAGTGTTGTTGAGGGGCCTACGGCGGCACCGGAACTCGGGGATATCCCTATTGCCCGCGAGTTTCCGGATGTTTTTCCACCTGAGCTGACTAGCATGCCGCCAGATAGGGAGATTGAGTTTGTGATTGACGTAGTTCCAGGAACTGCGCCAATCTCAAAGGCTCCTTACCGGATGGCACCGGCTGAGTTGCGAGAGCTTAAGGCGCAACTCCAAGATTTAATGGATAAGGGCTTTATTAGGCCGAGTGTGTCGCCTTGGGGAGCGCCGGTGCTATTCGTGAAGAAGAAAGATGGGTCACTTCGACTTTGTGTGGACTATAGGGAATTAAATAAAGTGACCATCAAGAACAAGTACCCTTTGCCGCGCATCGATGATCTTTTTGATCAGCTGCAAGGGTCTTGTGTCTTCTCTAAGATAGATCTGCAATCCGGTTACCACCAGTTGAAGGTGAAGGCCGAGGATATTCCGAAAACGGCATTTAGATCACGGTACGGGCATTATGAGTTTACAGTTATGCCTTTTGGGCTAACTAATGCCCCTGCCGCATTCATGGATTTAATGAACCGGATCTTCCGACCATACTTAGACCGATTCGTGGTAGTGTTCATTGATGATATCCTGGTCTACTCCCGAAGTGATGCGGAGCATGAGGAGCACTTAAGGATCGTGCTGCAACTTCTGCGAGAGAAGAAGTTGTATGCCAAGCTGGCAAAGTGCGAGTTTTGGCTTCGGGAGGTAGTTTTCTTGGGCCATGTGATTTCCGCCGCAGGTGTGGCGGTAGACCCGGCGAAAATTGAGGCAGTCCGAGATTGGCCCCGACCGACGACCGTTTCTGAGGTGCGTAGCTTTATGGGTTTAGCTGGGTATTATCGTCGGTTTGTGGAAGGCTTTGCGAAGCTTTCCACACCCCTCACTCGCTTGACGCGTAAAGGAGTGAAGTTTATCTGGAGTGAGGACTGTCAGAGGAGCTTTGAGGAGCTAAAGAATAGATTGATGACCGCTCCTATCCTTTCCCTCCCTGTTATGGGGAAAGGATATGTGATCTACAGCGACGCATCACACAGTGGACTTGGTTGTGTGTTGATGCAAGAAGGGAGGGTAATTGCTTATGCATCAAGGCAACTCAAAGATTACGAGAAGAATTACCCTACCCATGACTTGGAGCTTGCTGCTGTAGTGTTTGCACTAAAGCTTTGGCGTCATTACCTATATGGGGAGCACTGTGAAATCTACACCGACCACAAGAGCCTAAAATACCTGTTCACGCAAAAGGAGCTAAATTTAAGGCAGCGTAGGTGGTTAGAGCTATTAAAGGATTATGATGTAGATATTCTCTACCACCCAGGCAAAGCTAATGTGGTCGCTGATGCCTTGAGTAGGAGAGCGGTGCAAAGTTTGTCTATGTTGATCACAGACCAGGCACCGCTATTAGAGGAGATGAGACGGCTCGAGATAGAGGTTGTGTCCCCTGGGGTCTCTGCTAGACTGACATCTTTAGTCGTGCAGCCCACTCTGCTAGACAGGATCAAGGAGAAACAGAGTGAGGACCCCCACTTGACCAGGATTAGAGATCAAATTCCGAGTGATCAGTCAGGGGACTTTACGGTAGATGCCTCGGGAGTACTAAGGTACAGGAACCGAGCATGTGTGCCAGCGGATGCGGAGATCCGAGAGCAGATATTGCGAGAGGCCCATTATACACCTTATACCCTACATCCTGGTGGGACTAAGATGTATAAGGACCTCAAGGCACATTTCTGGTGGAATGGCATGAAAAGGGATATCGGGAGATTTGTGGCTCAGTGTTTAACTTGTCAGCAGGTGAAAGCTGAGCATCGAGTGCCAGCTGGCAAGTTACAGAGTCTCCCAATTCCCCAGTGGAAATGGGACCACATTACGATGGATTTCGTGGTCGGACTTCCTAGGGCACAGGGAGGAGCAGACGCTATCTGGGTAGTCGTGGATCGACTTACCAAGTCGGCGCACTTTCTGCCCATGCAGACTACGTGGCCACTTGAGCGACTAGCCCAGTTATATCTGGATGAGATAGTGAGATTACATGGAGTACCCGCCTCCATTGTATCAGATAGAGACCCGAGGTTTGTTTCGCATTTCTGGAAAAGTTTGCAAACAGCCTTGGGGACTGAACTCAGGTTCAGTACGGCTTTTCATCCGCAGACTGATGGGCAGTCAGAGCGGACGATACAAATCCTGGAGGACATGTTGAGGGCTTGCGTCTTGGATTTCGGCGGAGGGTGGATTCGACACTTATCTTTAGCTGAGTTCGCGTACAACAATAGCTTTCAAGCGAGCATTCAGATGGCTCCGTTTGAAGCATTGTATGGACGCAAGTGTCGATCACCGCTTTATTGGAGTGACGTGGGCGAGAGGCGGACCTTGGGACCAGATGTCTTGATAGAGGCAGAAGAGAAGGTCCGAGTAATCCGACAGCATCTTCAGACCGCCCAGAGCCGACAAAGGAGTTATGCCGATGTTCGGCGACGAGACTTAGAGTTTCAGGTTGGTGATCATGTATTCCTGAAAGTCTCGCCGTCCAAAGGAATCAGGAGATTCGGCATTCGTGGGAAACTTAGCCCCCGATACATTGGACCCTTTGAGGTATTGGAGCGTATCGGGCCAGTTGCCTACCGACTTGCACTTCCTCCGAGGCTTGCTGGTGTCCATGATGTATTTCATGTCTCTACTTTGAGGAAGTATGTCTTCGACCCATCGCACGTCATCGACTTCACACCGCTTGAGATCAGCGAGGATTTGAGGTATGAGGAGCGCCCACTGCGAATTCTGGATCGAGAGGTGAGAGAATTGCGCAATCGGGCCATTCCCTATGTGAAGATCCAATGGAGCAATCATGACGAGCGCGAGGCTACATGGGAGCTCGAGTCGGAGATGAGGGATGCTCACCCCTACTTATTCGAGACATCGGACTGAGGATTGTTGTTGAGTCTCGTTTCGAGGACGAAACTCTTTTTAGTGGGGGAGGATGTGATGATCCGGACTCCCGCAGAACTGCGCAACATTAAATAGTGACTGTAGGAAGCTTGTACAGTGCAACGAAGCTTGTAGAATCGAAATTGGATATTTAAAATAGACTTGGCGCGAAAATCGGAGCAAATGGGATTTTCCGGGAGCTTTTTGCAAAATTTCGGATGAGAATTTGGCGAAACGGACGGCGGATTTGGACTCAGCGCGCGAAAACGGTCAAAATGGTATATTCACTTTATTTTTCGGCACATTTTACTGTTCACCGGAATTACTGTTCCGGCCGCCGGAATTACTGTTCCGGCGGCCGGCGGCGACCGGCGGGCGGCGGCGCACGGCGGCGGGCAGCGGCGCAGCGGCGCAGCGGCGGAGCGCGGAGGAGCGCGGCGCGGGCAGGCGCGGGCAGGCGCGGGCAGGGGGCTCGGTGCGCGGTCCATGGGCCAGGCGTGCACCGGGTGCACCGAAATCTTCCCTTGCCACGTGGCAGCTCCTGATTGGCTGGCCGGCTTCTAGAAGCTTCTGGATGGTGACACGTGGCAGCATCCTATAGGCCGACAAATTTCCGGAAGACCCGGAGCGCGGACCGAGCACATGGACCACGTGGCCACGTGGCGAAATCTGATTGGCCCTGCACAGGCTGTTTCCTGTTCTGTGGACACGTGGCGCTTCCTGGTTGGCCAGTTTCGGTGTTTCCTGTTCGGATCTGATCCCGTGAGGGAATATTCCCTTTGGCCCATTATAAAGAGGAACCCCACCCCCCTCTCTTTCCACCTTGGTTTCCGAGCCGAAGAGAGAGAATCAGAAAAAGTGCCCAATACGAAAGTTTTTCCTCTCTCTCTCCTCTTTCTCTCTCTACAATCTCAGAATTTAGGAGTTACAGATAGTGAGATATCTGCGACGCGGCGCACTGCGACGATTTTCTTTTTAGGCCCATTTCCCGTCGCAGTTCCGTCGAAAATTCACTGCGGGCTAACCGGGTGGAATTTTTGGACGATTTTTGCGGCAGCGCGACCGTAAGAGGTAGGGCTTCGATTTCCGTGTTGATCATTTTGCTCCGTTTCGTACTTTTGGCACAGTTTTCAGGTCCTCTTTGACCCCCCTTTTTACTGTGATGGTTTTTGGACAGCACCGACTTCTCCGATTTTTATCTTGACGTAGGAGCGTCAGATCGAGGCGTTTTAAGAGTCGATTTTGATCTACTCTTCGCGAGGAACGCAACCGTGATTTTTCTGGGATTTTAGGAGCTCATTTTAGAGGTGAAAAATTCCTCTTTTCCCGTGCTGTCTGAAAAACAGCAAATATTGTGCTTTTTGGGATTTGTATTTATACCGGGAGCGTTGATTTGCAGGATTTGAGGACTGTGGACAACCAGGAGACTACCTGGGGTGTTGTTTGAGCTGTTCGAGGTGGGCGGTTGTTGCTTACCTCATTTTTGACAAGCTCACTGGGATTACTAGAAATCCCCTAAAATATGACAATTAATGAGAATTATTGGGACTACTAACAGGACTACTAACAGGACAACTAACAGGACAATTAATGAGAACCATTGGGACAAATTAATATGACAAATGACAAGGACCGCTGGGACAAACTCCCCTAAAAATTAATATAACCCCACAAATGATATGATGACTTATATTGGGACACTGTGATTGAGACAAAGGCTATGATCTCGCATGCAAATGACTTTTATTCAGTAAATCAATTGTTTTAAACCTTTGACACTATTTTACAACTTTTAAAAATAAAGACAGTTGCATGCATGCCCGGACATCAGGTAAGGCCACTATTTATTGCTACACTATCATATTGGGATTTGAACATGTTTCATTGTTGTCCTTTGCATTCATATGTTGTTGCTCAAGTGTGAGCAGGGGTTTGGGATAGTGTAGCCAAGGTTGTGCTAGATTGTGGACTTGTGGGGTATTGCGGTGACCGCGGACAGTAGGCGGTTGACCAGATGTTTATCCTTGCATCAGATTGGGGTTGAGTTTGGTTTATTTATTGCATCAGTTGGGGATTGGGTTTCTATAGTGGATGGAGTTTCCCACTTTGATCATGGTTATGATCCAGTCCTGCTATATTGAGACATGTGCTACAGAGATACTTGTGATACTGATGACAGAGATATTTTACTCGTGTGGGTCGCTCCCCTCGAGTGCCACTCCGGAGGTGTGCTTTCTCGGACCCAGCCGTGTGTGCCGGTCTGATACTTATGTTGGGATGCGAGCCGTGTGAGCCGATCCCGCGGTTTCGAGCCGTGTGTGCAGATTCCGCTGAGCAGGCAGTACCAGTTGTTTCTGGTGACTAGATTGGGTTTATTTGGACAGATACTATTTCTGATGCATGCATACAGTTTTGACAGCATAATAGTGGTAGTTTTCCTGTTTCAGCATCTTATGTATCTTACCACTTCCCCTTTTCCTTTTGCCTCTAGTAGTCCTAGTGGGTGCGTCAGAGTTGAGGTTTTTACCCACTAGGGGAGGCTGCTGGTTTATCTGGTAGTTCTCACCCCCATTGTTGTTTTCTGTTTCTTTCTTCTCCTTTATTTTGCAGAGTCATCTGCAGGAGCTGCTAGGCCATCGGCAGCTGATCGAGGTAAGGGGATCGCTGAATAGATAGATCTCCTGGGAGACTGAGAGCTGTAGATAGACATTGTACCCCCCACTCAGACTGTGAGATTCTCCTTTTATTTTGGGTCTGGCTTCCGCCAGCTGGTTGTACTATTTTGGTGAGCTGGGAGATTATTGTACATATTACAGTTGTATTTGTAGTTCCAGTCTGAGATACTATGTGGTTCTTCTATTTCAGCTCTGTATTATGCTCTTTTATTGTACATTTAATATTTGAGCAGGTTACCAGCGCTTCGTGTACGTGGGAAATCCCATGTGCACGGCGGATCTGTAGACGGGCCCGGGTCCTGATTTGCACCCGGGGCGTGACAATGCCTCTATCTAGATACTCAAGGGGTGATACAGAAGAAACATGATGCATCTGCTATCTCTCGATAAAATAGTCACCCAATCTACATTGACTGCCACATAGGGTCTAGTCAAACTTGCGCCCACCTACTACCATGACATCCATGGAGGACTGGATTTACGTAGGCGTCCGTGACTGCCCAAAAAAAGGCCAGTCAAAGGGGCTGCGTCGACAAGTCACGATAGCAAAGTAATAGGCCCAGCTCCGGAGGGGCACTCGAGGGGCGCGACCCCACAGAGGAAAGTATCCGCGCATCTCTGTCAAGCTCAATATGGCTCATGCAGGCTATAATCCAATCCACGATCAACAAGATCAACAGTAACTAGCATCACATCTCTCACTCACAGAATGGAAATCCTCAACAGCCGGGACCCACCGTCGACTCAGACGGCTCCCAAGACTAGTACTGATCTCAACACAGCTATCAGACTCCACCCGGTCCCCAGGCACGGGTGTAACATGCACCCCACAACCACCCGACCACTCGGCCCACTAACCGGGCGGAGACCACTCTAAGTCCAGATGAGAGGGTAAATGTGGGAGTGTCTAAAGCATAAATAAACTGGACCAAGTTGGAGCTTTCTACTAGTCTGGTTGAACATGCATCATATGACAGGGTGCTAGGTCAAGTTCCAATAATAGTATTTAATTCAACACAGATAGAAAGCATTAACCAACATGATCACAATAACAACACAAGGAACATCATCTCTCTCTCTAACATTCTTCCTAACACATCTCACAATCATGCATGTTTACTATACAATAGAATTAATGAACTGTCCACCGCTTTGGGAGGCGAAGCAACCCACCTAAAAATGCGCGTCGATCTAAGGTCCAAACTGAACGTGGATAATCCTTAGGTTCCCACGATTCCAACAAGTCCAAGAACACCCAAGAACTCCACTCAGACGCTGCGATACAAACAGAACACCGCGGAAAGCACAAACTCCCAAAATCTCAACTCTGCGCGCAAACAGTCCAGGAAAAGTCCAAATATCACCTTTGAGATGACCTCCAAAAATTCCAATAAAAATACGGCCGCGATCCCCGCGAAGCGTAGATGTCAATCGAGTCCTCAAAGGCCGAAATCCGATACTCGAGCGCTGAGATAAAAATCGAACAAATTTCGCTATCCCGAAAAACCACCAGCAGGAAATGGGTTCATAAATTGTGGGTTATGGATTATATGGATCTAAATAGGAGAAAAACCACCTAGAGGGGGGGTGAATAGGTGTAAACAATAAACACACCAAATCGTTGCGTAAAAAATAATCCAATGTGGAAAATAAAATAAAGTACGCAAGATTTACGTGGAAAACTCCGTCATAGGAGTAAAAAACCACGGGACCGATAACACAACGAAATCCACTAGAATTAAAACACGTACAAGGCTACGACTCAACCTTTTTCATAAGCTCCTAGTTGATCTTCTCCGCTCGCTCCGAGCGCTCCTCGAATCTACGATTTGCGCTCCAACTTCGAATCCACGAAGTCCAACATCGAATCCACGACGCCCAACCGAATCCTCGGTCTTCACCAATGCGGCACGCCTCGATCACACGAACGCGCGTCGCTCTGAATCCACGAGAGCGATCACACCTTGAATCCACAAGGCCACGCGAATCCACGCGCCGATTTTGATAAAATCGTTGATTGTTGGTGATAAAAATCTGCCGAATACTTAGATCAAAGATAGATCGGAAAACACCATCTAAGTATTCATCAATTTGATTCTACAAGAAATAAGAGTTTGGAAACCCTAGAATCAAATCGATCAATATAGAGGAAGAAACATGAATTAGATCTTGTTTTCCTTTCTTCTCTATATGTGGATTTTTTTTATATTTGGATTCAAAAATCTTAACCCTAAAAGATGAATCAAAAGGTTTATTTATAGGTTAGAAACTTTTGGAAAGAGATAAGCATCAAAAACTACCTTATCTGGAATTTTCGGGTCGACGGTCCGGACTGGAATAAGTAGGGTTCGGACTGTCGTCATTAAACAGAACTTTTCCAGAAAAACATGTTCGGGGTCCGACTGAAATGTGGGCAGTCCGGACTGTTCATGCGATTTCTGCAGAATCAATGTTCGGGGTCCGGACTGAAACAGGGGAGGTCCGGACTGAAATTCCGCATGAACTAAACTATGTTTGGGGTCCGGACTGGAATGCCCTGATCCGGATCCTAAACATATTACATGTCCAGTTTTTAATTTTTATGCAATTAAAAATTCATCCAAGTGTTTCTACACTAAAAGAAAGTATTCGGATCACTAAAATTATTTAGTTAAACATACCTGATCCTTTTGAATTTGTTCTTCTTGAGATTGATGCATGTGATCCACAATTCTTCAACTTCAATCTTCAATATTTAACCACTTCACGAAATACGCCAAAATAAAATCCTTAACAATCTCCCCCTTTGGCGGTTTCGTGACAAAACAAAATCCACTCAAAAGAAATCAAAAAGATATTTTTGTTGTTATCACCATACAACAAAAATTTACAAAAATGATCCAACTAAAAATACAAGAGATAAACTTCTAAAACAAACTCTAGACTTACACGATTGTACTCTCTGCAAAAGAAATAATTCTTGACAAAAGAAATCGTTAGATACCTCAAGAATTTAAACATTCAAAAATCAAACAGAGAGATAGAGTTTATACTCACCATGACATTTACAAAATCAGATTAGAATAAGCAGTCAGAGATAGACATATCTTCTAAGCATTAAATTTCAAATGTCATGTCATGTTCCAACAAGTTTCAAAAGTCAGAAAGTCATCACTTGTTAGAAAATATTACATGCCCAAATAGTTAGTCGGGGCATGCATTCAAGTACACAAGTATTCATACTTACCTTTCTTACCTTCAAAGTTTAAGTGCAAACATTCAGTTTCAATGTTTCTTTTCTCTATGTCTCTCTCCCCCTTTTTGTCACAAAAATTAGCCAAAATTAAAAAGAAGGGAGTGCAAAGTTTAAAGAAGTTTAAAAAAGTTACAAACTTAAATGAAAAACCTGCAGGAGAAGACATTAGACCAAAACAAAATGAAAACTTAACATCAATCAGTGTCATCCGAACTGCTGCATCCAAGTTTGTGAAAAATCTTCTTAACCAATTTGGCAAGAGATTTGTGTTTCTTCTTCAAATCCGCTTGGTCGGCAGAAATCTGAACCATGTCTGTTGAGATCTTAGTTATTTCCTCTGACATGCGTTCTTGTTCAGATGATAGTCGCTGTTGTTCTTTATAGATTGATGTCACAGAGGCTTCATCCTCTGAAGTAGAAGCTGGTGCTGCTGCTCTTGCTGTTGCTGTTGTGGCTTGCTGTGCTGAGGTCCTCTTGCTTCTTGGAGGGGTTGGGCTCTCATCTGGTTTACTTGAGAGTGACTTCACAATGGTAGTGTCATTGATCGTTCCCAAACTGTGCATATATGCGGTCGAGCTGGTGTCGATCTTGAACTTTCTGAAGATGCGCATAATTATCATCGGGAACGGAAGTCGCTCTGTTGGATGAGTACTTTCAACATATCGCGCCATCCTTGACCAAATAAGGTTAGGAATATTGAAGTTAGAGCCCAACGACGCTGTTGGATGACCAAGGAGATATAGAAAAAGCATTCTATCCCATCGAAGAACTTTTGTTTGCGTGTTAGGCATAATATTGTAGCAAACAATGAAGTTCAAGAATATGTACTCTGGTCGTAATTCTTTAGAAAGAATTGAATTCCCCGCCGACCGAGTATCTGGCAGACAAATCCCATCGACAACCACTCTCCAGGTTGTGTTGGTGAAAACATGACCTTTTAGGTAATGAACCCCATCTATCCGGGCATTCATTCCCAACACCTCTCCGATCAACTGAGGTGTGATCTTCAGCTTAACATTTTGAATCGTTGTTTCAAATTCTCTCGGTCCGTCTTCAAGATCTATCAACCTTGACGCATTCTGATAGAATGTCCTTACCATGTGAAGACAATAGCCAGTTGTTTCCCTCTGCGGCGGTAGGCGTTGTCTTTGCCTTAGGAGTTGCAGGAGCTTTCCCCTTCAATGCAGTTGTTTCCTTGGCTGCTGCAACCTCGACTCCTTCCGCAAACTTCTCCCAGTCCTCCGATTCGGTGTCAGACTCCGAATCGTCCAGGGACACATACTCTCCCTTGTCCTGACTCTTTTTAGCTCGCTTGAGCTTGTTCGTTGTCAGCGTGCCAACCAAGGCTGCAATGAGCATCAGTATCCATTCGAAAACCATCTTTGCTAGTGTGTTTGAAAACAAAGATCCTGCGAGCAAGAACTCAAGAACACGAAAAATTATTTAATTTCAAAATTTTGAAAAATCATACCCAAACAATCATTATCGTGTATAGAGACTAGGAATCAAGTTAGTTTTACAAAAAGAATTTTAAAAATAGATCAATCCTATGCTTTTTGAAAATTCCTAAAATATGCCCTAAAACCAAATTTTTAGAAATCGAAGCTCAAAAATCCGTTAATCAAATGAATGCAAGGCATAGAAACAAAACTAATCTACCCAGAGTTCTAATTTCAAAAGAAATTTGACCAAAAATCGTTCAAAATTGAATTAGAGGTATGAAATCCCTCACGTTTTGGAAGAACAGAGCAAAAATAGTGAAAATTCAGAGTTTTGATCAAAGAAACTTACTTGAATCGAAAGAACTTGAGTTAGGAAGGGTCCAAAACTGTTGGATTCTAGAGAGAGAGAAGCTCTGGGATGCTTGAAACAAAGTTTAGAAAAGAATAGAATTCAAATAACCCTTCGTTTCTATTAAATCCTAGCCGCGGTCTGGATCAGATCGAGAATTCAGTCTGGATCGGCTTCTCGCAGAGAAAATCCTCGTTCGGGATCCGGATCGGGTTCATCCAGTCCGAATCAGATTCAACTTTTTCTTAAAAAAATTTTGAAAAATTCCAGAAAATCCAGAAAAATATGTAAGCATTCTTGCACATCCACTTTAAACAGAAATCATCGTTTCATATCAAAAGAATTAGATTATGTTAAATCTATCAATAATACTCAAATAATGAAACGAAAATCTATAAAAATTAAATCCTCTAAAGTTGAGCAAGTTCTAAACATCAATCACGATCTAAAGTGTAATGTGTTTATCAAATCATTAATCAAATAAAGAAAATGAAGCATAAAGATCGATAGATATTTGAAATCCCAAATAAATCGGATAATGCTATTTAGTCACAATGTATTAAGGGAGTGGCTCTTTGAGCATCTTTCTTTCAAAATCCCACCTTATACCAACCTTAAAATTCGACAGAGTCAAGTATTTCAAAAAGTATTTTATAAAGTAAACAAGAAGTCACCATGCTTGGTATACATGTGGTAGCTGCACACAGTACTCGGACGACCGAGGTGGTAGATCTTTCCTCCATGTGGTGGTAGTTTTCACACTCCACTTAAGGATGTAACTCTTTCCACATCTTTCGAGCATTAAACATTTAGCAAAAACTCCCCCTCAATTGGCTATCAATTATGCAAAATATTAAGTATTCAACCAAAAATTGATCTCATGTTCATACTTAACTCAATTGTCAAATAAGATAAAAACTATATCAAGAGATCATTGAGAGAGGAATTGACTTTGATCAATTAAAGATAAAATAATTGATATACATGATCATTGCATCAAATGAATTTTAAAGATATCCAAATCATAATAAATTTCTCAAAATATGAAAGGATGCAAGTAAAGTCAATTATACTAATGCTCAGTTAATATTTTATTTACAAACAAAAAGAAAGAACACAAAACAAAACCTATCCTTAGCAAAGGTTCAAAAGAGGTTATTTCAAAGAAAGCATTCCAATTGCTTTATGCAAATGAATAAAACGTTTTTGATCCAAAGGTTTTGTCAAAATATCGGCTAATTGATTTTCAATTGTAACATAAGAAAGTTATAAAGAACTTGATTCAACTAGCTCTCTAAGAAAATGATATCTAAGTTCAATGTGTTTTATTCTTGAGTGCAACACAGGGTTTTTAGAAATATTAATGGCACTAGTGTTGTCACAAAGAATTGTTACCGAAGTCGCAGAAATTCAGTAGTCGCTCAATACGCTTTTCATCCAAATCAATTGAGTTGCACAACTTCGCGCTGAAATGTATTCCGCTTCGGCAGTCGAGAGTGCAATGCAGTTTTGCTTTTTACTATGCCATGCAACAAGACAATGGCCAAGGTAAAAACATGCACCACTCGTGCTCTTTCGATCATTCACTGATCCAGCCCAATCGATATCCGAATATCCTATTATGTCGAGAGATGTGCCCATAGGATACCAAATTTTGAAATTTAGTGTACCTTTTGTTACGAAATTTGAGTTGGCGTATTTCGTGAATGTATTAAGTCTTGAAGATTGAAGATGAAGAAACTTTGGATCGTATACCTCAATCTCAAGAAAGAAGAATTCAAAAGGATCAGGTACGTTTAACTAAAGAATTTTGATGATCCGAATACTTCTTATAGTGTAGAAACACCTGGAAGAGGTTTTATTTGCTTAATCATCAAAAACTGAACATGGGACATGTTCAGGATCCGGATCGTGGCTTGCAATCCGGATCCCGAAGGGTGTTCGTTCATACACTGGTTCAATCCGGATCGCAGCATTCCATGATCCGGATCCCGAACATAGTTTTACCTGTTTGCTTGAACGATCCGGATCAGGAATTGCAATCCGGATCCCGAACATTGTGTTTTGGTAAAACTGTATGAACGATCCGGATCGTGGACTACGATCCGGATCCCGAACAAGCAATTTTCTGGAAACCGTCATTTGTGCTTCTGCAATCCGGATCGTCAAATCCAATCCGGATCGCCGTCGGTAAAACTTTCCAGAAAAGGCTGTTTTTGATCCGAATATTCTTCCTAGGGTTTCTAACCTATAAATAGCCCTCTTATTCATTTCTAGGGCATCCGGGAAATAGAAAAAGATAGCCGAAAAGAAAAATCCACATATATAGAGAAGAAAGGAAATCAATAGATCTATTCTATGTTTCTTCATCTATATTGATTGATTTGATTCTAGGTTTTCCATACTCACATTTTGAGTAGAATCAAATCAATGAATACTTAGATGGTATTTCCGATCTATCTTTAATCTAAGTATTCGGCGGATCATCACCACCCAAACAAACAACGATTTACCCCAAAATCGGCGCGTGGACTCGCGTGGCCTTGTGGATTCAAGGTGCAACCGCTCTCGTGGATTCGGAGCGAGGTACGTTCGTGGATTCGAAGCGTGCCATTGGGTGAAGACCGTGGATTCGGTTGGACGTCGTGGACTCGACGTTGGACGCTGTGGATTCAGCGTTGGGCGCGGATCGTGGATTCGAGAAGCGTCGTGGAGCGAGCGGAGAAGATCTACTAGGAGCGTATGGTAAAAGGTTGAGTCGTCTGTGAGTACGTTATATCACCTTGTACGTGTGTTAATTCTAGTGGATTTCGCCGTGTTATCGGTCCCGTGGTTTTTTACTCCGGTTTGGAGTTTTTCCACGTAAAAATCTTGCGTGTTCTTTTATTTTTCCGCATTGGGTTTATTTGCGCAATGATTTTTTGAGTGTTTATTGTTTACACCTATTCACCCCCCTCTAGGTGTTTTTTCCCCTATTTAGATCCTTATTAACCTAAACCCAACAAGTGGTATCAGAGCGGGAATAGGGTTGTAAACAATGGTTGAAGGTGGAAACATCAATCGACCCCCTTTCTTTGATGGAACAAATTATGCGTACTGGAAAGTACGGATGAAAGCCTTTTTAATTTCCATCGACGAAAGGGTGTGGCAATCAATTGAATTAGGATGGTCTAATCCAACTGAAATTTTAGATGATGTTCGCACCTTAAAACCTAGGTCGAAATGGACCAAGGAAGAGATAGACTTATCTTCTTACAATGGCAAAGGAATTAATGCTCTATTTAATGCTTTGTCACAAACTGAGTTCTCTCGCGTCTCGGCATGTGAGACTGCGAAAGAAATCTGGGATGTTCTTCAAGTTACGCATGAGGGAACTAACTTAGTGAAGATTCAGAAACTGCAAATGCTCACGAGCAAGTTTGACTCTATCTCTATGGCAGAGAATGAATCCTTCACTGACTATTACACACGATTGCAAGACATCGTAAACTCATGTGCTAACTTGGGAGAGAAGATTCCAGAATTTAAAGTTGTAAGAAAAATTCTAAGAACTCTTCCTGAACGATTTCGCCCGAAGGTCGCAGCCATTGAAACAATTAAACACCCGGACGAAATGCGTGTAGAAGAATTAGTAGGTGCTTTACAAACTTATGAAATGACTTTTCCTACTAACTATTCTTCTGGAAAGGCATCCTCTTCTAAGTCTTCAGGTTACGCATTGAAATCAACTAAAGAAGAAGACGCGGATTCATCCTCCTCGGACGACGACGAGAACCTTTCTATGGAGGACTTTGAGAAGCAGCTCGCTCTCTTGACAAGGAAGTTTCGCCGCAACTTTCGAAGGGGAAATTCAAGCAAAACTCCATCCTTCGGAAAGTCGAAGAAAGGCAAGGGTTCTTCAACTTACAAGTCAAGAAAGCAAGAGAACTTCTCAAAGGATAAGAAAAGTTCTGAGGGACAAGTTCAGTGCTTCAAATGTCGAGGCTACGGCCACATTGCAACGGAATGTCCCAACAAGAATCCGGCTAAGAAGAAAGCGATGCAAGTCGTTACTTGGGATGACAACTCCACGTCAAATGAGTCATCCTCAAGTGATGAAGAAGACAACGCGACAGCTTTCCACGCGTCCACTACATCTTCACCCTTCATGTGCTTAATGGCAAGTACATCCGACTCACTGTCCAACTCCACTGTTGAAAAGATTGCAACGGACGATGAATCAGATGATTCGGAAGGTGAAGATTTTGTTTTAGCCTACCATAAGCTTTTGAGGGATTCAAAGAAACTGGCTAAGCAAAACAAGGGGTTGAAAGAGAGATTGCAGGATCTTGAAGATGAAGTAAAAAGGGTAACCTCTATCTCAACCGATCTTGAAGTGGAAAGGGATAATCTGATTAAGACAAATGTTTCCCTTCAAGAGTCCAATGAGCAACTCGAGAAGAATTATATGGATATGGTGAACAAAGCGAATTACTTCTTGAAGCTCAACGGCGAGGCTCGACAGGAAAAATTGGAAATGACGGAGACCATACGCCAACTGAAGGATGACTTAAAGAGATTTTCTTCTGGAAGGAGTAAGTTGGACAGACTTCTTGGTCTCGGTCAAAGAAATAAGTTCGGCCTCGGATACACTCAAACTGGAGACATTCCAAGTTCGAGTGGTACAGTATTTGTGCCTCAGTCGGTATCTCCTCCTCCGACACCGGTATTCACGACAAGCAACGACAACAAACCTACTACATCCTCCTCGGAATCGACAAGAACCAAGGTATGTTTTCGTTGTGGCATTTCAGGGCACATAAGGAGAAATTGCAAGACGGAAGCCAAACGCACACCTCAAGCACCTCTTGCAATGACTACCAAAAAGGCTATTCCTCGAAAAACAACTGCAAACTATTTGAAGGAAAAGAGCCTTGGTAGTCACCGCTCAAGACGACATCATCAAGGAGCAGCAATTCTTCAAGCAAGACGCTCTCACCTAGGAAATCAACTTCACGATCATTACCGACGCATTCCAAAAAGGTTTGGGTGCGCAAAGGTGAAATCTTCCCTTGTCTTGCTACCAATGTTTCTTTGCATGCATATGATAGTTCGTCTTGGTACCTGGATAGCGGGTGTTCCCGTCATATGACCGGCGATAAAAACTGTTTTCAAACATTTGAGAAAAACTCCGGAGGACTTGTTGTTTTCGGAGATGGTCGGTCTTCCAAAATTGTTGGAAAGGGAACGGTAGCTATTCCAGATGGCCCGGTTCTAGATAATGTGTTATTTGTTCATGGCCTTAAGACTAACCTCATAAGCATAAGTCAACTGTGTGATAGTGGTTATTCAGTTAATTTTTCATCTGATAAATGCACTGTAACTGACATGAACCATGCTTTCTTTTTAAAGGGGGTTAGATCAGAAAACAATTGTTATGTAGTTCCTACTAAGATTTCTGAAAAATGTAACCTAGCATCTTTGAAAAATGAAACACTTTGGCATGAAAGGCTAGGTCACATAAACTTTAAGGAACTTGCTAGAATTTCGAATAAAGATGTGGTCAAGGGGGTTCCGAAACTTTCTTTTGAACAAAACCTTGTGTGTGGCGGTTGCCAAAAGGGAAAACAGTCTAGGACTGCACACAAGAATTTGAACCACATAGGTACAAAACGGCCTTTGGAACTTTTGCATATGGACTTAATGGGGCCAACTCGTCAACCATCTCTGGGAGGTAAATGGTATATTTTCTTGTTGGTTGATGATTTTTCTAGATATACTTGGGTAGCTTTCTTAAAAGAAAAAGCTGATACCTTTGATTCTTTTCTCGAAATCTGCAATCGTATTATGATAGAAAAGAATGATAGGATTACTCGAGTTAGGAGTGATAGAGGTGGGGAATTCATAAATTCCAAATTCATTGATTTTTGCACTTCTAATGGCATTAAACATGAATTCTCCGCACCTTACACACCTCAACAAAATGGTGTAGTCGAGCGCAAAAACAGGGTCGTACAGGAAATGGCACGTGTTATGCTTCACAGCCGGAACTTACCTTTTTATTTTTGGGCTGAAGCGGTGAACACTGCTGTTTATGTTATCAATCGCGTGTATTTGCGCCCGGGGACATTGAATACACCATATGAACTTTGGTTTTGTAGAAAACCTAACATCAAATATTTTCGTATCTTTGGGAGTCGGTGTTTTATTTTACGTGATCGCGAAAATCTTGGAAAATTTGACTCTCGAAGTGACGAAGGGATTTTCTTAGGTTATTCTACAAACAGCAGAGCATATCGAGTTTTTAACTTAGAATCTAAGACGATCGTAGAATCGATAAATGTTAAGGTAGATGAAGCTTTTCATTTTGAATCTGAAAAATCTACCCTCGATATCTCTCTTGATGATGATACACCTGCTAATGCATCTTCTTCTAACAATTCTTTCGATAATAATGTTGATGCATCTAACGGTTCTTCAAGCTTATCTGATGTGCAGGAATCATCTCGTGTACCTCCGCCTACTCCTCTACCTCAAACGTTACGCATCTCCAAGGATCACCCTGAA
This sequence comes from Tillandsia fasciculata, assembly GCA_029168755.2. Lineage (NCBI taxonomy): Eukaryota > Viridiplantae > Streptophyta > Magnoliopsida > Poales > Bromeliaceae > Tillandsia > Tillandsia fasciculata. The sequence continues at coordinate 11,638,792 of CM054941.1, forward strand.
TCGAACATAATTGGAGATCCACAAGAAGGAGTTAGAACACGGAGACAATTGGTTTGCGGATTTGCATGCTATGTATCTCAAATCGAACCAAGGAATGTTGATGAAGCTCTCCAAGATGACTACTGGATTAAAGCAATGCAGGAAGAGCTCCATCAATTCGAGCGAAACAAAGTCTGGGAATTAACGAAGCCTCCGAAGCAACACAATGTGATAGGTACCAAATGGATCTTCAAGAACAAGAAAAACGAAGAAGGTACTATCATCAGGAACAAAGCAAGGTTAGTTGCTCAAGGCTATTCTCAAGTAGAAGGTATAGACTTTGATGAAACTTTCGCCCCTGTAGCTAGACTCGAGTCCATTCGTATATTGTTTGCGATCGCTTGTCATTTTAAAATCAGATTATTTCAAATGGACGTTAAGAGCGCCTTTTTAAATGGATTTTTAAATGAGGAAGTTTATGTAGCTCAACCGAAAGGTTTTGTGGATCATAAACTACCTAACCATGTTTTTCGTCTGAAAAAGGCTCTTTACGGTCTGAAACAAGCACCGCGAGCATGGTACGAAAGGTTGACAAAGCACCTTTTGGAAAAGGGCTACACTCGAGGGGGAGCTGACAGGACTCTCTTTGTGAAGCATTATCAAAACAATTTCATAGTTGCTCAAATCTATGTCGATGACATTGTTTTTGGAGCAACGAGAGATAATGATGCTTCTAAATTCGCGGAGACCATGGAAAGCGAATTTGAGATGTCCATGATGGGCGAATTGAATTATTTTCTTGGATTACAAGTTAAACAAAACGATGAAGGAATTCACTTGTGTCAATCCAAGTATGCACTGGAGTTGGTCAAAAAGTTTGATCTTGAAAATTCTAAGGATTTTCCGACTCCAATGGGAACTAGCCATAAGGGACTTGGAAGTGAATCACAAAGTGAGAATGTAGACGAGAAACTGTACCGCAGTATGATTGGGAGTCTACTATATCTCACGGCTAGTCGCCCGGATATATCCTTCAGTGTTGGGATTTGTGCGAGATATCAATCAGCACCGAAGGAGGTTCACCTGAAAGCGGTGAAACGGATCATCCGATATATCAAAGGTACAATCAATTTCGGAATTTGGTATCCTATGGGAACGACTTTGGATATTGTTGGATACTCAGATGCCGATTGGGCTGGATCGGTGGATGACCGGAAAAGCACGAGTGGTGCATGCTTCTATCTTGGCCACTGCCTTGTTGCATGGCACAGTAAAAAGCAGAACTGCATAGCACTCTCGACTGCCGAAGCGGAGTACATTTCTGCAGGAAGTTGTTCAACCCAATTGATTTGGATGAAAAGCGTGTTGAGCGATTTCCGGATTTCAACATCTTCGGTAACCATTTTATGTGACAACACTAGTGCTATTAACATTTCTAAAAACCCTGTGTTGCACTCTAGAACAAAACATATTGAACTTAGATATCATTTTCTTAGAGAGCTAGTTGAATCAAACATTCTTCAACTGTCATATATTTCAACTGAGGATCAATTAGCCGACATCTTAACAAAACCTTTGGATCAAAAACGTTTTATTCACTTGCGTAAAGCAATTGGCATGCTTTCCTTGAAATAAACTCTTTTGAAACCTTTGCTTAGATTAGGTTTTGTTTTTGTTTTGTTTTGTTTTGTTCTTTATCTATGTTCTGTACATAGGACACTAATTGAGCATAAATCATAATTGACTTTAATTGCATCCTTTTATGCATTTAGAAATTTATTATGCTTTTGATGTCATAATATTTCAATGTTGCAATGATCATTTACGTTAATTAAACCATCTTTTAAGTGATCAAAGTCAATTTCTCTCTCAATGATCTCTTGGTATAGTCATTATCATATTTGATTGCTTAGTCGAGTATGAATTCGAGATCAATGGTTTGGTTGAATACCTTATATATTAAATAATTGATAGCCAATTGAGGGGGAGTCAATGAAATGTAAAATGCTCAAAAGATGTGGAAAGAGTTACATCCCAATGAGGAGTGTGAAAACTACCACCACATGGAGGAAATGAAAAAAAAAATATCTACTCCATGAATGAAAAGCAAATTTTTGTTTGAAAATTGTTGATGAAACTCATATTGAAATACTTGACTCAGTCGTATTTCATGGTTGGTATAAGGTGGGATTTTTGATTTAAGATGCTCAAAGAGCCACTCCTTCAACAGATTGTCTAGATATATTATCTAACTTATCTGGGATTTCAAACATCTATTGATCTTGGTATTTCATTTTCTTTACCAAAATTGATGATTTGATAAAGGCATTACACATAAGATCAGGATAGATGTAATTGAAGTTGTTCAACTTTAAGTGTTTTAACTTTCGTAAATTTTCGTTTCATTTTTGGATATTTTTGATAGATTTTGCATAATCTATTTCTTGTTGTATGAAACGATGTCGTTTGTTTAAAGTTGACATGGTAAAGTGCTTACATACTTTTTCTGGATTTTATTGAGTTTTTCTAAATTTTTCTGAAGAAAAAGTTGTAGCCGATCCGGATCGGGGCAAGTGATCCGGATCCCGAACGCAGGATTTCTCCTGCGGGTAGCCGATCCGGATCACATTCTCGATCCGATCCGGATCACGGCTAGGGTTCTTATAAAAACATAGAGATTTTCATTTCTTTTACCCTAATCTCTGGTTTTCAAGCCTCTAGAGTTTCTCTCTCTAGATTTCTTGCTTCTTGGAGCTTCAAAACTCAAAGTTCTTCGGATTCAAGTAAGTTTTATTGATCAAAACTCGGTTTTTACAGTTTTTCATCAAACGTGAGTTGAAAAATTGGAACTTTTTCGTTTGTGAATGGTTTTTGATCAAATTTCTTTTGAAATAAGAACTCTGGGTCAATTAGTTTTGCTTTTATGCTGGGTTTTCTCAAGATAAACGAGTTTTTAGGCTTCGATTTCTAAAAATTCTGGTTTAGGGCATAAAAGAGGAATTTTTGAAAATCATGGAATTGATCTATTTTTAAAATTCTTTTTGGAAAACTAATTTGATTCTTGGCTTCTCTACATGATTATGATTGTCTAGGTACAATGTTTTCAAATTTTTCAAAATTGACGATTTTTCATATGTTCTTGAGTTGGTTTTCACAGGACACTTTCTCAAACTCAAAGCACTAGATCAATGGCATTCTCCTGGTTAATCCTGTTACTGGTCACAATGATGCCCGGAAGTTCATCTGTTAAGGAAGAACCAGACGTCTCAACTCGAGACAAACCGAACGAAGCTAATGAGGACAGCTCGGATTACAATGAGGAAGAATGGGACGAATTCTTCAAGGATGTTCAGCGAAAAATTGATGAGGAGGACAGGAAATTCACCAAAGGAAAGAGACTAATGAAATCTGCCTCCACGACCAGACAATATACAAGAAGAAGAAATGTCCAAAGAAGTACGAGTCAGCATAGTGGGCCTCTCACCAGAGCACGCTCACTTTCTGGAATTCTGCAAACTGAATCTCCATGGACTGCAGGACCAGATGCACCATCTGCATCTACACAGCGACCATCGCATTCAAAGGCACGGACAACTGAGACAGAGATTTTGGAATCGATTTGTCAGGAACAACAACGACTCTCTGCTACACAAGAGAGAATATCGAAAGAGCTTCAGCAGATTTCCTCTGAACACAAGAAGATCAAGAAAAAGTACTCAAATATTAAGAATTTGCTTAAAGGGATTTTGAGCAAGCTGAGCTGTACTAGTTCAGATTCTTCAGACTGAGCAGCACCTTCTGTTCATTTTGTCTACTTTGGTTCTTAGTTTTCAGGACGTTGTTTTTTCTCTTACTTTTAGTTCTCAGTTTGTGCATATTATTAGAATTTTATTTTTTTACTCTCCTTACATATTGTAGCTCTTGCTACGTTTTGGCTTTGTTTTGTGACAAAAAGGGGGAGAGAGTTGAGAGAGAGACTTAGAGTTTGCAAAGAACTTTGAACAATGATTGTGAATATCAATGACTATAAGGTAAGTATGACCTCAACTCAACTTTTGTTTTTTTTTTTGTGATTTGTGACATGCTTCTATACTAACTATTCGACTAACTATTTGGGCATGTAATATGACTAACAAGTTGATGTTGGACTAACATACTTTGACATTTGGTTTTTGACTGCTTAGAAGATATGTTGGTTTTAACTATGATTCTCTTACATATCTGAATTTTTCAAATGTCATGATGAGAGAAACTCTATCTCTGTAGTTGGTTTTGTATGTTTCAATTCTTGAGGTATCTAACGATTTTGTTTGTCAAGAATGCTTTCTGTGTGCAGAGATTACAGATGTCTAAGTCTAGAGTCTGTTTTAGGAGTTTATCTCATGTTTTTAATTTCTGGAACTCTTTTGTAAATTTTTGTTGTATGGTGATAGCAACAAAAATATCTTTTTGAATTTTCTTTTGTGGATTTGTGTTTTGTCACGAAACCGCCAAAGGGGGAGATTGTTACGGAATTTGAGTTGGCGTATTTCGTGAATGTATTAAGTCTTGAAGATTGAAGATGAAGAAACTTTGGATCGTATACCTCAATCTCAAGAAAGAAGAATTCAAAAGGATCAGGTACGTTTAACTAAAGAATTTTGATGATCCGAATACTTCTTATAGTGTAGAAACACCTGGAAGAGGTTTTAATTGCTTAAACATCAAAAACTGGACATGGGACATGTTCAGGATCCGGATCGTGGCTTGCAATCCGGATCCCGAAGGGTGTTCGTTCATACACTGGTTCAATCCGGATCGCAGCATTCCATGATCCGGATCCCGAACATAGTTTTACCTATTTGCTTGAACGATCCGGATCAGGAATTGCAATCCGGATCCCGAACATTGTGTTTTGGTAAAACTGTATGAACGATCCGGATCGGGGACTACGATCCGGATCCCGAACAAGCAATTTTCTGGAAACCGTCTTTGTGCTTCTGCAATCCGGATCGCCAAATCCAATCCGGATCGCCGTCGGTAAAACTTTCCAGAAAAGGCTGTTTTTGATCCGAATATTCTTCCTAGGGTTTCTAACCTATAAATAGCCCTCTTATTCATTTCTAGGGCATCCGTGGAAATAGAAAAAGATAGCCGAAAAGAAAAATCCACATATATAGAGAAGAAAGGAAATCAATAGATTTATTCTATGTTTCTTCATCTATATTGATTGATTTGATTCTAGGTTTTCCATACTCACATTTTGAGTAGAATCAAATCAATGAATACTTAGATGGTATTTCCGATCTATCTTTAATCTAAGTATTCGGCGGATCATCACCACCCAAACAAACAACGATTTACCCCAAAATCGGCGCGTGGACTCGCGTGGCCTTGTGGATTCAAGGTGCAACCGCTCTCGTGGATTCGGAGCGAGGTACGTTCGTGGATTCGAAGCGTGCCATTGGGTGAAGACCGTGGATTCGGTTGGACGTCGTGGACTCGACGTTGGACGCTGTGGATTCAGCGTTGGGCGCGGATCGTGGATTCGAGAAGCGTCGTGGAGCGAGCGGAGAAGATCTACTAGGAGCGTATGGTAAGAGGTTGAGTCGTCAGTGAGTACGCTATATCACCTTGTACGTGTGTTAATTCTAGTGAATTTCGCCGTGTTATCGGTCCCGTGGTTTTTTACTCCGGTTTGGAGTTTTTCCACGTAAAAATCTTGCGTGTTCTTTTATTTTTCCGCATTGGGTTTATTTGCGCAATGATTTTTTAAGTGTTTATTGTTTACACCTATTCACCCCCCTCTAGGTATTTTTTCCCCTATTTCGATCCTTATTAACCTAAACCCAACACCTTTGACGTACCGGATGATCCGTTTCACTGCTTTTAGGTGAATTTCCTTCGGTGCAGATTGATATCTCGCGTAAATCCCTACACTGAAGGCAATATCTGGGCGACTAGCCGTAAGGTAAAGTAAACTTTCAATCATACTTCGATAGAGTTTCTCGTCTACTTTTTCTCTGTGAGATTCACATCCAAGTCCTTTATTGCTAGTTCCCATAGGAGCCGGAAAGTCTTTAGAGTTCTCTAATCCGAATTTCTTGACCAACTCCTTTGCATACTTGGATTGACATAAACGAATGCCATCTTCAGTTTGTTTTACTTGAAATCCAAGAAAGTATGTCAACTCGCCCATCATGAAAATCTCGAATTCGCTCTCCATTGTTTCAGCGAATTTTGAAGCATCGTTGTTCCTTGTTGCACCGAATATAATGTCATCGACATAGATTTGTGCCACAATGAAGTTATCCTGAAAGTGCTTCACTAAGAGTGTCCGATCTGCTCCCCCTCAAGTGTAGCCCTTTTACAAAAGGTGCTTTGTCAACCTTTCGTACCATACTCGCGGTGCTTGTTTTAGACCGTAAAGAGCCTTTTTCAGTCGAAACACATGGTTAGGTAGTTTATGATCAATGAAACCTTTCGGTTGAGCCACATAAACTTCCTCATTTAGAAAACCATTTAAAAAGACGCTCTTAACGTCCATTTGAAAAAGTTTAATTTTGAAATGACAAGCAATTGCGAAAAGGATACGAATTGACTTGAGACGAGCTACCGGGGCGAACGTCTCATCAAAGTCTATACCTTCAACTTGTGAATAGCCCTGAGCAACTAATCTTGCTTTGTTCCGAATAACGGTACCTTCTTCATTTTTCTTGTTCTTGAAAATCCATTTTGTACCGATGATATTTTGTTGCTTCGGGGGCTTCGTTAGTTCCCAGACTTTGTTCCTTTCGAATTGATGGAGCTCTTCTTGCATTGCTTCAATCCAATAATCATCCTGAAGAGCTTCATCAACGTTCTTTGGTTCCAACATGGAGACGTAACACGCAACTCCACAAACCAATTGACTCCTTCTTGTGGATCTCCAATTGTGAAGACCCGGATATTCGTGGTCATTACAGTGTGATCGGTAGCTTGTGGAGGCCTAATTCTATGGATAGTGTTGGTTGCGCGCAAATCGGACCCCAGAAACGGACTCAGTGCGAGAAATGGATCAAGATCGCCTATTTGGGAGTTCGTCGAAAAATAAAGGTGGTTTCGCGCAAAACGGACACCGTATTTGGATTCAGCACGGAAAAACGATCAAAACGGCTATTTGGTTGCTTTATTTGGAATTTTGGACTCCGGAATTGGACTCAGCGCGCGAAAATAGCTAAAAGTGGCATTTTTGGAGCTTATAGGAGTTATTTCTGGCGGTCCACAGGGGGCGGCGTGCACCAGGTGCAGCGGCGGAAGGGAACGCCACATGTCGGCGCTGGAGTGGGCTGCTCGGGCCACGCGGCACGCGTGGGCGCGCCCGCTGGCGCAGCGCGCGTCCCTGTGCGGGACGCGTGTCGCCGCGCCAGTGGCGGGCGCCACGGGCGACGTGGCCCCATCCAAGCCATCCGCCCGGGGGCGAGGCGCCCAGATGGGCGCCACGTGCCCCCGCCTGCTCGCGGGCTGGGCCGGGGTTGGGCCTGGCCCAGCACTGTGCCTAGCACAGTGAACCGAAGGGGATTTTTCCCTTCACACCTTCTTTATCCTCTTCTATTTAAGTGCATATACCACCTCCATCTTCCTCTTTTGGATCCTTCCAACCTTGGGGACTTCTACAGAGGAATCCCATGCAACCCTCCTTCATCTTCTTCAGCAAAGAGATGGGTTATAGAGGCTTCATCACCATCATCTTCACCATGAGGCAAGCACCACCATTGTTGCAGTTTGTGAACCTCTCCGTCGCGTTTTAGTGGAAAAATTTTCCAGGACTCATTTCTTGGAATTTTGAGCTCATTTTTGGTTCTACGTTTTCACAAGAGGTAAGGCTACAATTTTTGTATTCAACTCTTCCCCCAGATCTCATGTTTTTATAGAGTTTTAAGGCCATCTTTGGAACCTTTCATTTCAGTCTGGAATCCTAAATAGTCCTCAGTGTTTTGGCCTTTCTGGGCAGTAGGATGGGTATTTTTGGATGATTTTTGCGGGGAACTTTTCAGGACTCGAAGATCTACAATATTGGTATGTATCATTTTCCCCAGATCTGAACTTTTAATAGGGTTTATGCATGATCTTTCGAGCACCTTGCAGCAGTCAGGTACAGATGGAACTTGGTGGATAGTTCAAAGTGTTATGGGTTTTCTCCTTCATCCGAGCACGAAAATTGGAGTTCTTTAGCTCAATTTGTATCTACTCTCAACAAGGAATCCAATAGTACCTCTCTTGCAGGATTTGGAGCACGTTTGATTAGGTAACTTTAATGATCTTTTTAGGTGTTGTTATAGGGATTACTGCAGTCCCTGTTTTAGTTTGGATTTGAGTAATGCACCTTGGAATGCAGATAACTTTGTGGATATAAGGTCTTTTTCAGAAGTTCAAGTTGGGACTTCTTCTTAACTTCAAGGTGAGCAAATTCTCTTTTGTGATCTGTGGATGAATCCCTTTTGAAAAGCCTCTAATTAAGCTTGGAAATACTAGCAAGTTTATGTTAGCAATTTTGGACAGCATTGTGATTTTTGCTTCATTTGAATGTTAAGGAAATTAAGGATGAATTTTTGAGGACTTGAAGATGTTTGTATGAAAGAGAAGACCTTTGTTTTACTGTTGAAAACTTTATTTTGAGGTATTTGAGGTTGCACATACTTTTTAATTAACCCTGTTGCACTTGCCGAAATTCTGGAATTTGAATGCGCAGTGTGCATTGTTTCAGTGATTGCGCCCAATCCGTGAGGCGGATTTGGATGATTTTCGTGGCATCGGACTCCTGGGAGGATAAGGATTACTCACACCAAATTTCAGCTACAGCGGGCAGCGAATCGTCAAGTTTCAGGTGGGTGGTTGTGCTTTGCCGAAAACATCGATTTACCCACTAGGGCTATTGGTTTCCCTCATGGCATTGTGGTTGATGTTCTCTTTTCCTTGGTATAATATGCTTGGATATCCATGTCTAGATTAAGTTAATTGATCCTCAGTGTATACACGAGTGATTGAATAGTTTGATTGATGTTGCATTATTTCATATGAAGTTCATTATAAGTGATCGTTTTTAAACCTATGCTATGTGAGGGTAATTGGGAAATTAATCTTTAACCTACACCTTGTGATGAATGGTTAACCTAATCATGGTCAATGATGGTGATAGTTATATGTGAATGGTTGGTGGATTTATGTGAGGACTTGATGGGATTATGTGACAAGTGCTTGGTAGCTTATGTGAGAATAATTAATTGATTGATCTTCGATCTAGCTCATGTGAAAATGGGTGTTGATGTTGATTATTGAACTAGTTGATGTGCGAACGACCTATGTTTTTGATTCCTAATTCATTCATGAAAAGATGGTTATCATTGTGAGTTGAGGCCTATTCCTTGTGAGACTAAGCTTGGTTAATGACTCTTAATTCCTCCAAATGAGATTGGATGTATTGGTAGATCCTATGTTCAATCCTATGTGAGATCAATAAAAGTTGTTAAACCTTAGTCTATTCATTGGTGATAGTGGATTGAATGTCCATATTCAAGTAATGATTAAATGATCTGTGGCAAAGTCTACATGTGAATGGATGGTTCTTATGAGGGCGGTTAGTGGTTTATGCGAGAATAGCTGACTACTTGATCTTAATCTATCTATGTGAGATTCACTCTTTATGGAATTGATGACTGTCGTTTATCTCCTGATTCATGATTAGATAAAAACCATGATGGATACTATTCTCTCTTTATTTCTAAATGTGAAAGGTGTATACTTGTGTAGACTTGATGTATGCTATGTTAACATCTAATTCTTCAGTGAGATCGATTATGTAATTTGGATAGCATGCTCTAATAAATGTAAGAACATTGACACCTGTTTTCTTTTTATTATTTTGGAACATTTGCATGCTTGTATGGTCATTTAGATAGGCCACCTTTTTTCTGCTATACTATCATGCTGGACTTGACTTAGGAGAAACCATGTTTCTTGCTTTTCTCCTTTCATACTAGGCTCAGGGTATTTATAGCTCGTGTGCGAGCAGGTGATTTTGAGATAGTGTAGGCAGACTCTTGGGATCTGGGACAGGCTGGCTTGAGGGCAGGGTATTGTGGCTACCGCGAATTTTGGGCGGTTGACCGGATGGTGACTTGTGCATCGGTTTAGGGATGACAGGTCGGGCTTGATTTGGGGGATTTGTGGGATATTGCGGCGACCGCGGACTTTGGGCGGCCGACCGGGTATTTACAGTTGCATCAGATTGTGGGGATCGGGCTTTCTCTAGTGGATGGGTTTTCCCACTTTGATCAGAGTCGTGATCCAGCCCTGCTATGTTAGGTTATTTATGGCTACTTACTTTGCTCGTGTGGGTCGCTCCCCTCGAGTGCCACTCCGGAGTGTGTGCGACCGTGCCGGTCAGGAGCCGGTCTGTTACTTTTCGGGATGCGACCGTGCCGGTCAGGAGCCGGTCTACATCCCGCAGCTGAGTTTTGAGTTTGGTAGGCAGAGCAGGCAGTACCAGTGTTTACTGGTGGTCGGATTAGGTTTATTCAGGCAGGCATATGTTTACTGATGCATACTTTTAGCTATCCTTATTAGCTCGGCATTTAGAGGCATTTTTAGTGGTAGCTTTCTTTTATCAGTAGTTCTGTTTATAGCTTACCACCTCTCTTATTCCTTTTCTTGCCTCCGATAGACTCAGTGGGTACGTCGGGGTTTGAGGCTTTACCCACAGTGGGAAGCTACTAGTTTTACTAGTGGTACTCACCCCCATTGTTGTTTTTCCCCTTTTCCTCCCTTTGTTTTGCAGTGTCTGCTACGGGAGTTGCTGACCTTTTAGTTGACGGTTCGAGGCGAGGGAGTCGCGAGATAGATCCCTAGCTACCAGTGTTGATTTCTACAGTGGGATAGATGTACCAACCCGGATTGGGGGTTTCACTGTACACAGTTGTATTTTATTACTTTAGTGTATCTCCCTTTTTGAATTTATAGATGTTGTATAGGTGGCTTTTACTTGTATTACAGTTTTGGTGGACCGGATTATTGTATTACTATTTTTGAGAGATGGATATTGTACCTTCGTTTATCAGTTGTACAGTGATTCAGATTTTTATTACAGCAGTTTTTCTTCAGCTCTGATATCTGTTTAGTTGTTAGATGATACCTTGCAGGTTGGACGCTTCGCCTATGCGGGGTTTCGCATAGATGGCGGATCTGTTGGCGAGCCCGGGTCGCAGTTTCGACCCCGGGGCGTGACACCAATGATATTTGACTCTGGATGGTCCTTGGAGATACGTAGCGTTTGAGGTGACGGAGTGCTCGGAGGTATGTGTGATGATTCCTGCACATCAGATAAACTAGAAGAACCATGAGATGCATCAACATTATCGAAAGAATTATCATGAGAAGATGCATTATCATTTACAGGAGATTCATCATCAATAGAGATATCAGGAGTAGATTTATCAGTTGAAAATAAAAAGATTCATCTACTTTAACATTAAAAGATTCTACCATCGTTTTAGATTCGAGATTAAATACCCGATATGCTCTACTGTTTGTAGAATAACCCATAAAAATTCCTTCGTCACTTCGAGAGTCGAATTTTTCAAGATTTTCGCGATCACGTAAAATGTAACAGCGACTCCCAAAGATTCGAAAATACTTGATATTTGGTTTTCTACAAAACCATAGCTCATATGGTGTATTCAAAGTACCTGGGCGCAAATAAACTCGATTGATTACATAGACCGCGGTGTTAACTGCTTCAGCCCAGAAATGTAACGGGAGTTTTCGGCTGTGAAGCATAACACGCGCCATCTCTTGTACTACTCTACTTTTGCGCTTGACTACACCATTCTGTTGCGGTGTATAGGGTGCAGAGAATTCATGTTTTATGCCATTGGTAGTGCAAAAATCAATAAATTTTGAATTTATAAATTCTCCACCTCTATCACTTTGTGTCATGCCCCGGGGTCGAAACTGCGACCCGGGCTCGCCAACAGATCCGCCACCTATGCCAAACCCCGCATAGGCGAAGCGTCCTACCTGCAAGAAAAGTACTACAGCTAAACAGATATCAGAGCTATACTATAAAAGTGTGGTAAAATTAAAACCATTCATCTGTACAACTAGAATAATAACAAGGTCACCTCCCAACATGATAATCATACAATATCCTCCAATACAAAGCCCAGAGCTCAATAGGGAGATATCTAAAATAAATCAACAGTGTACAGGCTCTCAATACAAGTAATAACCTCACTACAATAATCTCTCAAAAGCATAAATAAACTGATCTACTGCCTGCCCTCAGAATCACCAAAGTAGGGGTACTGCCACACACCACAGACGGGTAGGGATCTAGCACGCGACTCCCTCGCCTCGCACAGCAACCACAGAATCAGCAACACCCGCTAAGACTCTGCAAAACAAAGGAAAGAAGGGACAAAAAATAGGGAAAAAACCCCCAACGGGTGTGAGAACTACACCAAAAAGGAGTTCTCAGTGGGTGTCGCCATCAAGCCCGACGATCTACCCACCAAGTCCACAAGAGGCAAAAGATAACCAATGCAGTAAAACTGAAAGAAGAAGCTGGAGACATTCTACAGCTACCATGCCTCTATCTAAATGCTCAAATGGGGAAACTCTGATAAAGATATGCAATACACGCACACGAGGTGCTCAATCGACCCAATCGAGCTGACTGCCACATCGGGTCCAGTCAAGCCTACACCCACCTACAACCACCTCCCGCTGACGGGCAGGAATTACGTAGGGTGTCCAAACGAACTAACTCGCTATCGAGTAGTGGCTCATGCAGGCTATAGTCAAAATCCATGCTCTCTCTCTCAGAACGGATAGACTCAAGATGCTCAACCTCTCACACAATGGTCAAAGTACTCACAACGACCACGGGACCACCAACAAACCAAACGGTTCCCAACAACACTAGCACTGGTCTACACACAGCCACTAGACTCCACTCAGTCCCCCTGACGTGAGTGTAACAATAAGTAAATGCCTGTAATAGACCCAATCTGGTGCCACCAGTAAAACTGGTATTGCCTGCTCTGCTGTCTCAAGTATCTGCTAACCAATCGGTACTCAATGACCGATGCATCACTGTTTGGCACTCACTGGCCAACAGGTCTGGCACTCACTGGCCAATATGTCAACTGCCTACTCCGGAGTGGCCTCGAGGGGAGCGACCCACACGAGTGAAGTATCTATGTCATCAGTATCATAAATTAGCAGGACTGGATCACTACTCTGATCAAAGTGGGAAAACCCAACCACTAAAGAAAGCCTCGGTCCTCAACCAGATGCAAAAGTACTCAAATAGTGGGAAACTCTGTCTACTAGAGAAATCTGATATCCAATCTGATACATAAATAAAGATCCGGTCAACCGCCCAAAGTCCGCGGTCACCACAAAACCCTGCCAGCCTTAATCCAGCACAACCCATCCCTGAGACCAATGTCCCGGCTACACTACCCCAGACCCCTGCTCGCACCTAAGCAACACAGACCACCTGACTAACAAAGAAGGAGAAAAGGATAACATGGTTTCTCCTAAGTCAAATTCCGGTATATAGTGTAGTAGTAAAAGATGGCCTAGCTATATGTCCATACAAGCATGCATTTGTCCTCAAAGAAGAATAAAGAAAATCAACCTCATGCCAACATTATCAGTGACTATACCTGTCCATAATCCTCGATCCATAATCGCTCCTCAGAGTAGAACCTGCACATAACTACATAATCCTATCCCATTGCATAAACCAGCCTCATAAAAGATTATGTGCTAACATGGCATGATAATTAATCATATAGGGTAACCTTGTCTTAGGTAAGCTTCCACTAATCATCAACATGAATATTCGATTAATACCATTATCATAAAATGAATAATTAACTTGCAATTCCCATAAAATCAACATTGTTAAGCTTACCGATCAATCCCAGGTGTTGTACCCTACACCTGCATGCAATTCTAACATATAGATTTAGAGAACCGTCTACCGGTTCTCGGAACAAAGCACCCACCTGAAATGCTTTCCGTAGGCAAAGCCGAAGTCGGTGAAGTGCATAGTCACACGCTAACCAAAATCTGCCAAAATTGCACCCTCGGTAAACAGCCGCACAAGCCTCTGTTCCAAACAACAACATCACCAGCAATCAATAACCAACACCACATATCTCCAAAACAGCACACGCTATTTTTACCAACCAGCAGAGAGGAGGGGGATTTTCACCTGCATACAGTCCTCTAAAAATCCCAGAAAAATCACGGTTGCGATCCTCACGACCAGTAGCCCCAAAACAAGTATTTATACACCTCATTCCGATAACTATAGGCCAAGAAACAATTAGAACAACATTGAAAACCACTTTCTCAAGAACACAATCCTGCTGGAAAAACAGCAGCAAAGAAGCTTAATTCTCACCCTCGAAATGACCTCATAAAAATCCAATAAAAATACGTGTGCATTCCTCTCAAAGAGTAGATATCAATCGACTCCTGAAACACCTCATTCCGATGCTCGTAGGCTAAGAAATAAATCCAACAAGCCCATGCTATCCAAAAATCACCACAGAAAAATAGGGGTCACAAGGTACCTCGGGAACTATGCCTAAAAGCCAAAATAAGGTGAAATGATCAACACGGAAAACGAAGTCGTACCTCTTGTGATCGCGCTGCCGCAAAAATCGTCAAAAACGAAGGTATGAGTAAGCCAAGGGAGCCTGCGCACCGAAATGCGACGAAAGGGATCATCGGTGAAGGAAAGTCGCACTGCGCCGAAATGCCGCATACCTCGAAGTGCGTGCCACCAAAAATTCCCAAACTTCTCCACGAGATGCTCCATAGGAAGATGAACAACTTTTGTATACAGCTCTCGGAGAAATGAAGCCCAGAAGAAGCCCGAAACCATCCTTGAATTCGGCCTTCTATAGGCCCAACTCAACAATTCCAAAAATGACATCTGTGTCCCAATTTCCGGGCGCCCGAAACCTTCGGACTGCTACAGTGCCGCAAAAACGTACCCCAAACCATCCAACCCGAATCAATCCTGGAGCGCCACGTGTCACAAAACAGCAAACAGCAATCTCGACCACTCCCAGCGCGACACGTGGCACACCGCACAGCGCACGGCGGCACCAGCCGCTGCGGTCGCGCCACGTGGCCCTCTCCCGCGCTGACGTGTGGCACGCCCGCTCGTCAACGCCCGTGCGCCGTACGGCACCTGCCCCAGTCACCTGCCCCGCCGTAGGCACCTGCCCCGGTCACCTGCTCCGCTCCATGCGTGGACCGCGCGCACAACACCGATCCAACCACAATCTGCCACGTGTTCCCCGTCGGTCCACCGAACACCCCGCGCTCTCCGTAGACCACGCCCCGCGGACCGGCCCACTCCCGAGCCGCCACGCGTCCCGCCCCCGGTGCACGCCCGCCGCGTGGACCGGGCGGCCCGCGCCTCAGCCCGCCGCGCTGCCCGCGGCTGCGCCGCCGCACTCCGCCGCTGCCCGCCGGCCGGAACAGTAACCCCATGCCTCGAAAAACGTGCTTTTGCATCCGGACTCCGAAAAATATAAGTAAATAGTCCATTTTTACCGTTTTCGCGCGCTGAATCCAAATCCGCCATCCGTTTTTCCAAATTCCCCTTTTAAAAATTGCCGAAGGCATCCGAAAAGGTGTTTTTAATCCAAATTTTGCGCTAAGTCTAATTTTGATATCCGTTTTGTGCGAAACAACTTATAAACATTCGACGGGGTCCTCCGATTACCCACGTGATCCATTTTAGATCCAGAGTCCATCACTTATGTCCAATTGGTGCACAAACACCTCAAATACACAGTATAGGGCCCCAAAAGCTGCCAAACACACTGCAGAAGCTCTGCGGAGATCCAGGTCATCACACTTTGAACACGAACGATCTTTTCAATTTTCTCAATCATAACACGATGACATATCTCATGAAAAGAATCGAAAGTATCCTCTTTCTCTCTTAAAAATGCTACCCAAGAAAATCTAGAGAAATCATCAACCATAAGAAAAATATACCATTTACCTCCCAAACTTGGTTGACGAGTCGGCCCCATTAAGTCCATGTGCAATAATTCAAGTGGCCGTTTGGTTCCCACGTGGTTTAAATTCTTGTGCGTGGCCCTTGATTGTTTTCCCTTTTGACAACCTCCACACACAATGTTTTCTTTAAAAGACAGTTTAGGAACACCCTTAACCACGTCTTTGTTTGATATTCTAGAAAGTTCCTTAAAGTTTATGTGACCTAGTCTTTCATGCCAAAGAGTTTCATTATCAAGTGACACTAGGTTACAATGTTCAGAAAATTTACTAGGAACTATATAGCAATTATTTTCAGATCTAAGCCCTTTCAAAAAGAATGAATGATCCTTATCAGTTACAATGCATTCAGCAGAAGAAAAATTAACTGAAAAACCATTATCGCATAGTTGACTAATACTAATGAGGTTAGTCTTAAGACCTTCAACAAATAAAACATTGCTCAAAACTGGGCTTTCTAGAATAGTAATTGTCCCTTTTCCAACAATTTTTGAAGAACGGCCGTCTCCGAAAACTACAAGTCCTCCGGAGGTTTTCTCTAAAGTTTGAAAATAATTTTTATCACCGGTCATGTGACGAGAACATCCACTATCCAGATACCAAGACAAGTTGTCATAAGCATGCAGTGATGTATGAATGACAAGACAAGGGAAGACTTCACCTTTGCGCACCCAAACCTTGCAAGTTTTGGGATACGTCGGCAATGATTGTGACATTGATTTCCTTGGTGAATGCGTCTTGTTCGCTTGATCACTTTTCTTTGGAATCCATGATGACATCGTCTTGTTAGGTGTACTACCAAGGTTCTTTTCCTTTGAAAGATTTTTCTTTGATTTTCGGGGGATGAACTTGTTAGTAGTTGTTGCAAGAGGCGCTTGATTTGATCGCTTCGCTCCATTCTTGCAATTGCGTCTTATGTGCCCTACAGAACCACAACGAAAACAGACCTTTGTACATGTTGAACCAGAAGTAGATGAGGTAGGCTTGTTTACGTTGGATGCGGTGATTTTCGTCGGAGAAGGAGAAGCCGACTGGGGCACAAAAACCGTCTCACTCGAACTTGAATCATTGCTGGTTCGAGTGTATCCAAGACCCAACCGATTCGTTTGACCAAGACCAAGCAACTTATCCAACTTGCTCCTTCCGGAAGAGAAACGCTTCAAATCTTTCTTAAGTTGGAATATGGTCTTCATCATCTCCATCTTCTCTTGCCGAGCCTCGGTGTAGAGCTTCAAGAAGTAATTAGCTTTATCCACCAACTTGTTATGTTCCTTCTCGAAATGCTCGTTTATCTCTTGAAGGGAAATATTTATCTTGTTCAAATTGTCCCTTTCTACTTCAAGAGCGTTTGAGAAAGAAGTTGTCACGCCCCGGGTGTAAACCAGAACCCGGGTTCGTCCACATATTCGCCGTGCACATGGAATTTTCCGTGTACACGAAGCGCTGGTAACCTGCTCAGATATAAAGATATAATAAAGAAGTATAAAACAGAGCTAAACTAAAACTAATACATCTCAGACAAATGCTGGAAATAAAGTACAACAAAACTCTCATAAATACATGTGTCTCTCCCAGCTCACGAAATAAATACAACCAGCTGGCCGAAGCCAAACCCAAAATAAAGGAAAATAAAACCGTCTAAGTGTACAGGGGATACATCAAAACTACTAAACTCGAGATCGGGGAATTAGATATCTAATCAGCGATCTTCTTACCTCGATCCTGGGAAGAGGGTCCCGCAACTCCAGCAGAGGACTCTGCAAAACAAAGGAGAAAAGAAAAGGAAAACAGTGGGGGGTGAGTACTACTATAAAAACAGTAGCCTCCCCTAGTGGGTTAAACCTCAAACTCAGACGTGCCCACTAGGTCTACCAGAGGCGAAAAAGAAATAAAAGTGGTAAGCTATAAATATAACTACTGATGAAAAGGCTACCACTAATATGCCTCAAATAATACCGAGCTAAAAGAATAGCTAAATGTATGCAACGGTGCATGAATGCCTGACCAACTATACCCAATCAATAGACCAGTAATCACTGGCACTGCCTGCTCTGCTGTCAAACTCAAGAACCCAGTATCTGATCGGCACACGGTACGATCCCAAAGTATCCAATCGACCAGCACAGGGCTCGGCTGTAGGACCCCTGAACCCCATGCAGCTTTTTTTCGTGAATCCACTGTGCAAACACCTGTTAACGGTGTATCTGGCCCATAGTGCATCAAAAGGATGCCACAGATGGACCCCGTGAGCTTTGGTTAGCCGTGTTGGCCTTCGGCTGCGTTTGCCGAATTTTAGAAAAGGATTTTGGCCAAACGGAGGGTGGATTTGGATTCAGCGCGGAAAAACGCTTGAAAATGGCTTTTTATTTGCTAAATTCTGAGTCCGGGTGCCCAAAAACGGACTCCCAGAAGTTTTACAGCGATTCTGGTGCATGGGGGAGCCGTGGACCGGCGGGCATGCCACGTGGCAGGCTCTGATTGGCCGGCGCACGCGGCCGGGTCCACGGAGTAGCGGGGAGAGACCGGGGTGCACCGTGGAGCGCGTGGACCGGGGCGCGCCACGTGGCAGCCCCGGATTGGGCGGCTCAGGTGCGCCCGGTTTGCCGGGGTGCACCGCGGAGCGCGTGGACCGGGGCGCGCCACGTGGCAGCCCCGGGTTGGTCGGCTCAGGTGCTCCCGGTGTGCGGGGGAGCGCGGGGAGGCCTGGACCGGGGGCGCCACGTGGCAGCTCCGCATTGGCGGGCTCACGAGCGCGCGGTCCACGCGCCGCGCGGGCAGCTGGCGGGGGCAGGCGCCGTACCGCGGGCAGGCTGCCGGCGGCAGGGCGGCAGGCGGCGGGCGGCGTGGCAGGGGCCACGTGGCGCCCGCTAATTCGCGGGCGCCACCCACCGCGCTGCCGCGGGCAGGGCCACGTGGCGCCCCCGGGGAAGCTTGCACGGCTGTGCCGTGTTCGGGGGACACGTGGCGGGCGCCGGGGCGGGTCGGACGGATCATGGATCCCGTCCGACGGCGTGTAGCGGGCCGGGCCGCACTGTGCGCGCCCGAAAGTTGTGGGCCGGGCCGCACTGTGCGCGCCCGGAAATTTCCGGGCGCCCGAAACTGGGGACAAAATGGGAATTATCCCATTTGTTCCTCCAAGCTCTATAAATAGCCAACCCGAGCCCTCTTCTTTGGCTTTTTTCTCCCAAACCGCGCCTCCTCTGCCCGAGCCACCTTAAGGAGATTTGTTCACCTCTTGATGCTTGATCTTCCTGCCAAGTTCTAGGATTTTAGGAGGCTCGAATCCCGAGGTTTCCCATTTTACGGCGCGGCGCGACGTTGCATTCCTGTTTTCTTCTTCGGCGCAGCGGTGATGTTTTAGCTCCCCTGGACTACCCCGAGGTCATATTTCAGAGATTCTTGCGCCGACAGACTCCTTACAGGTAGGGCTTCAACTTTTATCTTGGTCGCGCTTTCCCGTTTCGAGGTTTTGGCACGGATCCCGAGGCAAACAGTGACCCCCTTTTTCTGTATGGAATTCCTTGACAGCCCTGAGGTATTTTGGCCATATCTTCGCGCACGAGCGTCTGACGGGAACGAGCTTATACAACTTTTTCATCTACGGATCGCAAGGAACGCGCTCGTATTTTTCTTGGAATTTCCAGAGGATTATTTCGAGGTGAAAATCACTGTTTTCTCAGTGAACAGTGCACAGTTTTTAGCACAGATTTTTGTGTGACATACCCCTCTTGCCGAATTTTTATCTTGACTTACCGCTCTCAGTTTTGGGCGTGCAAGGTACCGTTGCGAAGCTATCGACGCGAGGATCGCCGTGATATTTTTCTTGGAATTTCCTGAGCACTTTCTGCAGGTGATAATTTAACAGTTTCGGGACTGTTGTTGTATGGATTAATAAAGGCACTAATTGGGAACCTAAGTGTATTTAGTGGGCTTTGTGTTGTGCCAGGAGTGTTTTGGGCATACTGTACCTGTTGGAGCGCAGGATTGGAGTTTTTGGTATTTTCAGCTGTACGGACCCGGACAGTTAGCGCTTCAGGTGGGTGGTTGTTGTACTCCTCTCTTTGGTATGCCCACTAGGAATATCAGAGTACCTATGATTTGACGATGCTAAATGTGTTGATTGGTAGACTTGCATGCTCTAGGAAATTAATTATTGGTTATTGGATCCCTGATAAATTATTGTAGAATGATCACCTGATTTAATCGCTTAATTAATCTGGACTGTATGCTTGGAGACAAATAGTAATTGAGGACTGCAAAACTGATAATTTTTCATATGAGACTGTCACCCTAGCTTATGTCACTCTAAATTGTTTATTCTTGAAAATTGGACAAAATGTTGGAACAATGCATGATTAAACGGGTCACATAATATTGTCATCTTTTACTGCTACACTATTTTTGGGACTTGACTTAGGAGAAACCATGCATTTATTCTTTTCTTCTCCTATCCTTGATAGACTTGAGGCATAGTTGCTCGGATTCGAGCGGGTGTTGGACAGTGTAGTCAGGTATTGGGGATTTGGGACAGTTTGGGCTTTTGACAGGGTGTTGCGGCGACCACGGATCTTGGGTGGTTGACCGGGTTATATTATTGCATCAGATTGGGTATTTGGGGGATCGGGCTTTCTTTAGTGGAGGGTTTTTCCCACTTCATTGAGTCTCGATCCAGTCCTGCTATATATGGTTACTTGTGGTTACTTACTTTCCTCGTGTGGGTCGCTCCCCACGAGTGCGACTCCGGAGTGCGCGGCAGGCAGACTTTGAGTCCTGGGGACTCCTTTGCTTCGGTGTTATGCGTAGGCTGGCATACCCGAGGCGGCAGAGCAGGCAGTGCCAGTGTTCACTGGCGGTCAGATTGGGTCATTTTGACAGGCTTCTGATACTGATGCATACTTTGCCATCCTGGTTGGTTTAGCATGTAGAGGCATATTAGGGGTAGCACTTCATCAGTGGTCACTCATATTGCACCCCCCCTTTTTCTTTCCTTCCCCTTTTGCCTCTGATTTTCCTGGTGGGCATATTTGAGCTGAGGCTTTACCCACTAGGGGAGGCTACTATTTATAGTAGTACTTACCCCCATTGTCTTTTCTTGTCTCTTTTCCCCTTGTTTTGCAGAGTCCTCTGTGGGAGTTGCTGGACCGTCAGCAGCTGAGCGAGGTAAGAGGATCGCGGACTAGTTAGCGATGCCACCGAGAGATGTAGCTAGATATTTTGGTCACCCGGTCTTCTCAGACAGTTTTATTTTACTTCCTTTTGGGTCTGGCTTCTGCCAGCTAGTTGTATTTTGTTGTGAGCTGGGAGAGTTATCTGTACTTATTTTTACAGTTGTACTTTACTTACTTTCCGCTTCTGTCTGAGATACAGTAGTTTTAGTTTAGCTCTGATTATTATGCTCTTTTATTACTATTTCTTATATCTGAGCAGGTTACCGACGCTTCGTGTATGTGGGAAAAACCGCATGCACGGCGGATCTGTAGACGGGCCCGGGTTCTGGTTTACACCCGGGGCGTGACAGATTAAGTTGGTATCAGAGCTTAGGGATAGGTCAGTTGGGACTTAGGAAACCCTAGGCTTTGGACAGACCCTAGGATGATAGGGCGTGAGTGGCGTGACATTTTGCGAAAGTCGGTGATTTTATAGTTAACTCTTCCAGTGAGCGAAGAGGGATCGACATAGCCTATTTCTGTTGGACCATTATGTTGGCTGCAGACAACATAAGGCTACAGAAATAGGAGGATGTCTTTTGACTTTCGCCAGATTGGGTCGTGTGGGGCTTTGTTGCTGATGTCTGGTTTCTTGTGACAGGATGCCTCCTCGACGCCGGATGCCTACTCGGGGTACTCCTTCACCCCCTGTTGAGCCAGAGCAGGCTAGACCCTCTGAGCTTACTGAGTTGAGGGCCTTGGTGGCCCAGTTGGCGGAGGGACAGCGCCGCCAGGAGCAGAGGATTGACCAGCTGCTTACTCAGAGAGAGGCACCACCCCCGGTTGTTCCTGAGGCCCTTGTGCCCCCTGTTGCACCTTTTGTGCCGTCAGCGCCATCTTCGAGTAGCGGGGCTCCTGGAGCTATTCAGCCTTTGACTGCGGAGGAGGAGCAGGATTTTGCTGACAAACTCTCCAAGTTTGTTCAGCGGGGACCACCTAGATTCTCGGGCGGGATGCTCAGCCCCGGGCTGTTGGGAGATGGCTTTCTGCGATGGAGAAGCTTTTTCGGGACTTCTTCATCGACCCGAGGTATCGAGTGCACATGGCGGTGCACTGTTTGGACGGAGATGCTGATTTTTGGTGGCAGCGGGTAGAGCCACTGGAGTTCCGGATTACTCGGCAGCTGCCTTGGGAGGAGTTCCGACGGATGGTGTTGGACACCTATTTTTCTACCAGTGTGAAGAAGAAGTTGGAGGACGACTTGAAGAACTGCAGCAGGGCGAACGATCGGCCCATGCCTATTTCCAGGAGTTCATGGAGTTGCTGAACTGTGTGCCTTTCGTCGCCCGTGACGGTCCGCACCAGGTGGAGTTGTTTGAGGCAGGCCTTCGTCCAGAGATTTACACACTTGTGCATGCTCAGAGATTTCAGACCCTGGAGGCAGCCGCAGAGCATGCACAGTGGGTGGAGAGGGGCGATCAGGAGGTGGCCAGGCGGAGGGCCGCGGTCGCGCAGAGTTCCGACAGGAAGCGCCCAGCCCCAGAGGACGGGGGGCAGGCCAGCTCATGGAGACCGCCACGGCCGCCGCAGTCCCAGTCTTACGGCCGTGGGCGATCTGATAGGAGAGGGCCTGGTGGACCCCAGAGACCGCAGCAGCACCAGCAGCAGAGATCGCAGCAGAGGCAGCAGAGATCTCAGCAGCAGTCCTCGAGACAGCAGCAGCAGCCGAGACAGCCCCGATCTTCTGACCGATGTATCTTTTGCAGGGGTCAGCATCCGGCGGACACTTGCGACTTGCGTTGGGGACGATGTTACCGGTGCGGACAGCCGGGACATGTGCGATCTACCTGCCCCCTTATTACTTCCTCGGCACCTTCCTCGGCGTCGGCTCCATATTCCCCTCAGCAGCAACGGCCTTCTGCTCCAGCGAGCAGGCCGTCCACCTCTCATCCTACAGACTCTCGACCTCCAGCACCGAGCGGGCGGGTGTATGCCGCCCAGTTAGCAGATTTCCCAGTGGCAGACCAGGTGGTGACAGGTATTACTCTACTCTTTGGTATTCGGACTCGCACTTTATTCGACACTGGAGCATCTCATTCTTTCATTAGTCGAGCATTTGCATCACTTCATGGTCTAGAGGTAGAGTCCTTGCCACTTGCTTTAGAGGTGCGGATTCCTGAGCACGTTTTGCATGTCGAGGCGCGTTGTTTGGCATGCCCGGTACAGTTGGGGCCTTGGATTTTGCCTGCAGACTTGCTTGTTTTGCAGCAGCTCCAGGATTTTGACTTGGTGCTAGGGATGGATTGGCTGTCTCGATTTTCCGCCACTATCGACTGCAGAGAGAGGACGGTGACTCTTCGCGAGCCTGGACAGGAGGAGTTCATCTTCAGAGGCTGCCAGAGCACGCTGTTCGCAGCGACCATTTCCTCGGCGAAAGCTAGGAGGTTGTTAAGCAGTGGTTGCACTGCCTTCTTGGCCACTGTGGTGGAGGTGCCTACGGCGGCACTGGGACTCGAGGATATCCCTATCGTCCGAGAGTTCCCAGATGTGTTTCCCCCTGAGTTGACGATGATGCCGCCGGAGAGGGAGATTGAGTTTGTGATTGATGTAGTCCCTGGGACTGCACCAATCTCAAAGGCACCCTATAGGATGGCGCCAGCTGAGTTGAAGGAGTTGAAAGCCCAACTTCAGGATCTTTTGGATAAGGGCTTTATCAGACCAAGTGTATCTCCGTGGGGGGCGCCGGTGTTGTTTGTGAAGAAGAAGGATGGGTCACTTCGATTGTGTGTCGATTATAGGGAATTGAATAAAGTGACCGTCCGGAACAAGTATCCCCTCCCCCGGATTGATGATTTGTTTGATCAGCTGCAGGGAGCATCGGTGTTCTCAAAGATTGATCTGCAGTCCGGTTACCACCAGCTGAGGGTGAGGGCCGAGGACATCTCCAAAACGGCTTTCAGATCGCGGTACGGGCATTATGAGTTTACGGTGATGCCTTTCGGGTTGACAAATGCCCCTGCCGCATTCATGGATTTGATGAACAGGATATTTCAGCCGTTTCTGGACCGGTTTGTGGTGGTGTTTATAGATGATATCCTGATTTACTCCCGGAGTGATCGGGAGCACGAGGAGCACTTGAGGACTGTGCTACAGCTTCTGCGGGAGAAGAAGCTGTATGCCAAGCTCAAAAAGTGCGAGTTTTGGCTCCGGGAGGTCGCCTTTCTGGGTCATGTTGTTTCAGCTGCTGGAGTGGCGGTGGATCCGGCCAAGGTGGATGCTATTCGTGATTGGCCGAGGCCGACGACTATCACCGAGGTGCGGAGCTTTCTTGGTTTGGCGGGCTACTATCGGCGTTTTGTGGAAGGCTTTGCGAAGCTTTCCTCTCCCCTCACTCGCCTGACCAGGAAAGGGGTTAAGTTTGTTTGGAGCGAGACTTGCCAGAGCTATTTTGAGGAGCTGAAGCAGAGGTTGATGACCGCCCCAATCCTTGCCCTCCCAGTTATGGGGGAAGGATTTGTGATTTACAGTGATGCCTCTCATAGCGGTCTGGGGTGTGTGTTGATGCAGCATGGTAGGGTGATTGCCTATGCTTCACGGCAATTGAAGGACTATGAGAAAAATTACCCTACTCATGATCTGGAGTTGGCGGCGGTGGTGTTTGCTCTGAAGCTGTGGCGGCATTATTTGTATGGAGAGCATTGCGAGATATATACTGATCACAAAGCTTGAAGTATCTGTTCACCCAAAAGGAGCTGAATTTGAGGCAACGCCGGTGGTTGGAGCTGTTAAAGGATTACGATCTGAGTATCCTTTATCATCCCGGCAAGGCCAATGTCGTGGCAGATGCTTTGAGTAGGAGGACGAGTCTGAGCCTTTTGATCTCGCAGCAGGCGCCGTTGATCGAGCAGATGAGGCGATTACAGCTGGAGGTTGTATCCCCTGGGGTCTCTGCTAGACTCATGTCTTTGGTCTTGCAGCCCACTCTGTTGGAGAGGATCAGGGACACTCAGAGTGAGGACCCCCACTTGACGAGGATCAGGACGCAGCTTCAGGCGGATCAGACAGGGGATTTTTCTGTGGATAGCTCGGGAGTACTACGGTACAGGGACCGAGTGTGTGTGCCTATGGATCAGGAGATTAGGGATCAGATTTTGAGGGAGGCCCATTGTACACCTTATACTATCCACCCTGGAGGTACTAAGATGTACAAGGACCTCAAGGCACAGTTTTGGTGGCCCGGAATGAAGCGAGACATTGGGAGATTCGTAGCTCACTGTCTAACTTGCCAGCAAGTGAAGGCAGAGCATCGCGTTCCTGCTGGTAAGTTGCAGAGTCTTCCAATTCCCGAGTGGAAATGGGACCACGTTACTATGGATTTCGTCACTGGATTGCCGAGGGCACAGAGCGGGGCAGATGCTATTTGGGTTATCGTGGACAGGCTCACCAAGTCGGCGCACTTACTACCGGTTCAGATGACCTGGCCACTGGAGCGTCTAGCGCAGTTATATTTGGATGAGGTAGTGAGGCTCCATGGTGTGCCTGCTTCGATAGTTTCAGACAGGGACCCGAGATTTGTGTCGCGTTTTTGGGGGAGTTTACAGTCGGCATTGGGGACTCAGCTCAGGTTTAGCACCGCTTTCCACCCACAGACCGATGGGCAGTCAGAGCGCACCATACAGACCCTTGAGGATATGTTGAGAGCGTGCGTTATGGATTTTGGAGGAGGGTGGTACCGACACTTATCTTTGGTCGAGTTCGCGTACAACAACAGCTATCAAGCGAGCATCCAGATGGCTCCGTTTGAGGCGTTGTATGGACGCAGGTGTCGATCCCCCTTATACTGGAGTGATGTGGGTGAGAGGAGGACTTTGGGACCGGATTTGCTTTTGGAGGCCGAGGAAAAAGTCAGAATTATTCGCCGACATCTTGAGACAGCCCAGAGTCGTCAGAAGAGCTATGCCGACACCGACGGCGAGACCTAGAGTTTCAGGTTGGTGATCATGTCTTCTTGAAGGTCTCGCCCTCGAAGGGGGTCCGTAGATTTGGAGTGCGGGGGAAGCTCAGTCCCCGCTATATTGGACCCTTCGAGATTCTTGGCAGAGTTGGTCCTGTGGCTTACAGAGTTGCTCTACCCCCACGCCTGGCCGGAGTTCATGATGTCTTCCACGTCTCAGCTCTGAGGAAGTATGTTTTCGACCCGTCGCACGTGATTGACTTCACTGCATTGGAGATCGGCGAGGACTTGGTCTACGAGGAGCGCCCGTTGCGGATTCTTGCTCGTGAGGTGAGGGAATTGCGCAATCGGGCCATTCCATATGTGAAGATCTTGTGGAGCAATCATGAGGAGCGAGAGGCTACATGGGAGCTGGAGACAGAGATGAGAGACGCCTACCCCTTCTTGTTCGAGGCTTCTGGTTGAGGTATGTCTGTTTTGTTTGTTCTTGTTTCGGGGACGAAACTTTTTTTTAGTGGGGGAGGATGTAGGACCCCTGAACCCCATGCAGCTTTTTCCCGTGAATCCACTGTGCAAACACCTGTTGATGGTGTATCTGGCCCATAGTGCATCAAAGGGATGCCACAGATGGACCCAGTGAGCTTTTGTTAGCTGTGTTGGCCTTCGGCTGCTTTTGCCGAATTTTAGAAAAGGATTTTGGCCAAACGGAGGGTGGATTTGGATTCAGCGCGGAAAAACGCTTGAAAATGGCTTTTTATTTGCTAAATTCTGAGTCCGGATGCCCAAAAACGGACTCCCGGAAGTTTTACAGCAATTTTGGTGCATGGGGGAGCCGTGGACCGGCGGGAATGCCACGTGGCAGGCGCTGATTGGCCGGCGCACGCGGCCGGGTCCACGGAGCAGCGGGGGAGAGACCGGGGTGCACCGTGGAGCGCGTGGACCGGGGCGCGCCACGTGGCAGCCCCGGATTGGGCGGCTCAGGTGCGCCCGGTTTGCCGGGGTGCACCGCGGAGCGCCTGGACCGGGGCGCGCCACGTGGCAGCCCCGGGTTGGCGGCTCAGGTGCGCCCGGTGCGGGGGAGCGCGGGGAGGCGTGGACCGGGGGCGCGCCACGTGGCAGCTCCGCATTGGCGGGCTCACGAGCGCGCGGTCCACGCGCCGCGCGGGCAGCTGGCGGGGGCAGGCGCCGTACCGCGGGCAGGCTGCCGGCGGCGGCGGCAGGCGGCGGGCGGCGTGGCAGGGCCACGTGGCGCCCGCTGATTCGCGGGCGCCACCCACCGCACTGCCGCGGGCAGGGCCACGTGGCGCCCCCGGGAAGCTTGCACGGCTGTGCCGTGTTCGGGGGACACGTGGCGGGCGCCGGGGCGGGTCGGACGGATCATGGATCCCGTCCGACGGCGTGTAGCGGGCCGGGCCGCACTGTGCGCGCCCGAAAGTTGTGGGCCGGGCCGCACTGTGCGCGCCCGAAATTTCCGGGCGCCCGAAACTGGGACAAAATGGGAATTTTCCCATTTGTTCCTCCAAGCTCTATAAATAGCCAACCCGAGCCCTCTTCTTTGGCTTTTTTCTCCCAAACCGCGCCTCCTCTGCCCGAGCCACCTTAAGGAGATTTGTTCACCTCTTGATGCTTGATCTTCCTGCCAAGTTCTAGGATTTTAGGAGGCTCGAATCCCGAGGTTCCCCATTTTACGGCGCGGCGCGACGTTGCATTCCTGTTTTCTTCTTCGGCGCAGCGGTGATGTTTTAGCTCCCCTGGACTACCCCGAGGTCCTATTTCAGTGATTCTTGCGCCGACAGACTCCTTACAGGTAGGGCTTCAACTTTTATCTTGGTCGCGCTTTCCCGTTTAGAGGTTTTGGCACGGATCCCGAGGCAAACAGTGACCCCCTTTTTCTGTATGGAATTCCTTGACAGCCCTGAGGTATTTTGGCCATATCTTCGCGCACGAGCGTCTGACGGGAACGAGCTTATACAACTTTTTCATCTACGGATCGCAAGGAACGCGCTCGTATTTTTCTTGGAATTTCCAGAGGATTATTTCGAGGTGAAAATCACTGTTTTCTCAGTGAACAGTGCACAGTTTTTAGCACAGATTTTTGTGTGACACCCCTCTTGCCGAATTTTTATCTTGACTTACCGATCTCAGTTTTGGGCGTGCAAGGTACCGTTGCGAAGCTATCGACGCGAGGATCGCCGTGATATTTTTCTTGGAATTTCCTGGGCACTTTCTGCAGGTGATAATTTAACAGTTTCGGGACTGTTGTTGTATGGATTAATAAAGGCAATATTTGGGAACCTAAGTGTATTTAGTGGGCTTTGTGTTGTGCCAGGAGTGTTTTGGGCATACTGTACCTGTTGGAGCGCAGGATTGGAGTTTTGGTATTTTCAGCTGTACGGACCCGGACAGTTAGCGCTTCAGGTGGGTGGTTGTTGTACTCCTCTCTTTGGTATGCCCACTAGGAATATCAGAGTACCCTTGATTTGACGATGCTAAATGTGTTGATTGGTAGACTTGCATGCTCTAGGAAATTAATTATTGGTTATTGGATCCCTGATAAATTATTGTTAGAATGATCACCTGATTTAATCGCTTAATTAATCTGGACTGTATGCTTGGAGACAAATAGTAATTGAGGACTGCAAAACTGATAATTTTTCATATGAGACTGTCACCCTAGCTTATGTCACTCTAAATTGTTTATTCTTGGAAATTGGACAAAATGTTGGAACAATGCATGATTAAACGGGTCACATAATATTGTCATCTTTTACTGCTACACTATTTTTGGGACTTGACTTAGGAGAAACCATGCATTTATTCTTTTCTTCTCCTATCCTTGATAGACTTGAGGCATAGTTGCTCGGATTCGAGCGGGTGTCGGACAGTGTAGTCAGGTATTGGGGATTTGGGACAGTTTGGGCTTTTGACAGGGTGTTGCGGCGACCACGGATCTTGGGTGGTTGACCGGGTTATATTATTGCATCAGATTGGGTATTTGGGGGATCGGGCTTTCTTTAGTGGAGGGTTTTTCCCACTTCATTGAGTCTCGATCCAGTCCTGCTATATATGGTTACTTGTGGTTACTTACTTTCCTCGTGTGGGTCGCTCCCCACGAGTGCGACTCCGGAGTGCGCGGCAGACAGACTTTGAGTCCTGGGGACTCCTTTGCTTCGGTGTTATGCGTAGGCTGGCATACCCGAGGCGGCAGAGCAGGCAGTGCCAGTGTTCACTGGCGGTCAGATTGGGTCATTTTGACAGGCTTCTGATACTGATGCATACTTTGCCATCCTGGTTGGTTTAGCATGTAGAGGCATATTAGGGGTAGCACTTCATCAGTGGTCACTCATATTGCACCCCCCTTTTCTTTCTTCCCCTTTTGCCTCTGATTTTCCTGGTGGGCATATTTGAGCTGAGGCTTTACCCACTAGGGGAGGCTACTATTTATAGTAGTACTTACCCCCATTGTCTTTTCTTGTCTCTTTTCCCCCTTATTTTGCAGAGTCCTCTGTGGGAGTTGCTGGACCGTCAGCAGCTGAGCGAGGTAAGAGGATCGCGGACTAGTTAGCGATGCCACCGAGAGATGTAGCTGGATATTTTGGTCACCCGGTCTTCTCAGACAGTTTTATTTTACTTCCTTTTGGGTCTGGCTTCTGCCAGCTGGTTGTATTTTGTTGTGAGCTGGGAGAGTTATCTGTATTTATTTTTACAGTTGTACTTTACTTACTCTTTTACTTCCAGCTTCTGTCTGAGATACAGTAGTTTTAGTTTAGCTCTGATTATTATGCTCTTTTATTATTATTTCTTATATCTGAGCAGGTTACCGACGCTTCGTGTATGTGGGAAATACCGCATGCACGGCGGATCTGTAGACGGGCCCGGGTTCTGGTTTACACCCGGGCGTGACACGCCCTAAGCCTACTCCGGAGTGGCACTCGAGGGGAGCGACCCACACGAGTAAAGTATGTAACCAAAGTATCTGATATAGCAGGACTGGATCATGACTCTAAATAAGTGGGTAAAACCATCCACTCAGGAACCCGATCCCTCACCTCCAATCTGAGGCAATAATAATAAAATAATCCGGTCAACCGCCCACAGTCCGCGGTTGCCGCAATACCCAACCATCAATACCCATCTGTCCCAAACTCTAAACATCTGACTACACTATCCCAGATCCCGCTCGAACCCGAGCACACTATCCCCTAAGACTAGACAACAAGAAAGAATAAAAAGCATGGTTTCTCCTAAGTCAGTTCTAGCATGATAGTGTAGCAGAAAATAGTGGCCTAGCTAGGTGACCATACAAGCATGCAAAGTCCTTTACTTAACAAATAAATTCCAAGTATTCCAATTCTTACAAGAATTAAAGTATGCAATTGATTGAATATCTGATATGCTAATATGCCACAAGCTAGTCTATACACATGCATAAGCCTCCACATATAAAAAAACATGATATGGTTTTAGCATACTATTACCAAAAGGTTTAAACAACTTATCTTTTGCAAGAAACAATAATTCACTAACATCTAGTCCTCTAAGGATGCAAGTGCTAACAACAAACCAATAATTCCATACAAGCATGCTAGGTTCATCCCACTGACACAACTATCAATCATGACATAGGAACATCTCTAGTATGCCTAGTGGGTGATCAAAAGTAGGAGGTGACAACGGTACCCACCTCGAGCGCTAAATCTCTATCCAAAAGTGAAGTCCACGCTCGGTCCAAACAATCACCACAACACTGTTCACAATTACCCCAAAACATACAATTAAACTTACAATTACATTCAAGTATATGCTGTCCTAATACAACAGTCCAGATTTGAGCAATTTTCACCTGCGAGTTCTGCCCGAAAAATTCCAAGAAAAATACTATCACGATCCTCGCGACGAACCGGTCGAAATGAGTATCTGCACGTTCAAATCCGAGTTTCCTACGCTGAGATACAAATTCTGCAATGGAACCACCCCAAAATATTCTGTACAGGAATTCAGTGTCAAAGAGCTCGGGAAAAAGGGGATTTTCACCTTCAGAAAATATTCAGAAAATTCCCAAAAAATTTGAGGGTGTTCCTTGCGCTGTGTCGATGAAAAACGCCTATTGGCACGCCTCGATCCGACGCCTGTGCACGAAGATATAGCCAAAACACCCGAGTGCTATCCAAAACTCCGCGAGAAAAAATGGGTCAAAAGGATGCTCGGGAAACTCCAAGATCAACACGAAAAAGAGGAAGCTCAAAACATAGAAGTTGGAGCCCTACTTGTCGTGAGTCTAACGGTGCAAGAATCGCCTTAATCGGAGAGCCGGGGAGTCCGCGCACTAAAATGCGACGAATGTGTTGCCGGTGTGGAAGCGTCACTGTGCGCCTAGTCGCAGAAAAAGCCGAAGTGGTGATCTCCAAAAATCCTTAAAGTCCTCCAAAGGGTAGTGCACTGAGAGAGGAAGAAGTCCCCTGAAGAGCCCTCTGTAAAAAAAAGATCCAGAAAAGCCCAAAAAAACTAAGGGATCCTATTTATAGGTTCAGCCCATAGGCTTAGTGGGCAGGATTCGGGCGCACAGTTCGGGCGCCCGAATCCGCCTGCTCCGGTCGCAACATCTCCGTCCGACGCGCCCGAATCCCCCTGCGCCCATCACGTGTCCCCGAACAGGGGACAGCGTGCGCGGGCGGCTAGGCTTCGGTAGCGTGGCCTTCCCCGGTCAGCGGGGGTAGGTACGGCCCGCCAATGGCGGGCCGACGCGTGGCCCCCACTCGAGTACTACTGCCGACAGCGCCGGCTAGCAACTGTGCAAGCACGCTCCCGAGGCGCCCTCCGTGCACTCCGTGGATCGCGCCTTCGTGAGCCAGCCAATGCCAGGCTGCCACGTGTCAAGCACCTAGTCCACCGAGCCCGCGCGTATTGCCTGGACCGCGCCGCGTGCGCCGGCCATTTCGGGCACGCCACGCGTCCCCGCCCCCGCGGTCTATGCACCCGCCGCGCCTCCCCGTGGACCGAGCTGCGTGAGCCGACCAATGACAGGCCGCCACGTGGCTCAGGCTGGTCCACGATCTCCCCCCCATGCACCGAAATTCCTCGAAAACTTCCGGAAGCCCCTTTTTGGTTATCCGGACTCCGAATTTAACAAGCAATAGCCGTTTTCAAGCGTTTTTCCACGCTGAATCCAAATCCAACCTCTGTTCGGCCCAAAACCTTTTCTAAAATTTGGCAAATGCAGCCGAAGGCCAAATCAGCTAATAATCACACAGGGTCCATCTGTGGCATCCCTTTGATGCACTATGGGCCAGACACACCAACACTAGGTGTTCTACATAGTGGATTCACCGGAAAGGTTGCATGGAAATCTGGATCACTACATCCTCCCCTACAAGAAAAAGTTTCGTCCTCGAAACAAAAGTCATACCTCAAGTCGGGGCCTCGAACAAGTGGGGTTGGCGTCCATCATCGCTGACTCCAGCTCCCAAGTAGCCTCGCGCTCGCTCTGGTTGCTCCACAGAATCTTCACATAAGGAATGGCCCGCTGCGCAACTCCCTAACCTCACGGTCTAAAATCCGCAATGGCCGCTCGACATAGCTCAAGTCCTCGGTGATCTCCAGTGGGGCGAAATCAATGATGTGCGACGGGTCATAAACATACCTCCTCAGAGTGGATACATGAAACACATCGTGAACACCTGCAAGTCTGGGAGGAAGTGCAAGCCTGTAGGCAACTGGCCCTAAGCGCTCCAATACCTCGAAAGGTCTAATATAACGAGGGCTCAGTTTCCCACGAATCCCAAATCTCCGAATCCCTTTCGAAGGCGAGACTTTCAAAAAGACATGATCGCCCACCTGAAACTCTAAGTCTCGCCGTCGGGTATCAGCATAACTCCTCTGTCGACTCTGGGCGGTCTCAATGTGTCGTCGTATCAATCTGACCTTTTTCTCTGCCTCTAACAGTAGATCAGGACCCAAAGTCTTCTTCTCACCCACGTCACTCCAATATAGGGGTGACCGACACTTGCGTCCATACAACGCTTCAAACGGAGCCATCTGAATGCTCGCTTGATAGCTGTTGTTGTACGCAAACTCAACTAATCCCAAGTGTCGGTACCACCCTCCTCCAAAGTCCAGAACGCACGCTCTCAACATATCCTCGAGGGTCTGAATAGTGCGCTCTGACTGTCCATCGGTCTGTGGGTGGAATGCTGTACTAAATCGGAGCTGCGTCCCCAAGGCTGTCTATAAACTCCTCCAGAAATGCGAGACAAATCTCGAGTCTCTATCTGATACGATGGAAACCGGTACCCCGTGCAATCTGACCACCTCAGCTAAATACATCTGTGCCAGTCGCTCCAAAGGCCAAGTCATCTGAACCGGTAAAAAGTGAGCGGATTTGGTAAGTCTATCCACGACTACCCAGATCATCCGCTCCCGTCTGTGCTCTCGGCAACCCAGTGACAAAGTCCATCGTGATATGATCCCATTTCCATTCAGGGATTGGGAGACTCTGCAACTTGCCAGCAGATACACGATGCTCAATCTTTACTTGCTGACAAGTTAAGCAGTGTGCCACAAATCTCCCAATGTCTCTTTTCATACCACTCCACCAAAACTGTGCCTTGAGATCCTTATACATCTTAGTCCCACCAGGATGGATGGTATAAGGTGTATAATGGGTCTCCCGCAAGATCTGCTCTCGAATCTCTGAATCCAAAGGCACACAAGCTCGGTCCCTGTATCGCAGTATTCCCGAAGCATCAACTGAAAAATCCCCTGCCTGACCACTCTGAAATCTGCTCTCTAATCCTGGTCAAATAGGGGTCCTCACTCTGTTTCTCTCGAATCCTGTCCAACAGAGTGGGCTGCACGACTAAAGACAAAAGTCTAGCAGAGACCCCAGGGGACACTACCTCAAGCTCTAACCGCCTCATCTGCTCAAGTAATGGCGCCTGCTGTCGGTGATCATCAAGGATAGGCTCTGTACTGCTCTCCTGCTCAGGGCATCGGCGACCACGTTTGTCACGCCCCGGGTGTAAACCAGAACCCGGGCCCGTCCACAGATCCGCCGTGCATGCGGTATTTTCCGCATACACGAAGCGTCGGTAACCTGCTCAGATATAAGAGATAATAATAAAAGAGCATAATAAATCAGAGCTAAACTAAAACTACTGTATCTCAGACAGAAGCTGGAAGTAAATAAGGTACAATAGTGAAATAAATATAGATATCTCTCCCAGCTCACCACAAATATACAAACACAGCTGGCAGAAGCCAGACCCAAAAGAAATAATAACAACTGTCTGAGAAGACCGGGTGACCAAAAACTCAGCTACATCCCTCGGTGGCACTCTAACTAGTCCGCAATCCTCTTACCTCGCTCAGCTGCTGACGGCCCAGCAACTCCCACAGAGGACTCTGCAAAATAAGGGGAAAGAAAGAAACAAGAAAAGACAATGGGGGTAAGTACTACAATAAACAGTAGCCTCCCCTAGTGGGTAAAGCCTCAGCTCAGACATGCCCACTAGGTGATCAGAGGCAAAAAGGAAAGGAAAAGAAAGGGGGTGCAGATAAATGTGACAACTGATAAAATGCCATCCCTAATATGCCTCTACATGATAACCCAACAAAGATGGGAAAATGATGCATCAGTATCAAGAAGCCTGTCAAAACGACCCAATCTGACCGCCAGTGGACACTGGCACTGCCTGCTCTGCCGCGACGGGTATGCCAGCCTACGCATAACACCGAAGCAAAAGGAGTCCCCAGGACTCAAAGTCTGTCTGCCGCGCACTCCGGAGTGGCACTCGTGGGGAGCGACCCACACGAGGAAAGTAAGTAACCACAAGTAACCTGATATAGCAGGACTGGATCAAGACTCAATGAAGTGGGAAACCCTCCACCAAAGAAAGCCCGATCCCCATCACCCAATCTGATGCAATAGTACAACCCAGTCAACCACCCAAGATCCGTGGTTGCCGCAATACCCTGTCATAAAGCCCCGCCTGTCCCAAATCTCCAGCACCTGACTACACTATCCAACCCCCGCTCGAACTCGAGCACTATGCCTTAAGTCTAGATAATAGGAGAAAGAAGGAATAAAACATGGTTTCTCCTAAGTCAAGTCCCAAAAATAGTGTAGCAGTAAAAAGATGACTAAGCCAAGTGACCAGTTTAACATGCATTGTCCCAATATTTTGTCCATTTTCCAAGAATAATCAGTTTAGAGTGACATAAGCTAAGGTGACAGTCTCATATGAATAATCATCAATTTTGCAGTCCTCAATTTTATTATTTCACCCCTAAACATGCAGTCCAGAATAAATGAGTGACTAAATAAATAATCATGCTATCAGCAATATCAACAAGGATCATCTAACCAATAACTAGTTACCTGGAGCATGCAAGGCTATCAACAAGTAGTTTAACATCAATAACATGGGAACACTCTAATGTTCCTAGTGGGCATATCAAGGAAGGAGTACAACAA
>CM054941.1:11674514-11886597 GCA_029168755.2 Tillandsia fasciculata
GAACAGAAACGCTTCAAATCTTTCTTAAGTTGGAATATGGTCTTCATCATCTCCATCTTCTCTTGCCGAGCCTCGGTGTAGAGCTTCAAGAAGTAATTAGCTTTATCCACCAACTTGTTATGTTCCTTCTCGAAATGCTCGTTTATCTCTTGAAGGGAAATATTTATCTTGTTCAAATTGTCCCTTTCTACTTCAAGAGCGTTTGAGAAAGAAGTTGTCACGCCCGGGTGTAAACCAGAACCCGGGTTCGTCCACATATTCGCCGTGCACATGGATTTTTCCGTGTACACGAAGCGCTGGTAACCTGCTCAGATATAAAGATATAATAAAGAAGTATAAACAGAGCTAAACTAAAACTAATACATCTCAGACAAATGCTGGAAATAAAGTACAACAAAACTCTCATAAATACATGTGTCTCTCCCAGCTCACGAAATAAATACAACCAGCTGGCCGAAGCCAAACCCAAATAAAGAAATAAAAACCGTCTAAGTGTACAGGGGATACATCAAAACTACTAAACTCGAGATCGGGAATTAGATATCTATCAGCGATCTTCTTACCTCGATCCTGGGAAGAGGGTCCCGCAACTCCAGCAGAGGACTCTGCAAAACAAAGGAGAAAAGAAAGGAAAACAGTGGGGGGTGAGTACTACTATAAAAACAGTAGCCTCCCCTAGTGGTTTAAACCTCAAACTCAGACGTGCCCACTAGGTCTACCAGAGGCGAAAAAGAAATAAAAGTGGTAAGCTAAAATATAACTACTGATGCAAAGGCTACCACTAATATGCCTCAAATACTACCGAGCTAAAAGAATAGCTAAATGTATGCACACGGTGCATGACTGCCTGACCAACTATACCCAATCAATAGCCAGTAATCACGGCACTGCTGCTCTGCTGTCAAACTCAAGAACCCAGTATCTGCGGCACACCCGGTACGATCCCAAAGTATCCAATCGACCAGCACAGGGCTCGGCTGTAGGACCCCTGAACCCCATGCAGCTTTTTCCCGTGAATCCACTGTGCAAACACCTGTTGACGGTGTATCTGGCCCATAGTGCATCAAAGGGATGCCACAGATGGACCCCGTGAGCTTTGGTTAGCCGTGTTGGCCTTCGGCTGCGTTTGCCGAATTTTAGAAAAGGATTTTGGCCAAACGGAGGGTGGATTTGGATTCAGCGTGGAAAAACGCTTGAAAATGGCTTTTTATTTGCTAAATTCTGAGTCCGGGTGCCCAAAAACGGACTCCCAGAAGTTTTACAGCGATTCTGGTGCATGGGGGAGCCGTGGACCGGCGGGCATGCCACGTGGCATGCTCTGATTGGCCGGCGCACGCGGCCGGGTCCACGGAGTAGCGGGGGAGTGACCGGAGTGCACCGTGGAGCGCGTGGACCGGGGCGCGCCACGTGGCAGCCCCGGATTGGGCGGCTCAGGTGCGCCCGGTTTGCCGGGGTGCACCGCGGAGCGCGTGGACCGGGGCGCGCCACGTGGCAGCCCCGGGTTGGTCGGCTCAGGTGCGCCCGGTGTGCGGGGGAGCGCG
Organism: Tillandsia fasciculata; assembly: GCA_029168755.2. NCBI lineage: Eukaryota > Viridiplantae > Streptophyta > Magnoliopsida > Poales > Bromeliaceae > Tillandsia > Tillandsia fasciculata. The sequence continues at coordinate 11,676,056 of CM054941.1, forward strand.
GGGAGGCGTGGACCGGGGGCGCGCCACGTGGCAGCTCCGCATTGGCGGGCTCACGAGCGCGCGGTCCACGCGCCGCGCGAGGCAGCTGGCGGGGGCAGGCGCCGTACCGCGGGCAGGCTGCCGGCGGCAGGGCGGCAGGCGGCGGGCGGCGTGGCAGGGGCCACGTGGCGCCCGCTGATTCGCGGGCGCCACCCACCGCGCTGCCGCGGGCAGGGCCACGTGGCGCCCCCGGGGAAGCTTGCACGGCTGTGCCGTGTTCGGGGGACACGTGGCGGGCGCCGGGGCGGGTCGGACGGATCATGGATCCCGTCCGACGGCGTGTAGCGGGCCGGGCCGCACTGTGCGCGCCCGGAAATTTCCGGGCGCCCGAAACTGGGGACAAAATGGGAATTATCCCATTTGTTCCTCCAAGCTCTATAAATAGCCAACCCGAGCCCTCTTCTTTGGCTTTTTTCTCCCAAACCGCGCCTCCTCTGCCCGAGCCACCTTAAGGAGATTTGTTCACCTCTTGATGCTTGATCTTCCTGCCAAGTTCTAGGATTTTAGGAGGCTCGAATCCCGAGGTTTCCCATTTTACGGCGCGGCGCGACGTTGCATTCCTGTTTTCTCCTTCGGCGCAGCGGTGATGTTTTAGCTCCCCTGGACTACCCCGAGGTCCTATTTCAGAGATTCTTGCGCCGACAGACTCCTTACAGGTAGGGCTTCAACTTTTATTTTGGTCGCACTTTCCCGTTTCGAGGTTTTGGCATGGATCCCGAGGCAAACAGTGACCCCCTTTTTCTGTATGGAATTCCTTGACAGCCCTGAGGTATTTTGGCCATATCTTCGCGCACGAGCGTCAGACGGGAACGAGCTTATACAACTTTTTCATCTACGGATCGCAAGGAACGCGCTCGTATTTTTCTTGGAATTTCCAGAGGATTATTTCGAGGTGAAAATCACTGTTTTCTCTGTGAACAGTGCACAGTTTTTAGCACAGATCTTTGGGTGACATACCCCTCTTGCCGAATTTTTATCTTGACTTACCGATCTCAGTTTTAAGCGTGCAAGGTACCGTTGCGAAGCTATCGACGCGAGGATCGCCGTGATATTTTTCTCGGAATTTCCTGGGCACTTTCTGCAGGTGATAATTTAACAGTTTCGGGACTGTTGTGGTATGGGTTAATAAAGGCACTAATTGGGAACCTAAGTGTATTTAGTGGGCTTTGTGTTGTGCCAGGAGTGTTTTGGGCATACTGTACCTGTTGGAGCGCAGGATTGGAGTTTTGGTATTTTCAGCTGTACGGACCCGGACAGTTAGCGCATCAGGTGGGTGGTTGTTGTACTCCTCTCTTTGGTATGCCCACTAGGAATATCAGAGTACCCATGATTTGACGATGCTAAATGTGTTGATTGGTAGACTTGCATGCTCTAGGAAATTAATTATTGGTTATTGGATCCCTGATAAATTATTGTAGAATGATCACCTGATTTCAATCGCTTAATTAATCTGGACTGTATGCTTGGAGACAAATAGTAATTGAGGACTGCAAAACTGATAATTTTTCATATGAGACTGTCACCCTAGCTTATGTCACTGTAAATTGTTTATTCTTGGAAATTGGACAAAATGTTGGAACAATGCATGATTAAACGGGTCACATAATATTGTCATCTTTTACTGCTACACTATTTCTTGGGACTTGACTTAGGAGAAACCATGCATTTATTCTTTTCTTCTCCTATCCTTGATAGACTTGAGGCATAGTTGCTCGGATTCGAGCGGGTGTCGGACAGTGTAGTCAGGTATTGGGGATTTGGGACAGTTTGGGCTTTTGACAGGGTGTTGCGGCGACCACGGATCTTGGGTGGTTGACCGGGTTATATTATTGCATCAGATTGGGTATTTGGGGGATCGGGCTTGCTTTAGTGGAGGGTTTTTCCCACTTCATTGAGTCTCGATCCAGTCCTGCTATATATGGTTACTTGTGGTTACTTACTTTCCTCGTGTGGGTCGCTCCCCACGAGTGCGACTCCGGAGTGCGCGGCAGGCAGACTTTGAGTCCTGGGGACTCCTTTGCTTCGGTGTTATGCGTAGGCTGGCATACCCGAGGCGGCAGAGCAGGCAGTGCCAGTGTTCACTGGCGGTCAGATTGGGTCATTTTGACAGGCTTCTGATACTGATGCATACTTTGCCATCCTGGTTGGTTTAGCATGTAGAGGCATATTAGGGGTAGCACTTCATCAGTGGTCACTCATATTGCACCCCCCTTTTCTTTCCTTCCCCTTTTGCCTCTGATTTCCTGGTGGGCATATTTGAGCTGAGGCTTTACCCACTAGGGGAGGCTACTATTTATAGTAGTACTTACCCCCATTGTCTTTTCTTGTCTCTTTTCCCCTTGTTTTGCAGAGTCCTCTGTGGGAGTTGCTGGGACCGTCAGCAGCTGAGCGAGGTAAGAGGATCGCGGACTAGTTAGCGATGCCACCGAGAGATGTAGCTGGATATTTTGGTCACCCGGTCTTCTCAGACAGTTTTATTTTACTTCCTTTTGGGTCTGGCTTCTGCCAGCTGGTTGTATTTTGTTGTGAGCTGGGAGAGTTATCTGTATTTATTTTTACAGTTGTACTTTACTTACTTTCCGCTTCTGTCTGAGATACAGTAGTTTTAGTTTAGCTCTGATTATTATGCTCTTTTATTACTACTTCTTATATCTGAGCAGGTTACCGACGCTTCGTGTATGTGGGAAATACCGCATGCACGGCGGATCTGTAGACGGGCCCGGGTTCTGGTTTACACCCGGGGCGTGACAGATTAAGTTGGTATCAGAGCTTAGGGATAGGTCAGTTGGGACTTAGGAAACCCTAGGCTTTGGACAGACCCTAGGATGATAGGGCGTGAGTGGCGTGACATTTTGCGAAAGTCGGTGATTTTATAGTTAACTCTTCCAGTGAGTGAAGAGGGATCGACATAGCCTATTTCTGTTGGACCATTATGTTGGCTGCAGACAACATAAGGCTACAGAAATAGGAGGATGTCTTTTGACTTTCGCCAGATTGGGTCGTGTGGGGCTTTGTTGCTGATGTCTGGTTTCTTGTGGCAGGATGCCTCCTCGACGTCGGATGCCTACTCGGGGTACTCCTTCACCCCCTGTTGAGCCAGAGCAGGCTAGACCCTCTGAGCTTACTGAGTTGAGGGCCTTGGTGGCCCAGTTGGCGGAGGGACAGCGCCGCCAGGAGCAGAGGATTGACCAGCTGCTTACTCAGAGAGAGGCACCACCCCCGGTTGTTCCTGAGGCCCTTGTGCCTCCTGTTGCACCTTTTGTGCCGTCAGCGCCATCTTCGAGTAGCGGGGCTCCTGGAGCTATTCAGCCTTTGACTGCGGAGGAGGAGCAGGATTTTGCTGACAAACTCTCCAAGTTTGTTCAGCGGGGACCACCTAGATTCTCGGGGCGGGATGCTCAGCCCCGGGCTGTTGGGAGATGGCTTTCTGCGATGGAGAAGCTTTTTCGGGACTTCTTCATCGACCCGAGGTATCGAGTGCACATGGCGGTGCACTGTTTGGACGGAGATGCTGATTTTTGGTGGCAGCGGGTAGAGCCACTGGAGTTCCGGATTACTCGGCAGCTGCCTTGGGAGGAGTTCCGACGGATGGTGTTGGACACCTATTTTTCTACCAGTGTGAAGAAGAAGTTGGAGGACGACTTGAAGAACCTGCAGCAGGGCGAACGATCGGCCCATGCCTATTTCCAGGAGTTCATGGATTTGCTGAACTGTGTGCCTTTCGTCGCCCGTGACGGTCCGCACCAGGTGGAGTTGTTTGAGGCAGGCCTTCGTCCAGAGATTTACACACTTGTGCATGCTCAGAGATTTCAGACCCTGGAGGCAGCCGCAGAGCATGCACAGTGGGTGGAGAGGGGCGATCAGGAGGTGGCCAGGCGGAGGGCCGCGGTCGCGCAGAGTTCCGACAGGAAGCGACCAGCCCCAGAGGACGGGGGACAGGCCAGCTCATGGAGACCGCCACGGCCGCCGCAGTCCCAGTCTTACGGCCGTGGGCGATCTGATAGGAGAGGGCCTGGTGGACCCCAGAGACCGCAGCAGCACCAGCAGCAGAGATCGCAGCAGAGGCAGCAGAGATCTCAGCAGCAGTCCTCGAGACAGCAGCAGCAGCCGAGACAGCCCCGATCTTCTGACCGATGTATCTTTTGCAGGGGTCAGCATCCGGCGGACACTTGCGACTTGCGTTGGGGCGATGTTACCGGTGCGGACAGCCGGGACATGTGCGAGCTACCTGCCCCCTTATTACTTCCTCGGCACCTTCCTCGGCGTCGGCTCCATATTCCCCTCAGCAGCAACGGCCTTATGCTCCAGCGAGCAGGCCGTCCACCTCTCATCCTACAGATTCTCGACCTCCAGCACCGAGCGGGCGGGTGTATGCCGCCCAGTTAGCAGATTCCCCAGCGGCAGACCAGGTGGTGGCAGGTATTACTCTACTCTTTGGTATTCGGACTCGCACTTTATTCGACACTGGAGCATCTCATTCTTTCATTAGTCGAGCATTTGCATCACTTCATGGTCTAGAGGTAGAGTCCTTGCCACTTGCTTTAGAGGTGCGGATTCCTGACCACGTTTTGCATGTCGAGGCGCGTTGTTTGGCATGCCCGGTACAGTTGGGGCCTTGGATTTTGCCTGCAGACTTGCTTGTTTTGCAGCAGCTCCAGGATTTTGACTTGGTGCTAGGGATGGATTGGCTGTCTCGATTTTCCGCCACTATCGACTGCAGAGAGAGGACGGTGACTCTTCGCGAGCCTGGACAGGAGGAGTTCATCTTCAGAGGCTGCCAGAGCACGCTGTTCGCAGCGACCATTTCCTCGGCGAGAGCTAGGAGGATGTTGAGCAGTGGTTGCACTGCCTTTTTGGCCACTGTGGTGGAGGTGCCTACGGCGGCACTGGGACTCGAGGATATCCCTATTGTCCGAGAGTTCCCAGATGTGTTTCCCCCTGAGTTGACGTTGATGCCGCCGGAGAGGGAGATTGAGTTTGTGATTGATGTAGTCCCTGGGACTGCACCAATCTCAAAGGCACCCTATAGGATGGCGCCAGCTGAGTTGAAGGAGTTGAAGGCCCAGCTTCAGGATCTTTTGGATAAGGGCTTCATCAGACCCAGTGTATCTCCGTGGGGAGCGCCTGTGTTGTTTGTTAAGAAGAAGGATGGGTCACTTCGATTGTGTGTCGATTATAGGGAATTGAATAAAGTGACCGTCCGGAACAAGTATCCCCTCCCCCGGATTGATGATTTGTTTGATCAGCTGCAGGGAGCATCGGTGTTCTCAAAGATTGATCTGCAGTCCGGTTACCACCAGCTGAGGGTGAGGGCCGAGGACATCTCCAAAACGGCTTTCAGATCGCGGTACGGGCATTATGAGTTTACGGTGATGCCTTTCGGGTTGACAAATGCCCCTGCCGCATTCATGGATTTGATGAACAGGATATTTCAGCCGTTTCTGGACCGGTTTGTGGTGGTGTTTATAGATGATATCCTGATTTACTCCCGGAGTGATCGGGAGCACGAGGAGCACTTGAGGACTGTGCTACAGCTTCTGCGGGAGAAGAAGCTGTATGCCAAGCTCAAAAAGTGCGAGTTTTGGCTCCGGGAGGTTGCCTTTCTGGGTCATGTTGTTTCAGCTGCTGGAGTGGCGGTGGATCCGGCCAAGGTGGATGCAATTCGTGAGTGGCCGAGGCCGACGACTATCACCGAGGTGCGGAGCTTTCTTGGTTTGGCGGGCTACTATCGGCGTTTTGTGGAAGGCTTTGCGAAGCTTTCCTCTCCCCTCACTCGCCTGACCAGGAAAGGGGTTAAGTTTGTTTGGAGCGAGACTTGCCAGAGCTGTTTTGAGGAGCTGAAGCAGAGGTTGATGACCGCTCCAATCCTTGCCCTCCCAGTTATGGGGGAAGGATTTGTGATTTACAGTGATGCCTCTCGTAGCGGTCTGGGGTGTGTGTTGATGCAGCATGGTAGGGTGATTGCCTATGCTTCACGGCAATTGAAGGACTATGAGAAAAATTACCCTACTCATGATCTGGAGTTGGCGGCGGTGGTGTTTGCTCTGAAGCTGTGGCGGCATTATTTGTATGGAGAGCATTGCGAGATATATACTGATCACAAAAGCTTGAAGTATCTGTTCACCCAAAAGGAGCTGAATTTGAGGCAACGCCGGTGGTTGGAGCTGTTAAAGGATTACGATCTGAGTATCCTTTATCATCCCGGCAAGGCCAATGTCGTGGCAGATGCTTTGAGTAGGAGGACGAGTCTGAGCTTATTGATCTCGCAGCAGGCGCCGTTGATCGAGCAGATGAGGCGATTACAGCTGGAGGTTGTATCCCCTGGGGTCTCTGCTAGACTCATGTCTATGGTCTTGCAGCCCACTCTGTTGGAGAGGATCAGGGACACTCAGAGTGAGGACCCCCACTTGACGAGGATCAGGACGCAGCTTCAGGCGGATCAGACAGGGGATTTTGCTGTGGATAGCTCGGGAGTACTACGGTACAGGGACCGAGTGTGTGTGCCTATGGATCAGGAGATTAGAGATCAGATTTTGAGGGAGGCCCATTGTACACCTTATACCATCCACCCTGGAGGTACTAAGATGTATAAGGACCTCAAGGCACAGTTTTGGTGGCCCGGAATGAAGCGGGACATTGGGAGATTCGTAGCTCACTGTCTAACTTGCCAGCAAGTGAAGGCAGAGCATCGCGTTCCTGCTGGTAAGTTGCAGAGTCTTCCAATTCCCGAGTGGAAATGGGACCACGTTACTATGGATTTCGTCACTGGATTGCCGAGGGCACAGAGCGGGGCAGATGCTATTTGGGTTATCGTGGACAGGCTCACCAAGTCGGCGCACTTCCTACCGGTTCAGATGACCTGGCCACTGGAGCGTCTAGCGCAGTTATATTTGGATGAGGTAGTGAGGCTCCATGGTGTGCCTGCTTCGATAGTTTCAGACAGGGACCCGAGATTTGTGTCGCGTTTTTGGGGGAGTTTACAGTCGGCATTGGGGACTCAGCTCAGGTTTAGCACCGCTTTCCACCCACAGACCGATGGGCAGTCAGAGCGCACCATACAGACCCTTGAGGATATGTTGAGAGCGTGCGTTATGGATTTTGGAGGAGGGTGGTACCGACACTTATCTTTGGTCGAGTTCGCGTACAACAACAGCTATCAAGCGAGCATCCAGATGGCTCCGTTTGAGGCGTTGTATGGACGCAGGTGTCGGTCCCCCTTATACTGGAGTGATGTGGGTGAGAGGAGGACTTTGGGACCGGATTTGCTTTTGGAGGCCGAGGAAAAAGTCAGAATTATTCGCCGACATCTTGAGACAGCCCAGAGTCGTCAGAAGAGCTATGCCGACACTCGACGGCGAGACCTAGAGTTTCAGGTTGGTGATCATGTTTTCTTGAAGGTCTCGCCCTCGAAGGGGGTCCGGAGATTTGGAGTGCGGGGAAAGCTCAGTCCCCGCTATATTGGACCCTTTGAGATTCTTGGCAGAGTTGGTCCTGTGGCTTACAGAGTTGCTCTACCCCCACGCCTGGCCGGAGTTCATGATGTCTTCCACGTCTCAGCTCTGAGGAAATATATTTTCGACCCGTCGCACGTGATTGACTTCACTGCATTGGAGATCGGCGAGGACTTGGTCTACGAGGAGCGCCCGTTGCGGATTCTTGCTCGTGAGGTGAGGGAATTGCGCAATCGGGCCATTCCATATGTGAAGATCTTATGGAGCAATCATGAGGAGCGAGAGGCTACATGGGAGCTGGAGACAGAGATGAGAGACGCCTACCCCTTCTTGTTCGAGGCTTCTGGTTGAGGTATGTCTGTTTTATTTGTTCTTGTTTCGGGGACGAAACTTTTTTTTAGTGGGGGAGGATGTAGGACCCCTGAACCCCATGCAGCTTTTTCCCGTGAATCCACTGTGCAAACACCTGTTGATGGTGTATCTGGCCCATAGTGCATCAAAGGGATGCCACAGATGGACCCTGTGAGCTTTGGTTAGCTGTGTTGGCCTTCGGCTGCTTTTGCCGAATTTTAGAAAAGGATTTTGGCCAAACGGAGGGTGGATTTGGATTCAGCGCGGAAAAACGCTTGAAAATGGCTTTTTATTTGCTAAATTCTGAGTCCGGATGCCCAAAAACGGACTCCCGGAAGTTTTACAGCATTTCTGGTGCATGGGGGAGCCGTGGACCGGCGGGCATGCCACGTGGCAGGCTCTGATTGGCCGGCGCACGCGGCCGGGTCCACGGAGCAGCGGGGGAGAGACCGGGTGCACCGTGGAGCGCGTGGACCGGGGCGCGCCACGTGGCAGCCCGGATTGGGCGGCTCAGGTGCGCCCGGTTTGCCGGGGTGCACCGCGGAGCGCGTGGACCGGGGCGCGCCACGTGGCAGCCCCGGGTTGGTCGGCTCAGGTGCGCCCGGGTGCGGGGGAGCGCGGGGAGGCGTGGACGGGGCGCGCCACGTGGCAGCTCCGCATTGGCGGGCTCACGAGCGCGCGGTCCACGCGCCGCGCAGGCAGCTGGCGGGGGGCAGGCGCCGTACCGCGGGCAGGCTGCCGGCGGCAGGGGCGGCAGGCGGGCGCGGCGTGGCAGGGGCCACGTGGCGCCCGCTGATTCGCGGGCGCCACCCACCGCGCTGCCGCGGGCAGGGCCACGTGGCGCCCCGGGGAAGCTTGCACGGCTGTGCCGTGTTCGGGGGACACGTGGCGGGCGCCGGGGCGGGTCGGACGGATCATGGATCCCGTCCGACGGCGTGTAGCGGGCCGGGCCGCACTGTGCGCGCCCGAAAACTGGTGGGCCGGGCCGCACTGTGCGCGCCCGGAAATTTCCGGGCGCCCGAAACTGGGGACAAAATGGGAATTATCCCATTTGTTCCTCCAGCTCTATAAATAGCCAACCCGAGCCCTCTTCTTTGGCTTTTTCTCCCAAACCGCGCCTCCTCTGCCCGAGCCACCTTAAGGAGATTTGTTCACCTCTTGATGCTTGATCTTCCTGCCAAGTTCTAGGATTTTAGGAGGCTCGAATCCCGAGGTTCCCCATTTTACGGCGCGGCGCGACGTTGCATTCCTGTTTTCTCCTTCGGCGCAGCGGTGATGTTTTAGCTCCCCTGGACTACCCCGAGGTCATATTTCAGAGATTCTTGTGCCGACAGACTCCTTACAGGTAGGGCTTCAACTTTTATCTTGGTCGCGCTTTCCCGTTTAGAGGTTTTGGCACGGATCCCGAGGCAAACAGTGACCCCCTTTTTCTGTATGGAATTCCTTGACAGCCCTGAGGTATTTTGGCCATATCTTCGCGCACGAGCGTCTGACGGGAACGAGCTTATACAACTTTTTCATCTACGGATCGCAAGGAACGCGCTCGTATTTTTCTTGGAATTTCCAGAGGATTATTTCGAGGTGAAAATCACTGTTTTCTCAGTGAACAGTGCACAGTTTTTAGCACAGATTTTTGTGTGATGTACCCCTCTTGCCGAATTTTTATCTTGACTTACCGAACTCAGTTTTGGGCGTGCAAGGTACCGTTGCGAAGCTATCGACGCGAGGATCGCCGTGATATTTTTCTTGGAATTTCCTGAGCACTTTCTGCAGGTGATAATTTAACAGTTTCGGGACTGTTGTTGTATGGATTAATAAAGGCACTAATTGGGAACCTAAGTGTATTTAGTGGGCTTTGTGTTGTGCCAGGAGTGTTTTGGGCATACTGTACCTGTTGGAGCGCAGGATTGGAGTTTTTGGTATTTTCAGCTGTACGGACCCGGACAGTTAGCGCTTCAGGTGGGTGGTTGTTGTACTCCTCTCTTTGGTATGCCCACTAGGAATATCAGATTACCTATGATTTGACGATGCTAAATGTGTTGATTGGTAGACCTGCATGCTCTAGGAAATTAATTATTGGTTATTGGATCCCTGATAAATTATTGTAGAATGATCACCTGATTTCAATCGCTTAATTAATCTGGACTGTATGCTTGGAGACAAATAGTAATTGAGGACTGCAAAACTGATAATTTTTCATATGAGACTGTCACTTTAGCTTATGTCACTCTAAATTGCTTATTCTTGAAAATTGGACAAAATGTTGGAAAAATGCATGATTAAACGGGTCACATAATACTGCCATCTTTTACTGCTACACTATTTCTTGGGACTTGACTTAGGAGAAACCATGCATTTATTCTTTTCTTCTCCTATCCTTGATAGACTTGAGGCATAGTTGCTCGGATTCGAGCGGGTGTCGGACAGTGTAGTCAGGTATTGGGGATCTGGGACAGTTTGGGCTTTTGACAGGGTGTTGCGGCGACCACGGATCTTGGGTGGTTGACCGGGTTATATTATTGCATCAGATTGGGCATTTGGGGGATCGGGCTTGCTTTAGTGGAGGGTTTTGCCCACTTCATTGAGTCTCGATCCAGTCCTGCTATATATGGTTACTTGTGGTTACTTACTTTCCTCGTGTGGGTCGCTCCCCACGAGTGCGACTCCGGAGTGCGCGGCAGGCAGACTTTGAGTCCTGGGGACTCCTTTGCTTCGGTGTTATGCGTAGGCTGGCATACCCGAGGCGGCAGAGCAGGCAGTGCCAGTGTTCACTGGCGGTCAGATTGGGTCATTTTGACAGGCTTCTGATACTGATGCATACTTTGCCATCCTGGTTGGTTTAGCATGTAGAGGCATATTAGGGGTAGCACTTCATCAGTGGTCACTCATATTGCACCCCCCTTTTCTTTCCTTCCCTTTTGCCTCTGATTTTCCTGGTGGGCATATTTGAGCTGAGGCTTTACCCACTAGGGGAGGCTACTATTTATAGTAGTATTTACCCCCATTGTCTTTTCTTGTCTCTTTTCCCCCTTGTTTTGCAGAGTCCTCTATGGGAGTCGCTGGACCGTCAGCAGCGGAGCGAGGTAAGAGGATCGCGGACTAGTTAGCGATGCCACCGAGAGATGTAGCTGGATATTTTGGTCACCCGGTCTTCTCAGACAGTTTTATTTTACTTCCTTTTGGGTCTGGCTTCTGCCAGCTAGTTGTATTTTGTTGTGAGCTGGGAGAGTTATCTGTACTTATTTTTACAGTTGTACTTTACTTACTTTCCGCTTCTGTCTGAGATACAGTAGTTTTAGTTTAGCTCTGATTATTATGCTCTTTTATTACTATTTCTTATATCTGAGCAGGTTACCGACGCTTCGTGTATGTGGGAAAAACCGCATGCACGGCGGATCTGTAGACGGGCCCGGGTTCTGGTTTACACCCGGGGCGTGACATCGGCCCTAAGCCTACTCCGGAGTGGCACTCGAGGGGAGCGACCCACACGAGTAAAGTATGTAACCAAAGTATCTGATATAGCAGGACTGGATCATGACTCTAAATAAGTGGGTAAAACCATCCACTCAGGAAACCCGATCCCTCACCTCCAATCTGAGGCAATAATAATAATAATAATCCGGTCAACCGCCCACAGTCCGCGGTTGCCGCAATACCCAACCATCAATACCCATCTGTCCCAAACTCTAAACATCTGACTACACTATCCCAGATCCCGCTCGAACCCGAGCACACTATCCCCTAAGACTAGACAACAGAAGAAAGAATAAAAAGCATGGTTTCTCCTAAGTCAGTTCTAGCATGATAGTGTAGCAGAAAATAGTGGCCTAGCTAGGTGACCATACAAGCATGCAAAGTCCTTTACTTAACAAAATAAATTCCAAGTATTCCAATTCTTACAAGAATTAAAGTATGCAATTGATTGAATATCTGATATGCTAATATGCCACAAGCTAGTCTATACACATGCATAAGCCTCCCAACATATAAAAAACATGATATGGTTTTAGCATACTATTACCAAAAGGTTTAAACAACTTATCTTTTGCAAGAAACAATAATTCACTAACATCTAGTCCTCTAAGGATGCAAGTGCTAACAACAAACCAATAATTCCATACAAGCATGCTAGGTTCATCCCACTGACACAACTATCAATCATGACATAGGAACATCTCTAGTATGCCTAGTGGGTGATCAAAAGTAGGAGGTGACAACGGTACCCACCTCGAGCGCTAAATCTCTATCCAAAAGTGAAGTCCACGCTCGGTCCAAACAATCACCACAACACTGTTCACAATTACCCCAAAACATACAATTAAACTTACAATTACATTCAAGTATATGCTGTCCTAATACAACAGTCCAGATTTGAGCAATTTTCACCTGCGAGTTCTGCCCGAAAAATTCCAAGAAAAATACTATCACGATCCTCGCGACGAACCGGTCGAAATGAGTATCTGCACGTTCAAATCCGAGTTTCCTACGCTGAGATACAAATTCTGCAATGGAACCACCCCAAAATATTCTGTACAGGAATTCAGTGTCAAAGAGCTCGGGAAAAAGGGGATTTTCACCTTCAGAAAATATTCAGAAAATTCCCAAAAAATTTGAGGGTGTTCCTTGCGCTGTGTCGATGAAAAACGCCTATTGGCACGCCTCGATCCGACGCCTGTGCACGAAGATATAGCCAAAACACCCGAGTGCTATCCAAAACTCCGCGAGAAAAAATGGGTCAAAAGGATGCTCGGGAAACTCCAAGATCAACACGAAAAAAGAGGAAGCTCAAAACATAGAAGTTGGAGCCCTACTTGTCGTGAGTCTAACGGTGCGAGAATCGCCTTAATCGGAGGTCGGCGTGAGCCGGGGGAGTCCGCGCACTAAAATGCGACGAAATGTGTCGCCGGTGTGGAAGCGTCACTGTGCGCCTAGTCGCAGAAAAAGCCGAAGTGGTGATCTCCAAAAATCCTTAAAGTCCTCCAAAGGGTAGTGCACTGAGAGAGGAAGAAGTCCCCTGAAGAGCCCTCTGTAAAAAAAGATCCAGAAAAGCCCAAAAAAAACTAAGGGATCCTATTTATAGGTTCAGCCCATAGGCTTAGTGGGCAGGATTCGGGCGCACAGTTCGGGCGCCCGAATCCGCCTGCTCCGGTCGCACCATCTCCGTCCGACGCGCCCGAATCCCCCTGCGCCCATCACGTGTCCCCGAACAGGGGACAGCGTGCGCGGGCGGCTAGGCTTCGGTAGCGTGGCCTTCCCCGGTCAGCGGGGGTAGGTACGGCCCGCCAATGGCGGGCCGACGCGTGGCCCGCACTCGAGTACTGCCGACAGCGCCGGCTAGCAACTGTGCAAGCACGCTCCCGAGGCGCCCCTCCGTGCACTCCGTGGATCGCGCCTTCGTGAGCCAGCCAATGCCAGGCTGCCACGTGTCAAGCACCTAGTCCACCGAGCCCGCGCGTATTGCCTGGACCGCGCCGCGTGCGCCGGCCATTTCGGGCACGCCACGCGTCCCGCCCCGCGGTCTATGCACCCGCCGCGCCTCCCCGTGGACCGAGCTGCGTGAGCCGACCAATGACAGGCCGCCACGTGGCTCAGGCTGGTCCACGATCTCCCCCCATGCACCGAAATTCCTCGAAAACTTCCGGAAGCCCCTTTTTGGTTATCCGGACTCCGAATTTAACAAGCAAATAGCCGTTTTCAAGCGTTTTTCCACGCTGAATCCAAATCCAACCTCTGTTCGGCCCAAAACCTTTTCTAAAATTTGGCAAATGCAGCCGAAGGCCAAATCAGCTAATAATATCACACAGGGTCCATCTGTGGCATCCCTTTGATGCACTATGGGCCAGACACACCAACACTAGGTGTTCTACATAGTGGATTCACCGGAAAGGTTGCATGGAAATCTGGATCACTACATCCTCCCCTACAAGAAAAAGTTTTGTCCTCGAAACAAAAGTCATACCTTAAGTCGGGGCCTCGAACAAGTGGAGGTTGGCGTCCATCATCGCTGACTCCAGCTCCCAAGTAGCCTCGCGCTCGCTCTGGTTGCTCCACAGAATCTTCACATAAGGAATGGCCCGGCTGCGCAACTCCCTAACCTCACGGTCTAAAATCCGCAATGGCCGCTCGATATAGCTCAAGTCCTCGGTGATCTCCAGTGGGGCGAAATCAATGATGTGCGACGGGTCATAAACATACCTCCTCAGAGTGGATACATGAAACACATCGTGAACACCTGCAAGTCTGGGAGGAAGTGCAAGCCTGTAGGCAACTGGCCCTAAGCGTTCCAATACCTTGAAAGGTCTAATATAACGAGGGCTCAGTTTCCCACGAATCCCAAATCTCTGAATCCCTTTCGAAGGCGAGACTTTCAAAAAGACATGATCGCCCACCTGAAACTCTAAGTCTCACCGTCGGGTATCAGCATAACTCCTTTGTCGACTCTGGGCGGTCTCAAGATGTCGTCGTATCAATCTGACCTTTTCTTCTGCCTCCAACAGTAGATCAGGACCCAAAGTCTTCTTCTCACCCACGTCACTCCAATATAAGGGTGACCGACACTTGCGTCCATACAACGCTTCAAACGGAGCCATCTGAATGCTCGCTTGATAGCTGTTGTTGTACGCAAACTCAACTAATCCCATGTGTCGATACCACCCTCCTCCAAAGTCTAGACGCACGCTCTCAACATATCCTCGAGGGTCTGAATAGTGCGCTCTGACTGTCCATCGGTCTGTGGGTGGAATGCTGTACTAAATCGGAGCTGCGTCCCCAAGGCTGTCTGTAAACTCCTCTAGAAATGCGAGACAAACCTCGGGTCTCTATCTGATACGATGGAAACGGGTACCCCGTGCAATCTGACCACCTCAGCTAAGTACATCTGTGCCAGTCGCTCCAACGGCCAAGTCATCTGAACTGGTAAAAAGTAAGCGGACTTGGTGAGTCTGTCCACGACTACCCAGATCGCATCCGCCCCAGTCTGTGCTCTCGGCAATCCAGTGACAAAGTCCATAGTGATATGATCCCATTTTCATTCAGGGATTGGGAGACTCTGCAACTTGCCAGCAGATACACGATGCTCAATCTTTACTTGCTGACAAGTTAAGCAGTGTGCCACAAATCTCCCAATGTCTCTTTTCATACCACTCCACCAAAACTGTACCTTGAGATCCTTATACATCTTAGTCCCACCAGGATGGATGGTATAAGGTGTATAATGGGCCTCCCGCAAGATCTTCTCTCGAATCTCTGAGTCCATAGACACGCAAGCTCGGTCCCTGTACCGCAGTACTCCCGAAGCATCAACTGAAAAATCTCCTGCCTGACCACTCGAAATCTGCTCTCTAATCCTGGTCAAATAGAGGTCCTCACTCTGTTTCTCTCGAATCCTGTCCAACAGAGTGGGCTGCACGACTAAAGACAAAAGTCTAGCAGAGACCCCAGGGGACACTACCTCAAGCTCTAACCGCCTTATCTGCTCAAGTAATGGCGCCTGGTCGGTGATCATCAAGGATAGGCTCTGTACTGCTCTCCTGCTCAGGGCATCGGCGACCACGTTTGTCACGCCCCGGGTGTAAACCAGAACCCGGGCCCGTCCACAGATCCGCCGTGCATGCGGTATTTTCCGCATACACGAAGCGTCGGTAACCTGCTCAGATATAAGAGATAATAATAAAAGAGCATAATAAATCAGAGCTAAACTAAAACTACTGTATCTCAGACAGAAGCTGGAAGTAAATAAGGTACAATAGTGAAATAAATATAGATATCTCTCCCAGCTCACCACAAATATACAAACAGCTGGCAGAAGCCAGACCCAAAAGAAATAATAACAACTGTCTGAGAAGACCGGGTGACCAAAAACTCAGCTACATCCCTCGGTGGCACTCTAACTAGTCCGCAATCCTCTTACCTCGCTCAGCTGCTGACGGCCCAGCAACTCCCACAGAGGACTCTGCAAAATAAGGGGAAAGAAAGAAACAAGAAAAGACAATGGGGGTAAGTACTACAATAAACAGTAGCCTCCCCTAGTGGGTAAAGCCTCAGCTCAGACATGCCCACTAGGTGATCAGAGGCAAAAAGGGAAAGGAAAAGAAAGGGGGTGCAGATAAATGTGACAACTGATAAAATGCCATCCCTAATATGCCTCTACATGATAACCCAACAAAGATGGGAAAATGATGCATCAGTATCAAGAAGCCTGTCAAAACGACCCAATCTGACCGCCAGTGGACACTGGCACTGCCTGCTCTGCCGCGACGGGTATGCCAGCCTACGCATAACACCGAAGCAAAAGGAGTCCCCAGGACTCAAAGTCTGTCTGCCGCGCACTCCGGAGTGGCACTCGTGGGGAGCGACCCACACGAGGAAAGTAAGTAACCACAAGTAACCTGATATAGCAGGACTGGATCAAGACTCAATGAAGTGGGAAAACCCTCCACCAAAGAAAGCCCGATCCCCATCACCCAATCTGATGCAATAGTACAACCCAGTCAACCACCCAAGATCCGTGGTTGCCGCAATACCCTGTCATAAAGCCCCGCCTGTCCCAAATCTCCAGCACCTGACTACACTATCCAACCCCCGCTCGAACTCGAGCACTATGCCTCAAGTCTAGATAATAGGAGAAAGAAGGAATAAAACATGGTTTCTCCTAAGTCAAGTCCCAAAAATAGTGTAGCAGTAAAAAGATGACTAAGCCAAGTGACCAGTTTAACATGCATTGTCCCAATATTTTGTCCATTTTCCAAGAATAATCAGTTTAGAGTGACATAAGCTAAGGTGACAGTCTCATATGAATAATCATCAATTTTGCAGTCCTCAATTTTATTATTTCACCCCTAAACATGCAGTCCAGAATAAATGAGTGACTAAATAAATAATCATGCTATCAGCAATATCAACAAGGATCATCTAACCAATAACTAGTTACCTGGAGCATGCAAGGCTATCAACAAGTAGTTTAACATCAATAACATGGGAACACTCTAATGTTCCTAGTGGGCATATCAAAGGAGAGGAGTACAACAACCACCCACCTGAAGTGCAACTGTCCAAATCCGTACAGCTGAAAATACCAAAAACTCCAATGCCTTGCTCCAACAAGTTCAGCACACCCGTAACACTCCTGGCACAATACAAAGTCTAAAAACACTTAAGTTCCCAAATACTGCTCTTATAAACACATACAACATCTGTCCCAAAACTGCTAAATTTTCACCTGTAGAAAGTACCCAGAAAATTCCCAGAAAAATATCACGACGATCCTCGCATCGATAGCTTCGCAACGGTAGCTTGCACGCCCAAATCTGAGTTCGGTAAGTCAAGATATAAATTTGGCAAAGTGGTACACTCATACAAAAATCTGTGCTAAAAACTGTACACTGTTAACAGAGAAAACAGGGATTTTCACCTCGAAATAAATCTCAGAAAATTCCAAGAAAAATACAAGCGCGTTCCTTGCGATCCGTAGATGAAAAAGTTGTATAAGCACGTTTCCGTCTGATGCTCGTGCGCGAAGATATGGCCGAAATACTCCGCTGCTGTCACAAGAATCCTCATAGAAAAAAGGGTCACTGTTTTGCCTCGGGATCCGTGCCAAAACCTCGAAACGGGAAAGTGTGATCAAAATAAAAGATGAAGCCCTACCTCTTAGGAGTCTGTTGGCGCAAGAATCACAGAAAAAGGACCTCGGGGTAGCCCAGGGGAGTCCAAACACTGCCGCTGCGACGAAGGGGAACACAGGAAATGCAACGTTGCGCCGCGCCGTAAAATCCAGAACCTCGGGATGCGTGCACCCAAAAATCTCAAAATGCTGCAGGATGATCAAGGATTTAGAGAGGAACAATTCATCTAAGGGGAGCTCGGGCAGAAGATGTGTGGGCTAAGAGAAAAAGCCAAAGAAGAAGGCTCGGGCAGGTATTTATAGTGCTGGAGGAACAAATGGGAAAATTCCCATTTTGTCCTATGTTTCGGGCGCCCGGAAATTTCCGGGCGCGCACAGTGCGGCCCGGCCCAAGGTTTTCGGGCGCACACAGTGCGGCCCGGCCCATGACGCGCCGTCGGACGGGATCCGCGATTCGTCCGACCCGCCTCGGAGCCCGCCGCGTGTCACCCGAACAGGCGGCAGCCATGCAAGCCCCGCCAGCGCCCGTCACGTATCCCTGCCCGCGTCAACGCGGTGGTTGGCGCCCGCGAATCAGCGGGCGCCACGTGGCGCTGCCCACGTCGCCCGCGCCTGCCCCGCGTACGGCGACCTGCCCCGTTCCTGCTCCCGCGCGCTGCGTGAACCGCGCGCCCGTGGACCCGCCAATGGGGAACTGCCACGTGGCGCGCCCCCGGTCCACGCCTTCAGCCGTGCACCCCGGTCACAACCCGCCAGTTCCGTGGACCCAGCCGCGTGCGCCGACCAATCAGGTGGCGCCACGTGGCACCCCCGCCGGTCCATGGCTCCCCCATGCACCAGAAAACCTATAAATTTTTCGGGAGTCCTTTTTGGGCATCCGGACTCAGAATTTAGCAAACAAAAAGCCATTTTGAAGTGTTTTTTCGCGCTGAATCCAAATCCAACCTCCGTTTGGCCAAAAACCTTTTCTAAAATTCGGCAAAAGCAGCCGAAGGCCAACCCAGCTAACCAAAGCTCACAGGGTCCATCTGTGGCATCCCTTTGATGCACTATGGGCCAAATACACCATCAACAGGTGTTTACCCAGTGGATTCACGGGAAAAAGCTGCATGGGGTTCAGGGGCCCTACAACGTTGGCCTTGCCAGGATGGTAGAGTTTGTCCACATCGTAGTCCTTTAACAGTTCCAACCATCTGCGCTGCCTCAAATTGAGCTCCTTTTGTGTGAATAGGTATTTCAAGCTCTTGTGGTCGGTGTAAATCTCGCAGTGCTCCCCATACAGGTAATGGCACCACAACTTCAATGCGAAAATCACAGCAGCTAGCCCCAGGTCGTGGGTAGGGTAATTCTTTTCATAATTCTTAAGTTGCCGAGAGGCATAAGCGATTACCCTACCCTCCTGCATCAGCACGCAACCAAGTCCACTGTGCGATGCGTCACTGTAAATCACATATCCTTTCCCCATAACAAGGAGGGAAAGGATAGGAGCCGACATCAATCTGTTCTTTAATTCCTCAAAGCTCCTCTGGCAATCCTCACTCCAAATAAACTTAATCCCTTTACGTGTCAGGCGAGTGAGGGGTGTGGAGAGTTTCGCAAAACCTTCCACAACCCGACGGTAATATCCAGCCAAGCCTATAAAACTGCGGACCTCTGATACCGTCGTCGGTCGGGGCCAATCCCGGACTGCCTCAATCTTCACCGGGTCTACTGCCACTCCTGCGGCTGAAATCACATGGCCCAAAAAGACAACCTCCCGAAGCCAAAATTCGCACTTAGATAACTTGGCATACAACTTCCTCTCTCTCAGAAGTTGCAGCACAATCCTCAAGTGCTCCTCGTGCTCCACATCACTCCAGGAATAAACCAGGATATCATCAATAAATACAACGACGAACCGGTCCAGGCATGGTCGAAAGATCCTGTTCATTAAATCCATAAAAGCGGCAGGGGCATTTGTCAATCCAAAAGGCATGACGGTGAACTCATAATGCCCGTACCGTGTCCTGAATGCCGTCTTTGGGATGTCCTCGGCCTTCACCTTCAATTGTGGTAACCAGACTATAAATCAATCTTGGAGAAGACACAAGACCCTTGCAGCTGATCAAATAAATCATCAATGCGCGGCAATGGGTACTTGTTCTTGATGGTCACTTTATTCAACTCACGGTAATCAACACACAGTCGAAGTGAACCATCCTTCTTCTTCACAAATAGCACCGGCGCTCCCCAAGGCGATACACTTGGTCTCACAAAACCTTTATCCATTAAGTCCTGAAGTTGCGCCTTTAACTCTCGTAGCTCAGCCGGTGCCATTCGGTAAGGAGCCTTAGAGATTGGTGCAGTTTCTGGGACTACGTCAATCAAAAATTCGATCTCCCTATCCGGCGGCATGCTAGTCAGCTCCAGTGGAAACACATTCGGGAACTCGTGGACAATAGGGATATCCGCGAGTCCCGGTGCCACCGTAGGCTCCTTAACCACACAAGCCAAAAAGGCCACGCATCCACTGCGCATCAACTGCCTCGCACGAGAAGTCGAAACTACCGAGGCGAAGAAAGCACTCTGGCACCCCCTATAAACAAACACCTCCTGGCCTGGCTCGCTAAAAGTCACAGTCCTTACGACGCAATCAATCGTCGCGAAATAGCGAGCCAGCCAATCCATCCCAAGTACTACGTCGAAATCTCGCAGCTGACTAAGGACCATCAGGTCCGCTGGCAAAATCCACGACTCAAGCTGTACTGGGCAAGACCAACAACACTCCTCTACATGCAATGTATGATCCGAAATATGCACCTCTAATGCATGTGGCAACCGACCTAACTCTAGTCCATGAGATGATGCAAATGCTCTACTGATAAAGGAATGTGATGCACCGGTATCAAATAAAGTGCGAGCTCTAATACCGAAAAGTAAAATGATACCTGCCACTACGTGGTCAGCTGCCGAGGAGTCCTCTACCTGGGCGGCGTAGACCCGCCTGCTCTGTGCTGGAGGACGGTAGTCTGAAGGGTGGGAGGAAGGAGCCCTGCTCGCTGGAGCATAGGGCCGCTGCCGGGGCGCAGAAGGGACTGATGTCGAGGAAGGAGCCGTCGATGCCGCAAAAGGGCAAGTAGCTCGCATATGACCAGACTGTCCACAGATATAATAGCGTCCCCACCGCTGATCGCAAATACTGGGAAAGTGCTGCCCTCCATAGAAGATACATCTATCCGACGACTGGGACTGTCGTGACTGCTGCTGCGGCCTTCGAGACTGCTGCTGCTGTCGCTGTGGCTGTCGCTGTGACCCGCGCTGCCTTGACTGTGATCTCTACGGCTGTGAGTGCTGCTGCTGCTGCTGCTGTGGGGGCCTCTGGGATCCACCAGGCCCTCGCCACTCCGAGCGCCCACGGCCCGTAAACTGAGGCGGTGGCGGTCGGGGCGGCCTCCAGGAACTGGCCTGTCCCCCATCATCCGGCGCTGGTCGCTTCCTATCAGAACTCTGAGCGACTAAGCCTCCACGTCTGCCGACAACGTGGTCTCCCATCTCAACCCACTACGCATGCTCCGCTGCCTCCTCCAGCGTCTGTAGCCTCTGGGCATGCACCATAGTATAAATCTCTGGGCGCAGACCCGTCTCAAAGAGCTCCACCCGGTGCGGTCCATCCCTGGCGACATAAGGTACGCAGTTGAGCAACTGCGTGAACTCCTGGAAATAGGTCAATACAGCCTGATCGCCCTGCTGAAGACTCTTCAGATCATCTTCTAGTTTTTTCTTCACACTCGTGGAAAAGTAAGTATCCAGAATCATCCTCCTGAACTCCGACCATGGTAGCTGTCGGGTGATCTGAAACTCCAGGGGCTCTACCCGACGCCACCAGGCATCTGCATCCCCCTCTAAACAATGTACTGCCATATGCACTCTGAATCTCTGGTCAATGAAGAAGTCCCGAAATAACTTCTCCATTGCTGCTAGCCACGATCCTATCTCCCATGGATGAGTGCTCCGCCCTGAAAAGAAAACAAGTTTTTATTTCCAAACCCCGAAAGGCTAATGCCTTCGCCCAATCAAACAAGAACAGACTCCGGCGACCCTTCGACATTTGGAAGAAAAATATTGGTTTACTGAAATCATGTGTGTCCAAAAAGATTCTAGATTCAAGGTCCTGCTATCACTGGTACACCACTGCCACGAACACAGTGGCGATAAATAAATCGAAGAACTCGACAACCCGGGACCACCGTTTACCCAAACGGCTCTCGCCACTTGTACAAGACTAGCTAGATCTACCAAACTCCACTCGGCCCCCAAGCACGAGTGTAACATGCATCCTACTCTAAGAGAAATCCCGACCACTCAGCCCACTACCCGGGCGAGAAAAACACTATGTCCAGGGATAGAATGTAAAGTGTGGATGTCTACGACATAAATGAACCTAGCCCAAGTGGGCATTTTCTACTAGTCTAGTTGATCATACATCATATGACAGGGTGCTAGGTCAAGTTCCATTAATAACAATTATTAACACAAATAGGAAGCATTAACCGATATGATCTCTATAATAACACAAGGAAAATATCATCTCTTTCACTAACATGCTTCCTAACACAACTCACAATCATGCATGCTTGCAATTCCATAGAATTAGAGAACCGTCCACCGGTTTTGGAGACGAAGCAACCCACCTGAAAGTGCGCATCGATCCAAGGTCCAAATGGGCTGAAACTGAACGGGGATAATCCTCATATTTCCACGATTCCAACGAGCCCAAAAACACCAGAAAACTCCTCCTGGGCACAAAGATACAGTCCAAACATCGCGGTAAGCAAAAATCCCCACAATCACAAATCTGTGGAAAGATCAGTCTGAAAGAATCCAAAATATCACCTATGAGATGATTTCTAAAAATTCCAATAAAAATGCGACTGCGATCCTTACGAAGCGTAGATGTTGATCGAGTTCTCACAGGCCAAAATCCGATAACCAGGCATGGAGATAAAAATCGAACAAGCTCCACTGTCCAGGAAATCCAACAGCAAGAAAGGGGTTCAAAGATGCTCTGAATACCCCAATAAAAATCCAAAACTGAGAGGAGCGGTAATCGAAAAACGAAGATGTACCTCTCGCAAAACCGATGCGGCAGAAATCGGCCAAAAACTCCCTTCCGTCAGCCCAGGGGAGCTCACGGAAAAAATGTCGACGGAGAAGATCGATAACGAAGACATGTCGAAGCTCGCGATGTCGAGGAGGAAGTTGATGGCACGACTCCCAAAAATCTCCCAGGATCACAAATATCAAAGAAGACTCACAGACGACGCTCCCTGCCGAAGATGGGCTCAGAAGCTCGGAGGAAAAGCCCAAAAATGAAGCCCACATGGGCTATCTATAGCCCAAGTCCACCAAAGGAGGGGATCTGGATTCGGGCGCCGGATTCGGGCACCCGTAGCCCGCTCTGCGCCCCGGGCGCCTCGCGCACACGCGCCCGCCAATCGCGGCGCGCCGCGTGGCAGTGCAGTCCACGGCGGGGAGCACGCCCCGCGGTTCACGGCGGAGCAGCCGGGTCGCTGCGCCCGCCAACGAGCGGGCGACACGTGTCCTAGCGCGATCCACCGTGCGCCGTGCCTGGCGCGGAACGCGCGCTGTCGCCCGTGCGTTGACCGGCCACTCCCCACGTGCCACGTGTCCAAACCGAAGTCCGCTGGTCCCGGTGCACACCCAAGTCCCGTGGACCAGCCTGCCCGCCGGCGCGCACGCGCCCGCGCCGCCGCTCTCCGCCTCCTACCCGTCGCCGCCGGTGCTGCCCTTGTGATGCCCTGGATCTCCGCAGAGCCGTTGCGGTGCTTTGGGGTGGCCACTGGAGGCCTACGCGGGGTGCTGGAGGTGTTCGGGGCACGATTGGACACGAGTGTTGGACTTTGGACTTTGATTGGATCACGTGGGTGATCTGGGGACCCCATCGGTTGTTTAGAGGTGTTTGCGCGCGAAACGGATATTGAGATTGGGCTCGGCGCGAGATTTGGACCAAGAATACTCTTCCGGGGGCTTTCGGTAATTTTTAGAGTGAGAATTTGGCAAAACGGACCTCGTTTTTGGAATCAGCGCGCGAAAACGGTCAAGATGGGCTATTTTCTTGTTAATTTGGAGCCTGCGGGTACTGTTCACGCCGGAACAGTGTTTCCGGCGATCGCCGGCGGCGTTTGGCGGCGGCGGGCAGCGGCGGAAGGCGGCGGAGGGCGGCGGGCAGGCGACTAGCGGCCGCGGGCAGGCGCTGAGGGCGCGGGCAGGGGCGCGGTCCACCGCGGGGGTCGTGCACCGGAGGCGGGCCACGTGGCGGCTTCTGGTTGGCCGGCGCAGCAGGCGCGGTCCACGGAGTTTGGGCCCGGGTGCACGGTGAACCGAGTGGACACGTGGCAGGTGGTTATTGGTTCGGTGTGGTGCGCTCGGTCCACGCAACTGGCGGAGACGGTGACCGGGGCAGGTGGCCGTACGCCCGGGTCAGCCGGCGACGTGCGCGGTGCACGGCGCACCGTGCGCGGTGCACGGCCTGTCGGGGCCACGTGGCGCGCCACCGTTGGCTGGTGCAGGTGCGCCGGGTGCAGCGGGGCCTGGGGGAGTGCTGGGCTGGGCTGTGCGGTGGGCCGGGCCGCACTGTGCGCGCCCGGAAATCCTTGGGCCGGGCCGCACTGTAGCCGCCCGAAAGTGGGCCTGGGCACTGTAGGCGCCCGAATGTGGGGACTTGGATGGAATTATTTGATTTGTTTTTCAGCCTTTATAAGTGGTGCAATCCGAGCCTCCTTCTTTCCCTTTTATCTCCCAAACCGAGCCTCTTCAGCCCAAGCACATTTCTAGCAAAAATCTTCATCTCTAAGTCCTGGATCTCCCTGCCAAGTTTCAAGAGTTTTGGAGGCACGAATCCCGAGGTTCCCCATTTTACGGTGCGGCGCGACGTTGCTTCCTAGTGTCCTTCTTCGGCGCAGCGATCGTATTTTTGCTCTCCTGGGCTACCCCGACATCATTTTCCTGTGATTCTTGCACCAGTGGACTCCTAAGAGGTAGGACTTCATCTTTCGTTTTGGTCGCGTTTTCCCGTTTCGAGGTTTTGGCACGGTTTTCGAGGCAACAAGTGACCCCTTTTTCTGTATGGAATTCCTTGACAGCAGCGGAGTGTTTCGGCCATATCTTTGTGCACGAGCGTCCGACGGAAACGAGCCTATACAACTTTTTCATCTACGGATCGCAAGGAACGCGCTCGTATTTTTATTGGATTTTTGTGATTTTTACTTCGAGGTGAAAATTAATGATTTCTCTGTGAACAGTAATCAGTCCTTAATCCAGATTAGTGTATGAGAGTGCCCTCTTGCTGAATTTTTATCTTGACTTACCGAACTCCGATTTGGACGTGCAAGGTACCGTTTCGAAGCTATCGACGCAAGGATCGCCGTGATATTTTTATTGGAATTTTCTGGACATTTGCTGCAGGTGATAATTTCACAGTTTGGTACTCGTGATTGTATGTGGTATTTAGTGCTGAATTTGGGGAGTCTAGTGTAATTAGTGGACTTCTTGATGTATCAGGAATGTTGCGGGTGTGCTAAAATTGTGGGAGCGAGGATTTGGAATTTTGGTATTTTCTGACTGTACGAGTTTGGACAGTTGCGCTTCAGGTGGGTGGTTGTTGTACTCCTCTCCTTTGTTATGCCCACTAGGAATATCAGAGTACCCCTGATTTGATGATGCTTAATGTGTTAATTGGTAGACTCGCATGCTTTAGGGAGCAAATTATTGGTTATCTGATCCGCGAAAATTATTGTTAGATTGATCATTTGTTTAAATCGCCTAAGTTCTGGACCGTATGCATAGAGACAATGTGATAATATTTGAGGACTGCAAAACTGATGATTAATCATATGTGACTGTCACTTTAGCCTTTATTCTCTAAATTGATTATTCTGGGAAACTGGACAAATATTGGAACACTGCATGATTAAATTGGTCACATAATTATTGCCATCTTTTACTGCTACACTATTTTGGGACTTGACTTAGGAGAAACCATGCTTTTTCTCTTTTCTTCTTTCATTGTTGGCACTAGCGGCTTAATCGCTCAGGTTCGAGCGTATGTTGGACAGTGTAGGCAGGTATTGGGGATTTGGGACAGGTTGAGTTTGTCAGGGGGTTGCGGCGACCACGGATCTTGGGTGGTTGACCGGATTGTTTCTATTGCATCAGATTGGGTGTTCGGGGATCGGGCTTACTTTAGTGGAGGGTTGTTCCCACTTATTTGAGTCTCGATCCAGTCCTGCTATTATGAGACAGTGGTTACAGAGATGGTTGATACAGTGATATACTTTACTCGTGTGGGTCGCTCCCCTCGAGTGCCACTCCGGAGTAGGCTTTCCACGGTGTGAGCGCCGGGCACCATGCTGGTTCTTGAGTTCCACGGTGTGAGCGCCGGGCACCATGCTGGTTTCTTGAGTTCGACAGCAGAGCAGGCAGTGCCAGTGTTCACTGGCTGTCAGATTGGGTCTTTATGACAGGCTACTTGATTCTGATGCATCACTTTTCCCATCCTTATTGGTTGGTCATTTAGAGGCATATTAGGGATAGCACTTTATCAGTTGCTTTATTTACCTGCATCCCCTTTCTTTTCCTTTCCCTTTTCGCCTCTGAGCACCTGGTGGGCATATCTGAGCTGAGGCTTTACCCACTAGGGGAGGCTACTGTTTATAGTAGTACTGACCCCCATTGTTTTCCTTGTTTCTTTCTTCCCCTTGTTTTGCAGAGTCCTCGGTGGGAGTTGCTGGGCCGTCAGCAACTGATCGAGGTAAGCGAATTGCGGACTAGATAGAGGGCCACCGAGGGTCGTAGCTGTAGTTTTTGGGGTACCAGGACTTCTCAGACAGTGTTTTGTATTTCTTTTTGGGGACTGGCTTCTGCCAGCTGTTTGTAGTATAGCTGTGAGCTGGGAGAGACATCTGTATTATATTTTACTATTGTACCTTTTACTTCCGCATCTGTCTGAGATACAGTAGTTTTATTTCAGCTCTGATTATTATGCTCTTTTATTATTATTTATCTGAGCAGGTTACCGACGCTTCGTGTATGTGGGAAATACCGCATGCACGGCGGATCTGTGGACGGGCCCGGGTTCTGGTTTACACCCGGGGCGTGACAGATTAAGTTGCTATCTATGTGGTATTTAGTGCTGAATTTGGGGAGTCTAGTGTAATTAGTGGACTTCTTGATGTATCAGGAATGTTGCGGGTGTGCTAAAATTGTGGGAGCGAGGATTTGGAATTTTGGTATTTTCTGACTGTACGAGTTTGGACAGTTGCGCTTCAGGTGGGTGGTTGTTGTACTCCTCTCCTTTGTTATGCCCACTAGGAATATCAGAGTACCCCTGATTTGATGATGCTTAATGTGTTAATTGGTAGACTCGCATGCTTTAGGGAGCAAATTATTGGTTATCTGATCCGCGAAAATTATTGTTAGATTGATCATTTGTTTAAATCGCCTAAGTTCTGGACCGTATGCATAGAGACAATGTGATAATATTTGAGGACTGCAAAACTGATGATTAATCATATGTGACTGTCACTTTAGCCTTTATTCTCTAAATTGATTATTCTGGGAAACTGGACAAATATTGGAACACTGCATGATTAAATTGGTCACATAATTATTGCCATCTTTTACTGCTACACTATTTTGGGACTTGACTTAGGAGAAACCATGCTTTTTCTCTTTTCTTCTTTCATTGTTGGCACTAGCGGCTTAATCGCTCAGGTTCGAGCGTATGTTGGACAGTGTAGGCAGGTATTGGGGATTTGGGACAGGTTGAGTTTGTCAGGGGGTTGCGGCGACCACGGATCTTGGGTGGTTGACCGGATTGTTTCTATTGCATCAGATTGGGTGTTCGGGGATCGGGCTTACTTTAGTGGAGGGTTGTTCCCACTTATTTGAGTCTCGATCCAGTCCTGCTATTATGAGACAGTGGTTACAGAGATGGTTGATACAGTGATATACTTTACTCGTGTGGGTCGCTCCCCTCGAGTGCCACTCCGGAGTAGGCTTTCCACGGTGTGAGCGCCGGGCACCATGCTGGTTTCTTGAGTTCCACGGTGTGAGCGCCGGGCACCATGCTGGTTTCTTGAGTTCGACAGCAGAGCAGGCAGTGCCAGTGTTCACTGGCTGTCAGATTGGGTCTTTATGACAGGCTACTTGATTCTGATGCATCACTTTTCCCATCCTTATTGGTTGGTCATTTAGAGGCATATTAGGGATAGCACTTTATCAGTTGCTTTATTTACCTGCATCCCCTTTCTTTTCCTTTCCCTTTTCGCCTCTGAGCACCTGGTGGGCATATCTGAGCTGAGGCTTTACCCACTAGGGGAGGCTACTGTTTATAGTAGTACTGACCCCCATTGTTTTCCTTGTTTCTTTCTTTCCCCTTGTTTTGCAGAGTCCTCGGTGGGAGTTGCTGGGCCGTCAGCAACTGATCGAGGTAAGCGAATTGCGGACTAGATAGAGGGCCACCGAGGGTCGTAGCTGTAGTTTTTGGGGTACCAGGACTTCTCAGACAGTGTTTTGTATTTCTTTTTGGGGACTGGCTTCTGCCAGCTGTTTGTAGTATAGCTGTGAGCTGGGAGAGACATCTGTATTATATTTTACTATTGTACCTTTTACTTCCGCATCTGTCTGAGATACAGTAGTTTTATTTCAGCTCTGATTATTATGCTCTTTTATTATTATTATTTATCTGAGCAGGTTACCGACGCTTCGTGTATGTGGGAAATACCGCATGCACGGCGGATCTGTGGACGGGCCCGGGTTCTGGTTTACACCCGGGGCGTGACAGATTAAGTTGCTATCTATGTGGTATTTAGTGCTGAATTTGGGGAGTCTAGTGTAATTAGTGGACTTCTTGATGTATCAGGAATGTTGCGGGTGTGCTAAAATTGTGGGAGCGAGGATTTGGAATTTTGGTATTTTCTGACTGTACGAGTTTGGACAGTTGCGCTTCAGGTGGGTGGTTGTTGTACTCCTCTCCTTTGTTATGCCCACTAGGAATATCAGAGTACCCCTGATTTGATGATGCTTAATGTGTTATTGGTAGACTCGCATGCTTTAGGGAGCAAATTATTGGTTATCTGATCCGCGAAAATTATTGTTAGATTGATCATTTGTTTAAATCGCCTAAGTTCTGGACCGTATGCATAGAGACAATGTGATAATATTTGAGGACTGCAAAACTGATGATTAATCATATGTGACTGTCACTTTAGCCTTTATTCTCTAAATTGATTATTCTGGGAAACTGGACAAATATTGGAACACTGCATGATTAAATTGGTCACATAATTATTGCCATCTTTACTGCTACACTATTTTGGGACTTGACTTAGGAGAAACCATGCTTTTTCTCTTTTCTTCTTTCATTGTTGGCACTAGCGGCTTAATCGCTCAGGTTCGAGCGTATGTTGGACAGTGTAGGCAGGTATTGGGGATTTGGGACAGGTTGAGTTTGTCAGGGGGTTGCGGCGACCACGGATCTTGGGTGGTTGACCGGATTGTTTCTATTGCATCAGATTGGGTGTTCGGGGATCGGGCTTACTTTAGTGGAGGGTTGTTCCCACTTATTTGTCTCGATCCAGTCCTGCTATTATGAGACAGTGGTTACAGAGATGGTTGATACAGTGATATACTTTACTCGTGTGGGTCGCTCCCCTCGAGTGCCACTCCGGAGTAGGCTTTCCACGGTGTGAGCGCCGGGCACCATGCTGGTTTCTTGAGTTCCACGGTGTGAGCGCCGGGCACCATGCTGGTTTCTTGAGTTCGACAGCAGAGCAGGCAGTGCCAGTGTTCACTGGCTGTCAGATTGGGTCTTTATGACAGGCTACTTGATTCTGATGCATCACTTTTCCCATCCTTATTGGTTGGTCATTTAGAGGCATATTAGGGATAGCACTTTATCAGTTGCTTTATTTACCTGCATCCCCTTTCTTTTCCTTTCCCTTTTCGCCTCTGAGCACCTGGTGGGCATATCTGAGCTGAGGCTTTACCCACTAGGGGAGGCTACTGTTTATAGTAGTACTGACCCCCATTGTTTTCCTTGTTTCTTTCTTTCCCCTTGTTTTGCAGAGTCCTCGGTGGGAGTTGCTGGGCCGTCAGCAACTGATCGAGGTAAGCGAATTGCGGACTAGATAGAGGGCCACCGAGGGTCGTAGCTGTAGTTTTTTGGGGTACCAGGACTTCTCAGACAGTGTTTTGTATTTCTTTTTGGGGACTGGCTTCTGCCAGCTGTTTGTAGTATAGCTGTGAGCTGGGAGAGACATCTGTATTATATTTTACTATTGTACCTTTTACTTCCGCATCTGTCTGAGATACAGTAGTTTTATTTCAGCTCTGATTATTATGCTCTTTTATTATTATTATTTATCTGAGCAGGTTACCGACGCTTCGTGTATGTGGGAAATACCGCATGCACGGCGGATCTGTGGACGGGCCCGGGTTCTGGTTTACACCCGGGGCGTGACAGATTAAGTTGGTATCAGAGCTTAGGGATAGGTCAGTTGGGACTTAGGAAACCCTAGGCTTTTGGCAGACCCTAGGAAGGCAGGACGTGAGTGACGTGACGTTATGCGAAAGTCGGCAATTTGGTCGGGTGCTTTCGTGACTCTTCCAGGGAAGGGAGAGGGATTGGCATACCCTATTTTTGTGGGACAGTTATGTTGGCTGCAGACAACATAAAGTTGCAAAAATAGGAGGATGCCTTTGACTTTCGCTAGATTGGGTCGAGTGCGGTTTCGTTATTGATCTGTGGTTCTCTGTTTGACAGGATGCCTCCCCGACGTCGGATTCCTACCCGGGGTGCCCCTACACCCCCTGTTGAGCGAGGACAGGCTGGATCTTCTGAGATTGCTGAGCTGAGGGCCTTGGTGGCCCAATTGGCGGAGAGCAGCCGCCGGCAGGAGCAGCGGATTGAGCAGCTACTGGCGCGGGGTGGGGCGCCGCCTCCGACAGTGTCAGAGACCCCGGCACCACCTGTGGAACCACTTGTGCCGACGGCGCCATCTTTGAGTAGTGGGGCTCAGGGCGTGGCCCAGCCTTTGACCCCGGCGGAGGAGCTGGACTTCGCGGATAAACTGGTTAAGTTTTGTAAGCGCGGGCCGCCCAGGTTCTCGGGGCGAGATATGCAGCCGTGGGAGGTTGGGACATGGTTAGCAGCGATGGAGAAGATTTTTCGGGATTTCTTCATCGACCCGAGGTACAGAGTTCATATGGCGGTACATTGCCTAGATGGAGATGCAGACCTCTGGTGGCGTCGGGTGGAGCCACGGGAGTTTCAGATTTCTCGACAGCTACCCTGGTCCGAGTTTCGGCGTATGATTGTGGATACCTATTTTTCGACCAGCGTGAAGAGGAAGCTGGAGGATGATTTGAAAAGCATTCAGCAGGGCGACCGGTCAGTTCAGGATTACCATCAGGAGTTCATGCGGCTGTTTAATTGTGTGCCCTATGTCGCCCGGGATGGACCACATCAGGTCGAGTTATTCGAGGCAGGTCTCCGCAGCGAGCTTTATATCCTTGTGCATGCACAGCGACACCAGACTCTTCAGGAGGCCGTCGAGCATGCCTCTTGGGTGGAGGGAGGCGACGCAGAGGTGGCAAGGCGAGGCGGGATGGTCGTACTGAGTTCCGTGAGGAAACGACCGGCACCCGAGGATGAGGGACAGACTGGTTCATGGAGACCGCCACGGCCTCAGTCACCTAGCCGTGGGCGTGTGGAGCAGCGAGAGCCTAGCGGATCCCAGTGGCCATCGCAACAGCAGCAGGAGTCGCAGCATCAGACTCAGAGACAGCAGCAGACGGGGCGGCCACGGTTTCGTGATAGAGACAGATGCATATTCTGTAGAGGACCTCACTTGTCGCACACCTGTGATCAGAGGTGGGGTAGTTGTTACAAGTGCGGACAGCCAGGCCACATTCGAGCTACGTGCCCCCTTTCGACTTCAGCGGCACCCTCATCTGCATCGGCTCCTCTTTCGCCCCAGCAGCAGTGGTCGGCTCAGTGGCCTTATGCTCCAGCGAGCGGGTCACCACCTTTTTACCCTGCGGATCAGCAGTTGCCGGATCAGGGCGGTCCGGTCTACGCCACTCAGGTGGAGGATTTTGCAGCAGCAGACTTTGTGGGGGCAGGTATGGTTTTACTGTATTCACCGGCATTGTTTGTGCATTGTATTGCATTTGGGCATCCTAGTCTTTTGTTAGGAGTGCATGTACTTCCTTGCATTGGGTTAAGGGTAGGACGGTTATCGGGTGTTCGGGAGGTCGTATTCCCGATCCTTAGCTCGTAGGGACGTGTTGTGGGTCCTGCCCGGTGCGGTTGAGTCCTTGGTTTTACCTGTAGGCCTGATGGTCTTGTGGGGCTTGGTTTGGCACTTAGGATGGTTAGGCTAGCTCGGTTGTTTACTTTTCGCGGCAGCTGATTATGCTGCGAGGATGGTTCTTGTGAGAGCCAGGCCTGGAGGCGTTGGTGTACCTGGGTTGCTTGTGGGTATCTTCGCTTCTTTGGTTTTGACCTTGTGAGCGAGGCGGATGTCTCGTAGTGGGTGTGTAGCTTGTTTGCCGGTGTGTTTGAGGGACCTGCGGCGGCATCGGGACTTGGTGATACCCCTTGTTGGTGGTGAGTTTCTAGCTGTTCTCCTATCGGAGTTGTTGGGCATGACACCAGTTTGGGAGTTGAGGACCCTTAAGAATTTGATGAAGCGATCATCGGGGCTGGCACCCTTCCGTTAAGCTTGAGGGATTTGAGTTACGAGCTGCAAGGGTATTGGATCTTCGCGAAGGTTGTTTTACAGTCTGGTTCTCTCGACTACTCATGGCTGAGTATTGATGCCGGAGGGTTAGGGATGTGCTTCTACGTCCTGACGGTTTGGATTTGAGATCGGAGGCTACGGGATCAGTTGGGGGACTTATATCGGATACGTTAGGAGTACCGAGGTACTTGGATCGAGCTTTTGTGTCGACGGACTGGTGGATGGATTATCTTAGGCCCTGGGAGGGGCAGATGCTTGTACCGGTGCAGACTACTTGATGGCCGAGCAGTTAGCCCAGCTGTACCTTGTTGAGGTGGCGTGGTCCTCTGGATGTGTTCTCCCTTGTTTCGTTCTGGTTAGAGACCCAAGGATTGCATAGTGCCTCTGGTTGAGGTATTTGGTTGTTTTGGGAGCTTGAGTGTTGGATGATTGGATATTTACCCCTCTTGTTGGTTGTGATCCCGTGTGAGGAATGACTTTAGTTTCGAGGACGAAACTTTCTTTTAGTGGGGGAGGATGTGATGCCCTGGATCTCCGCAGAGCCGTTGCGGTGCTTTGGGGTGGCCACTGGAGGCCTACGCGGGGTGCTGGAGGTGTTCGGGGCACGATTGGACACAAGTGTTGGACTTTGGACTTAAATTGGATCACGTGGGTGATCTGGGGACCCCATCGGTTGTTTAGAGGTGTTTGCGCGCGAAACGGATATTGAGATTGGGCTCGGCGCGAGATTTGGACCAAGAATACTCTTCCGGGGGCTTTCGGCAATTTTTAGAGTGAGAATTTGGCAAAACGGATCTCGTTTTTGGAATCAGCGCGCGAAAACGGTCAAGATGGGCTATTTTCTTGTTAATTTGGAGCCTGCGGGTACTGTTCACGCCGGAACAGTGTTTCCGGCGATCGCCGGCGGCGTTTGGCGGCGGCGGGCAGCGGCGGAAGGCGGCGGAGGGCGGCGGGCAGGCGACTAGCGGCCGCGGGCAGGCGCTGAGGGCGCGGGCAGGGGCGCGGTCCACCGCGGGGGTCGTGCACCGGAGGCGGGCCACGTGGCGGCTTCTGGTTGGCCGGCGCAGCAGGCGCGGTCCACGGAGTTTGGGCCCGGGTGCACGGTGAACCGAGTGGACACGTGGCAGGTGGTTATTGGTTCGGTGTGGTGCGCTCGGTCCACGCAACTGGCGGAGACGGTGACCGGGGCAGGTGGTCGTACGCCCGGGTCAGCCGGCGACGTGCGCGGTGCACGCGCGACCGTGCGCGGTGCACGGCCTGTCGGGGCCACGTGGCGCGCCACCGTTGGCTGGTGCAGGTGCGCCGGGTGCAGCGGGGCCTGGGGGAGTGCTGGGCTGGGCTGTGCGGTGGGCCGGGCCGCACTGTGCGCGCCCGGAAATCCTTGGGCCGGGCCGCACTGTAGCCGCCCGAAAGTGGGCCTGGGCACTGTAGGCGCCCGAATGTGGGGACTTGGATGGAATTATTTGATTTGTTTTTCAGCCTTTATAAGTGGTGCAATCCGAGCCTCCTTCTTTCCCCTTTATCTCCCAAACCGAGCCTCTTCAGCCCAAGCACATTTCTAGCAAAAATCTTCATCTCTAAGTCCTGGATCTCCCTGCCAAGTTTCAAGAGTTTTGGAGGCACGAATCCCGAGGTTCCCCATTTTACGGTGCGGCGCGACGTTGCTTCCTAGTGTCCTTCTTCGGCGCAGCGATCGTATTTTTGCTCTCCTGGGCTACCCCGACATCATTTTCCTGTGATTCTTGCACCAGTGGACTCCTAAGAGGTAGGACTTCATCTTTTGTTTCGGTCGCGTTTTCCCGTTTCGAGGTTTTGGCACGGTTTTCGAGGCAACAAGTGACCCCTTTTTCTGTATGGAATTCCTTGACAGCAGCGGATTGTTTCGGCCATATCTTTGTGCACGAGCGTCCGACGGAAACGAGCCTATACAACTTTTTCATCTACGGATCGCAAGGAACGCGCTCGTATTTTTATTGGATTTTTGTGATTTTTACTTCGAGGTGAAAATTAATGATTTCTCTGTGAACAGTAATCAGTCCTTAATCCAGATTAGTGTATGAGAGTGCCCTCTTGCTGAATTTTTATCTTGACTTACCGAACTCCGATTTGGACGTGCAAGGTACCGTTTCGAAGCTATCGACGCAAGGATCGCCGTGATATTTTTATTGGAATTTTCTGGACATTTGCTGCAGGTGATAATTTCACAGTTTGGTACTCGTGATTGTATGTGGTATTTAGTGCTGAATTTGGGGAGTCTAGTGTAATTAGTGGACTTCTTGATGTATCAGGAATGTTGCGGGTGTGCTAAAATTGTGGGAGCGAGGATTTGGAATTTTGGTATTTTCTGACTGTACGAGTTTGGACAGTTGCGCTTCAGGTGGGTGGTTGTTGTACTCCTCTCCTTTGTTATGCCCACTAGGAATATCAGAGTACCCCTGATTTGATGATGCTAATGTGTTAATTGGTAGACTCGCATGCTTTAGGGAGCAAATTATTGGTTATCTGATCCGCGAAAATTATTGTTAGATTGATCATTTGTTTAAATCGCCTAAGTTCTGGACCGTATGCATAGAGACAATGTGATAATATTTGAGGACTGCAAAACTGATGATTAATCATATGTGACTGTCACTTTAGCCTTTATTCTCTAAATTGATTATTCTGGGAAACTGGACAAATATTGGAACACTGCATGATTAAATTGGTCACATAATTATTGCCATCTTTTACTGCTACACTATTTTGGGACTTGACTTAGGAGAAACCATGCTTTTTCTCTTTTCTTCTTTCATTGTTGGCACTAGCGGCTTAATCGCTCAGGTTCGAGCGTATGTTGGACAGTGTAGGCAGGTATTGGGGATTTGGGACAGGTTGAGTTTGTCAGGGGGTTGCGGCGACCACGGATCTTGGGTGGTTGACCGGATTGTTTCTATTGCATCAGATTGGGTGTTCGGGGATCGGGCTTACTTTAGTGGAGGGTTGTTCCCACTTATTTGAGTCTCGATCCAGTCCTGCTATTATGAGACAGTGGTTACAGAGATGGTTGATACAGTGATATACTTTACTCGTGTGGGTCGCTCCCCTCGAGTGCCACTCCGGAGTAGGCTTTCCACGGTGTGAGCGCCGGGCACCATGCTGGTTTCTTGAGTTCCACGGTGTGAGCGCCGGGCACCATGCTGGTTTCTTGAGTTCGACAGCAGAGCAGGCAGTGCCAGTGTTCACTGGCTGTCAGATTGGGTCTTTATGACAGGCTACTTGATTCTGATGCATCACTTTTCCCATCCTTATTGGTTGGTCATTTAGAGGCATATTAGGGATAGCACTTTATCAGTTGCTTTATTTACCTGCATCCCCTTTCTTTTCCTTTCCCTTTTCGCCTCTGAGCACCTGGTGGGCATATCTGAGCTGAGGCTTTACCCACTAGGGGAGGCTACTGTTTATAGTAGTACTGACCCCCATTGTTTTCCTTGTTTCTTTCTTTCCCCTTGTTTTGCAGAGTCCTCGGTGGGAGTTGCTGGGCCGTCAGCAACTGATCGAGGTAAGCGAATTGCGGACTAGATAGAGGGCCACCGAGGGTCGTAGCTGTAGTTTTTGGGGTACCAGGACTTCTCAGACAGTGTTTTGT
This sequence comes from Tillandsia fasciculata, assembly GCA_029168755.2. Lineage (NCBI taxonomy): Eukaryota > Viridiplantae > Streptophyta > Magnoliopsida > Poales > Bromeliaceae > Tillandsia > Tillandsia fasciculata. Next base: position 11,711,948 of record CM054941.1, read on the forward strand.
ATTTCTTTTTGGGGACTGGCTTCTGCCAGCTGTTTGTAGTATAGCTGTGAGCTGGGAGAGACATCTGTATTATATTTTACTATTGTACCTTTTACTTCCGCATCTGTCTGAGATACAGTAGTTTTATTTCAGCTCTGATTATTATGCTCTTTTATTATTATTATTTATCTGAGCAGGTTACCGACGCTTCGTGTATGTGGGAAATACCGCATGCACGGCGGATCTGTGGACGGGCCCGGGTTCTGGTTTACACCCGGGGCGTGACAGCCCTGACCTGCTGAAATAGTAACCTTGCCTCGAAATTCGTGTTTTTGGCATCCGGGCTCCAAAAAATTCAAGTAAATAGTCCATTTTCATCATTTTCGCACGATGAGTCCAAATTCGATGTCCGTTTTGCCAAATTTCGTGCTGGGTCCAATTCTGAGTTCTGATTTGCGCGCAACCATCTCTAACACACATCATAGGCCTCCAGATGCCACAATTCACTCCGTAAGACCTTCGCAGAGATCCGAGTCATCACACCAATAGTCCCACATCGGATGGGAATGTGGATGTGTTTGGTTACATATAAGACATGTACATTAGTAATAATAACTGGGGAGCTTAAGCATTGTGGGCCGATAGTTGGGCCCAATGAGTTGTCACGCCCCGGGGGTAACCAGGACCCGGGCCCGCCAACAGATCCGCCGTGTACACAGAATTTTCCATGTACACGAAGCGCTGGTAACCTGCTCAGATAGATAATATACAGTAGAAGAGCATAATAGAGCTGAACTAATAAAACTAATAGTAATCTCAGACTGAAATAAACTGAAATAAAAGTACAATATACTCCCAGCTCACCATAAGTAATACAACCAGCTGGCCAGAGCCAGACCCAAAAGTAAACTACCATAGTCTGAGATACAAAAGGGGAGTACAGTAAAAGTCTAGCTAAACTCTCGCTCGGGGTAGACGATCTAGCTAGTCGGCGATCCTCTTACCTCGATCTGCCGCTGAAGGCCCAGCAGCTCCCACAGTCGACTCTGCAAAACAAAGGGGGAAAAAGAACAAGAAACAACCGATGGGGGTGAGAACTACTAGATAAACCAGTAGCCTCCCCTAGTGGGTAAAACCTCTGATGCTGACGCACCCACTAGGAATAAAGAGGCAAAAAGGAAAGAACAGTGGTATGCAATAAAGACTGCTGAAAAGAAACTACCACTACTATGCCTCTAAATGCAGTGCCAAAAGATGACTGTAAAGATGCAACTATAAAGCTGACTGCCCAAAGAAACCCAATCAGAGGGCCAGGAAATACTGGCACTGCCTGCTCTGTCATCACTCACAACTCACCAACTGACCGGCACCCATCACGGTCTAAAAGCCTACTCCGGAGTGGCACTCGAGGGGAGCGACCCACACGAGTAAAGTATCTCTGTATCAATCATCACTGTAACCAATGTCTCACAATAGCAGGACTGGATCATGACCATGATCAAAGTGGGAATACTCCATCCACTAATGCAACCCTGATCCCCAATCTGATGTGGTAACAACAGCCGGTCAACCGCCCAAAATCCGCGGTCACCGCTGAACCCATAGCCCCAATCTGATAAGGTAAAAACATCTGGTCAACCGCCTAACATCCGCGGTTGCCACTATGCCCCACAATCCCCCAAGACAATCCCAACTGTCCCAAACTCAAGGTCCAGACACCACTATCTCAAAATCCCGATCAGACTCGAGCATCATGCATCGATAGAGAAGAATAACAATAACACATGTTTTCTCCTAAGTCAAATCCCATAATATAGTGCTGCAGTAAAATAGTGGCCTAACTAGCTGTCCCCAAAGCATGCAAGTGTTCTTTTTAAAAGCATTTGAAAAGCGACTAAGGTTTCATGTGAAGACTCATTTTAAAATATTATTGAGCTACTTAGTTGCATGCGGTTCAAGATATGGCAATTGTCCAAATTTATTGTCCCAGATTTATCACATAGAAGCTATCAATTAATTTAGGGGGGCCAATGCAATAGGTTCATGTACCACAAGTTAACTGTCACATTTATAATTGTAGAACTCTTCTACTCCTAGTGAGCAAGTCAACAAAGAGGGAAGCGCAACCACCCACCTCGAAAAGCGTGTACAATCCACCCCGAAAATACCCGCTGTCCTCTAAACACACCGTCAGCTGTAACAATGTCCTACAGTATCACACAAGTGTACAAGGGGGTAAATATAACAATTTCTAAACACACATTTGCTGTTTTAAAATCAGCACGCAAAACGAGGAATTTTCACCTCTGTCCCGAGCTCCTAAAATCCCAGAAAAATCACGGTTGCGTTCTCGCGAAAAATCGCCCAAAATCGACTCTTGAATCACCCCGATCCGATATTCCTACGCGGAGAAATAATTCGTCGAAGTCGCCGCTGTCCAAAAATCCAACCAGCAAAATGGGGTGTCAAATCACCTCGGGAATCGTGCCAAAAAATCAGAATCCGGAGAAACCATTAACACGAAAAACGAAGCCCTACCTCTTAGGAACACACTGGCGAAGAAATCGTCGAAATCGGACTCCTGTACTGCGCAGGGGACTCCTCGGACTGAAATGCGACGATAACGGGCCGAAATGGGGGAAAACCGAGGCACACTGTAAAATCCGGAACGCCGCTGTCGATCTTCCCGAAAATCTGGGAACGCACCACGAGGTAGAAAAATGTGAGAGGAAAAACTTCTCTTCACACACCTCTCCCTGGTTCTCTCTCTTTCTCTCGGAAAAAGCCCAAGAAGAGAGGGGAGGGGGCCTATTTATAGGCCCACAAAATCATTTGGGAAAATTCCCACTGTGTCCCCACTTTCGGGCGCAGTGGGGAATTCGGGCTGCTACAGTGCGGCTCGGCCCGCCAACTTCCGGGCGGCTACAGTGCGGCCCAGCCCACGGCCCATCCCACACGGGATCCGGGTCGGACCGAATTTTGGTCCGACCCGCTCGGGCGTCCGACACGTGTCCCCCGCACAGGGGACAGCGCGCCCGGCGAACCGGGCGCGGCCACGTGCCCCCCTGCGGGGCGGCGGGGTGGGTGGCGCCACCCAATGGCGTGGCGCCACGTGGCGGGCGTTTCCCGCCCGTCACGCCCGCCGGCCGCCGCCTGCGCGCCTGCGCCCGCGCGTGCGTACGGCCGCAGGCGCACGCCTGCGGGTGCACCGCGCGCACCTGCGCCGTCCAACCCGGGGCCGCCACGTGGCGCGCCCCGGTGCACCGTGCACCGCGCCCCACCCCACGCCTGCCCGGCCTGCCCGCGCTGCCCGCGCACCCTCCCGTGCGCCGCGCCCCCTGGACCGGACCAACCGGTGCCCGCCACGTGGCCCGCCGGTGCACCGTGCACCGGCGGTCCATTCCGTGGACCGAGAGTGGCGCGCCGGCCCAATAATGAGGCGCCACGTGTCCCCGGCCGGTCCACAGGTCCCCCCATGCACCATTTTGCACAGAAAACTTCCGGGGGTCCGTTTTTGGGCATCCGGACTCCAAATTAAATAAGTAAATAGCCGTTTTCAAGCGTTTTTCCGCGCTGAATTCAAATACGGCCTCCGTTTTGCCTGATTCCATTCCTAAAATTCGGCAAAGGCAGCCGAAGGTCAGGCTTGCTTCCAAATCCACTCTAAGTCCAAACAACACATCTCTTTGACATGTTGGGGCCCTACACACCAACACTAGGTGTTCCACACCCCAAACAGGGGAAAAACACTGGAGGAAACTGGGACACTACATGAGTTATTATTGCTAGTGGGCCGGGTCGTTACATTAGACCACCGGGTGTAAGATCCCAGATCGGTAGGTCATCCACCATAACGGCTCTAGGATGAACTGTCACGCCCCGAGTCCGCCAATTTGTACGGTTTGGGCACGCCAACAGACCTGCCAATCGGGTATGACCTTTCACTACCCGAAAGGAATGGTAACATCCATAATAATACAACAAGTATATGCGGAAGCTCAATATCAGAGTACTAAAAATCATTACTAATTTAAATGAAAGAGTACTAAAAATCATTACTAATTTAAACTTTCATTTAATAAACAAACAGTTTAAGCGGAAATGAAAGCATACAAGAGTGAACCATAAATAAATTTATTACACTTTACATTTCTGAAACTTGCAATTAAAATTATTATAATTCTTTTTTACATAAATTCCTCACTATACAAGGTTCACTCAAGAAATAATAAAAGGGATACCTCTACTAGACCCCCTAGGTCTCTATGCTGCTGGGCCCTTGCCCATGTCGTATACCTCGCCGTCTGCATCTGAACCTAGAAAAATGGTCATCCGAGGGTGTGAGAACTACTTAAAGTTTCCAGTAGGTTCAACCACCGAGAAAAAGTGTCCTACACCACTTGATCCAATGGAAACAATAATAATAGAATGCTAGGAACTAAAATCCTCAATAACAAATTGCTGCTATGCATATAATAAATCACTACACTATCTGTGTATACTCATCGATCCAGTACTACTCTGTCTAGCCATACTAGGCTACTATGCACCAACTCGGCAACTATGCCGCTATATATAGGGTTCAACTAACCTGGCCACCTTGGCACTCTATTTTTCTCTTTTTCTTTACATTCTAGTGCTTTAGTTCAAGTTAACCCTCAGAAATTCTTATCCAACGGGCCCCAGTCCGGTAGTCCTGCTACCATAAGATAAGATTTCTAAGGTTGCCGATAACACCCGCAAGTGTTACCCCGTCCTACGGAAGAAACGTCCCAAACGGGTCTCTACCCGGGAGAAGGGCACTGCCTGTAACTTCAACATGGGCCGCGTTTCACTCCGTAGTTCCGCTCGTTTTATTATCTTTATGTTTCCTTTCTTTTCTTTTTTTTTTTTTTTTTTTTTTTTTTTTTTTTTTTTTTTTTTTTTTACTTTAGTTCTTAGCCTCTTGCACTTAAACACTTGCTTTTCTTTCTTATTTGAGCTTATAGCTTCTTTTTTGCCACTGGCAAATCTTTTCTCTTTTCTTTGAGAATCTAACTCTTTACTTTCACTTTTAGCCTTTCGAAAATACCTCGTCCGACGGGTCACTGCCCAAGGAGTCCTGCTCCACTTGACGAGTCTCAAATTCGAAGGCATCATTCATATTCTCTTTATCTTAAGCAATTTGCTTGTCTTGCTTATTAACCAATTTTAGCTCTATCTTGAGCAATTTGTTTGTCTTACTTATTAACCACTTTTTCATCCCTTACTCTAGGTCTTGCCACACGGATAACCAGAGAGTCTCCTGGACTCTTAAACATTTTACTTTCCTTTATTTAACTCAAATTGAAGTTAAAGTTATTGTCCATTTGCCCAGACACCCTATGACTTTCTAGGATTATATTTGTTTAATTCTTTAGCCTTGGGATCTCATCCCATTTTCCTGATTCCTCACTGAATTCTAGAGTTAACTTAACTCTATTTTTCGATTTCACTTTTAACTTAGAGTTACACTGACTCTAATTTCCTGTTTTTCCTTTCATGTCTCCACACTTGATCCATTTTTTCCATTTTTCTGATTCCTTATTGAATACTAGAGTTAACTTAACTCTATTTTCCTGTTCCACTTTATCTTAGAGTTACACTGACTCTAATTTCCTGTCTGTGAGTTTAAACTCCTCTAGATCACCTCAGGTTTCCTTTACCTAAGTTCCATGTGATACTAATCCTAGAGTTCCTTGACTCTTTCTTGTTCACTAGTTCACCTTAGATTACCTTTACCTAAGTTTCATGTGATACTCATCCTAGAGTTCCTTGACTCTATCTTGATCACTAGTTCACCTTAGGTTACCTTTACCTAAGTTCCATGTCATACTCATCCTGGAGTTCCTTGACTCTATCTTGTTCACTAGTTCACCTTAGGTTATCTTTACCTAAGTTCCATGTGATACTCATCCTAGAGTTCCTTGACTCTATGTTGATCACTCAATCCAGTGTCCTTAGGTTATTACCTAAGACGATGCCACTCGTCCAATCCTAGGATAACTCCTAAGTTTGATGCCACTCATTAACCCTGAATCTAGGTTTTCTCCTAGTCTTACTACCAACAAGTTCTTTTCTTGATGTCACATGATTCCTAGGGTTATACCCTAACATGATCACAATCATAAATAGCTAATCTTTTTTATGCATGCAATTATTTTCATCTCATTCATAAAATAGTAAGTACTTCTACGCATGCATATTCATCATATATCTTTGGCAACCAACAGTTGCACTTTTCCTCAGTGTCCATCTATACATGCACATTTATTTCTCTATCTCTGGCAACCAACAGTTGCACTTTTTCATCTGTATCCATTTACACAGGCGATCTTAATCATGATTACCTAACGCCTCTAACAGGCTACTATCATGCTTCGAAATCGAAAATCAAAGGAGCAAGGGGAGAGGTCACCCAATTTCGGCAGAATCCCCCACCTTGTAGTGTCCACAATTGCTTGTAGACATTTGCAATTGGTCTTCGCGCGATTCCACTTGTTCCCTCGAGCTTGCACGCAAAACGGTGCACATCCCTCGAGTCCGCACGCAAAACGATGCATGTCCTCTAAACCTGCACGCAAAACGGTACACGTTATTAAAACCCACACGCAAAACGGTGCGTGCCATTTCAGCCTGTACGCAAAACGGTGCACGACAACACAACCTGCACGCGAAACGGTGCACGTATCTCAAATCTGCATGCAAAATGATGCACGCTTAACTATAGGGTTGCACGCAAAACGGTGCACATTTTTTGAGTTTGCGCCCAAAACAGCGCACGTTCGTCGAGTCCGCACACAAAACGGTGCACGTCTTCCACAAGCTTGCACGTAAAACGGTGCGCGCCAAAACGCCCGGCGACAGTCCGCGCAGTAAACGGCACAGTAAAACTCGGTCCCTAACACGCACAACGGCATGGGGTCAAATCCAAATCCAAAAGGAGACTTCAAAACTGTGCCAAAAATACCACAAAACGACGAACGGGGCCTACCTCGACACCGTCACGCCGTCCAACGCGTATTCACGCGATCATCCGGCTATTTGGAACGCCTTGCGCGCTCCGCGAGGTCCACGACGTGCAGTTGCACCCCACGAAATCCCCTCCCTCTCTCTCTCTCTAGCACTCGGTTGGAGAAGAAAAGGGAGAAAAGAGAGGAGATGGGTGCGCGGGTGGAGAAGGAAGAAAAGAAGAAGAGAAGAAGAAGAAGGAAGGAAGGGGGAGGTCCATTGGACCCAATCCACGGAGCCCTCCAATGGGGAACCGCCACATGGCAGTCCACCCACTGCGGACGCGCGCACCAGCCCAGGCGCGCTCCTCCTGCGCCACGCGGGCGCGCTTCCCAGCGCGCCACGTGGATGCGGTAGCCCGCGCGCCACACGCGCGCGCCACACCGTGCGCGCCACACGGGCGCGCACCCCCGCGCGCCCCCACGCGCCTACGAGCGCGCGCCCCCGCGCTGGCGCCTCTCACGTCCGCGCGGGCGCCAATAGGGGCCCGCCACATGGCGGCTCCCCGTTGACCCACGCAGGAACGCGCTTCCCCAGCGCGCTAGCTGCGCCTTGCGCAGTACGCCACCGCGCCTCGTGCCGCGCGCCATCGCCTCGGGATCCCCGCGCTGCACCTCGAGATTCGTGTCATCTCGAGATTCACTCACACACCTCGAAATGCGTGCCTATCTCGAAACGCGTGCCCGCCTCGCTATAGTAAATCGGGCATAGCTACAGTGAATTCCGGGCACCCGGAAGTACAGCCCAATCTGGAATTCGCTCATTTTCATCCGTTTTCGCCCCGTTTTTGTCCGTTTCTTGCCCGTTTCCGCCCAAATTTGACAGGCAGACTCCTCTCAACTTAATTTATCATAAAAAATTTTAAATTTTAAATTTTGGCCATTTCTGGGTCACCAAAAATCTCGCTGTATTCAGAATCGCTGGCGGACCCCGTTCTCACTATCCAGGTGTCCGATCAATGCGAAACTTTTACTGTGGCCTTAGAACATATTTATGAAGCTCCCGTAATTTTCTCGAAATTTTCCGACACTGAATTTTCCGCTAGAAATCTGGACCCCCTTTCTCAAATAAAATTCTAAATCTCTCATTTTTAATCCGATTTCAGCCCAATTCGCTTCCACATCATCCTTTACTTCTCTACTTTCATAAAAATAGTATTTCGTACCATTTTTATTTACATTTATTTATATACCATAAATCTGGTACATTACATGAACACCGTTGGAACTCCGAAGCATAAGAACTCTTCCATCGGCCAGCGTCAAAATGAAGCCAGAGTCGGGTTGAGAGATTGCTTTGGGAGTACCCTCGAGGATGAAGAGGCCACGACCAGAGCACATTCGCGGCAAAGGCATAAGATTCGTCATGAGGGAAGCAGAAGATGTGAAAAGGCTGTAAAAAGGATGGGCCTTTTTTATAGGCCAGTGAACGGGGTCAGAGCGGTAGCAAACGCTTTGAAAATGGCAGCTTTAGATATGGAAACGGCGAAGGAAATACTTGCCAAGGATCGAGAAGAATCGACGTGAATCCCTCAGGCAAGGAGCAAATATCCACCAAGATATGGGAAAGATCGTGCGTATCGATATTTGCGCTGAAAATTGACTCAATTTCGACAATCACCTGAACGGCACATCAAGCGATTGCCAAGGGGGCATTGTTGAGACTAGAATTTTTGCCGCATGAGGGAGTGACACGTGGCGTCTACCACCGGCTAAAGGTATCAGCCGACAGGGGTTTGAATCAAAGAAAAGGGACTCGCGCCTCGTTCGAGATTAGTCCCGAGAACGGAGGCGCCCAGCGCGTGGCATATTATCGGGTGAAGGAAGCAGCCAATGCAAATACTAACACAACGTTCAGTATCGACTGCGGTGTGAAGGGAGACATCGAACTGCCCCGATCAGACGACGAAGCAGACGGAGTCGGAATCAACTTTCGGCTAATCAAGCCGAAGAAGGAAAGACCCACATCTGGTCTTAGACTAGTTTTGGGTACGCAACAGTACGGCGCGAAGCGCACGTCATCGGATGAAGACACCTACTAATGGAAGGATGAGCTAGCCGAAGTAGGGTCGGCGTCCCGGTCCGGATCGATTTTTGGTCGCATAAAGGCATAAGATGTGACGAATGCCATCGGCTGAAGGCGTCAACCGATAGGGGAGTGAGCCAACAAGAGAAGCGGTCAACAGTAGGATGCACGTCTCATCCAAGACCATCTCTCAACCGAAGAAATGTACCAGACCGCCTCAGGCAAGCGACGGAAGAGGCGAAGTCAAGGTCAATCCTCAGACACTCGAAGCTACAGAAGGAAAGATCTTGAAAAAAAGAATGAAAGCAAGATTCAGGCGCGAATCTCGTAATAGACCCTGAAGCGGCAAGCGGCGTCCAGTAAAGGGAAGCGCCAAAGATCACGCTTCGGTGCCACATTTAAGGGATTAACCCAGAAGGGCAAGCAACGCCTAGCGCCGGAAAGCGCCGAGAAATACGTTTTGGCACGACGATTGAGGGGATGAATTTAGACGGAAAAACGGCTTCTATCCTATCAACTCAAAAGGAAGCCGTTGAGGATTTCACGATGACCCATCTCGAATCACGCCGATAAATTCAATTCGGCGCCCAATAACCTTGGTTTGGAAACTGTATAAATAAGCGAACCATCGAAGGAATCGGGGTTTGGCAACCTCGTAAGCCCGGTACCACCCCAACTTCTTCATTTACCTAGGAGTAGGTTAACTTAACTTTTTTTTCTTCTTTTTTACTGCTTTCCTAGGAGTAGGCTTAATTGTAATTCTTCTATCCCTTTTTTTCCCACTTGTATCCCCTTCTTTTATCAATATCAATATAAAGTGTAAACTGGCTCATTGGTCATGTCTTTATTTGCTTATTCTTGCATTTAGAGTATAAACTGGCTCATCGGCCGTGTCTTTATTTGTTTTCTTGCATTTAGAGTGTAAACTGGCTCATCGGCCGTATCTTTATTTGCTTTTGTGCATTTAGAGTATAAACCGGCTCACTAGCCGTGTTTTTATTTGCCTTGACGCTACAATCGGCTCCTTAGCCGTACATTCGTCTCTCTACCCCGTTCGGCTATCTTAAGTCGAAATCGGCGATCCCTCTCTACCTCCGTAAACCCACTTCAGTTGTCACCGATCATCGCGATCGTGAGGAGTTACCAGAGGAGAACCCGGCCTAGCGGATCCCTCCTCGAACCGATCGCTTGATTGTTGACACGCGGCGCACTTCGACACCTCTAGAGGGTCACCCAAAGGGGCAGATCGCGCGCAAGCCACATTTTGGTCCAAACAATTACCAAATATTTTATCAATCATCTTATATTTTATATGGTGTATGAAATACGCACCAACCTCAAAAAAAGATTTCTCCCCTCTCTTGAAATTAGGAGCTTACCACATGTGAAATAAATTTTGTATACACCCATTGCACCGTAAACTGATTGTAAAATATGCATCAAAGACAAATTTCTAGAGTATAATAAATTATTTAAATATTTCATATTACAAATATTATATCATATTATATTTTACAGTATTAATTATAAAATATTATATCAATCATCTTATATTACGTGCAGTATATAGAGCATTTGTATGCAATATGCAAAAGAAAAGATTTCTCTTCTCTCTCTTGAAATTATGAGTGCACTCCATTAAACATTTTCTGCATTTGGTGTATGTGTACATACACCACATGCCTAATCCTTTTATTAGAGATTTAAAAATTAATTTATTAAATACAATTTAAACTATTAAACTTTGTAAATCACTTATATTTAATTAAAATTTAATATTATAATATTAATTATCTAATATAAGTTGTGGTGTATAAAGTATTAATATACATCAGATGCATGTAATAACTTCTCCAACTTTAACTTTTAAGTTAAAAATTTTATTTATAAAATAGCTATCAAAATTATTAAGTTTAATTAAATTTTTAAATAAAGTTATTAAAATAATTTAACTCTACAAATATTGAAAGTTAAATAAATATTAATAAAAAATTATATTTTATAATGTGCATGAGACTACTTTACAGATTTTTTTTATATCTTTAGTTATAATTTTAAATTTTTAAAATTTTGATAATTATATGTATATGATATTTATTCATATTTTTAAAACTTTTTCTCTACCATATGTATATGATATTTATTCATATTTTTGAATGCAATGTGATTTAGATGAAATTTTTGGTAGTGTTCTAGTTTGGAATTGAGTTGACTATGTTGTGATTTTGGGTTTGGTGAAGTTTGGGTTCAAATTATAATTTTCGGTTACTATACGGTCGACTGACCACACCTTCATCTATACAAATATATGAATCCCCAATGTTTATAGTTGACATAACACATTCTCTTGTTTTTAAGATTTTTTTTTTTTTTTTTTTTTTTTTTTCACTCAACCGTCCCTTCATCTTCCCCGTTCTCTTTCTCAACCTCCCCCTCTACGACTTCCCCTCTCCTCTTTGTGCTCTCCCTGTCTGACAGCATGACTTTTCACTTTTTTTTACTATACTTTTAATTCTAATTAATCCATCACGACCATTCCCTTTCACCTTCCCCTTCATCCTCACTAGCAATTAATCCTTCCCCTTCCTCCCATTAAATTTTTAATTAATATCCAAACAATTCTATTACGATTTATAATCCTCATATTTATATCTCAAATTAATTCATCATGATATATTTCCTTATCTCTCTCTCGCTAATGCGCGCCACCTCCCCCTCCACCGCGATCGAAAGATTGTCATCACCGTCACTATCGCCATCGGATCCATTCCCGCCTCCAATAATAATTTTTTTTTGATAGATATGATAAAATACACAAAAAAATATTTAATATATTTTTATTATTAATTATTTATATAATTTCTATCCACTGGGAAGTGCGGGCCCTTCTGTTGGGTTATAAATGTAATGGATCTAAATAGGAGAAAAAACACCTAGAGGGGGGTGAATAGGTGTAAACAATAAACACTCAAAAAATCATTGCGCAATAAAACCCAATGCGGAAATAAAAATGACACGCAAGATTTTTACGTGGAAAAACTCCAAACCGGAGTAAAAAACCACGGGACCGATCACACGGCGAAATCCACTAGAATTAAAACACGTACAAGGTGATATAACGTACTCACAGACGACTCAACCTTTTACCATACGCTCCTAGTAGATCTTCTCCGCTCGCTCCACGACGCTTCTCGAATCCACGATCTGCGCCCAACGCTGAATCCACAGCGTCCAACGTCGAGTCCACGACGTCCGACCGAATCCACGGTCTTCACCCAGTAGCACGCTTCGAATCCACGAACGTACCTCGCTCCGAATCCACGAGAGCGGTTGCACCTTGAATCCACAAGGCCACGCGAGTCCACGCGCCGATTTGGGTAAATCGTTGTTTTTGGGTGGTGATGATCCGCCGAACACTTAGATTAGAAATAGATCGGAAATACCATCTAAGTATTCATTGATTTGATTCTACTCAAAATCTGAGTTTGGAAAACCTAGAATCAAATCAATCAATATAGATGAAGAAACATAGAATTAAATCTATTTATTTCCTTTCTTCTCTATAAGTGGATTTTTCTCTTTCGGTCGTGTTTTTCTATTTTTTTTCGATATTTTTTCGTTACCCTAAAAAATGAATCAAGGGTCTATTTATAGGTTAGAAACCATTGGAAGAAGATAAGGATCAAAAACTATCCGTTTCTGGAAATTTTCAGGACGGCGATCCGGATCGGATTTACGTGATCCGGATCGTCGTAGCGTGATAGACAATTCCAGAAAGACAAAGGTTCGGGATCCGGATCGAAGTGCCTGATCCGGATCGTTCATACAATTTCACCAAACACCAACGTTCGGGATCCGGATTGAAAAGCCTGATCCGGATCGTTCAAATAAAATGGTAAAACCAGTGTTCGGGATCCGGATCAAAGGAGGCTACGATCCGGATTGAACTTGTGTATGAACGAACACCCTTCGGGATCCGGATTGGAAAGTCTGATCCGGATCCTGAACATGTCCCATGTCCAGTTTTTGATTTTTATGCAAATAAAAAATTCTTCCAAGTATTTCTACACTACAAGAAGTATTCGGATCACCAAAAATCTTTAGTTAAACATACCTGATCCTTTTGAATTCTTCTTTCTTGAGATTGAGGTATATGATCCAAACTTCTTTCATCTTCAATCTTCAAGACTTAACACTTTCACGAAATACGCCAACTCAAATTCCGTAACAATCTCCCCCTTTGGCGGTTTCGTGACAAAACACAAATCCACTAAAGAAAATTCAAAAAGGATATTTTTGTTGCTATCACCATACAACAAAAATTTACAATGGAGATCCAAAAATTAAATACATGAGATAAACTCCTAAAACAGACTCCAGACTTAGACATCTGTACTCTCTGCAAAAGGAAATCATTCTTGACAAAAAGAGATCGTTAGATTCCTCAAGAATATCTAGCATTCAAAACCTAGCAGAGATAAAGTTTATACTCATCATGACATTTAGTAATTCAGATATGTAATAAGATCACAATCAAACATTGACATATCTTCTAAGCGATAAGATTCCAAATGTCATAACTTTGCTTTGTTAGTAATCAAACAACTTGTTAGTAATAATACATGTCCAAATAGTTAGTCGAATAGTTAGTAGGGACATGCAACAAATCACAAGATAGCCAGAAGTTGTGATACCTACCTTTCACCAAAGTCAAAGTTTGTTCAAAGTTCTCTTTGTTCAAAGTTCTCACATCTCACATCTCATCTCTAAACTCTCTCCCCCTTTTTGTCACAAACTAAGCCAAAAATTACAAAACACAAGGAGAGTTAAAAAGTATAAATACAAATCAAGAAACTTGAGAGCGTAAAAACCTGCAAAAGAAAAGATTAGAAGAAAACTTTATGCAGAATCCTCAGAGCTGATGCATCCTAGCTTCTGAAACATTTTCTTGATGCGTTTGTTCATAGAAGCTTGCTCCTTCTTAACTTCTTTAAGATCTTGGATCATCAAAGCTTGTTCGTTCTTAACTTCTCTAAGATCCTCTTTCATTTCAGCAAACTCGAGAGACATGCGTTCTTGTTCGTTTGAGAGTCGCTGTTGCTCCTTAAAGATTGAGCTAACCGACGCATCATCATCAGAAGTTGATGGAGGTGCTTGCTGTGCAGGTGGAACATGAGGTGTTGCTCGAGGTGCAGAGGTTGTTGCTTGAGGTTGTGCTCTTTGTCTGGTAGGAGGTGATGGAGGATCATCTGGTTTAGTCGAGAGAGACTTCACAATTGTTGTCTCATTAATTGTGCCCAAACTGTACATATAGGAGCTCGCACTAGTGTCGACTTTAAACTTTCGAAGGATGCGCATAATTATCATTGGATAGGGGAGTCTCTCTGTGGGGTGAGCATGTTCCACATAACGCGCCATCCTTGACCAAATGAGGTACGGAATGTTTAAGTTTGCTCCCATTGATGCTGCGGGGTTTCCAAGAAGATAGAGAAATAACATCCTATCCCATCGAAGAACTTTTGTATTCATGTTTGGAAGGATGTTATAGCAAACAATGAAGTTTATATAGCGATACTCCGGTCGAAGTTCTTTGGAGAAAACGGAATTTCCTGTTGACAAAGTATCTGGAAGACAAATTCCATTTACGACCACTCTCCAAGAATTGCTGTTGAAGTTTTGAGTTTTCAGAAAATGAGGCCCATCAACTCTGGCCTTCATTCCTAACACTTCTCCAATTAGTTGAGGTGTCAGAACTGGTGCAACTGAGCTTGCTCAAGATCCCTTTGAGCATTTTTGATATATGTGAATACTTCTTCTTGATTTTCATATGCTCAGATGAAATGTGCCAAAGTTCTTTGGAAAGCCTTTCTTGTTCAGCAGAGAGTTTTCGCTGCTCCTGACGAATGGATGCCAACACATCTGTTTCTGGAGTCATTCTCTTGGAGGTTGATGGATTTTGCGTAGACGCAGATGGTGCGTTCTGGCCCTCAATCCATGGAGATTTACTCTGTTGAACTTCAGAGAATGAGCGTGCTCTAGTACGAGGCTCATTAAGTAGAATGCCGCCTTCTTTGACATTTTTCCGTCTTGTGTATTGTTTTGTCGTTGAGGCAGATTTCATTAGTCTTTTGCCTTTCAAATATTGCCTGTCTTCCTTATCACATTTTTGTTGATTTATCCTGAGAAATTCTTCCCACTCCTTTTCGTCAAAATCTGAGCTGTCTTCATCAGCTTCTCTTGTCTTGTCTCGAGTTGAGTCAACTTGTTCCTTTTTTACAGTTGCACGTGTGTGCACCATCGAAACCAAGAGAAGAATGATCCATGAGAATGCCATTGTTGTATGTTCTTTTTGCGTTAAGAAGTGCCCTGTGAAGACCAACTCAAGAACATGAAAAATTTTCAGTTTTCAAAAATTGGAAAAAAAATTGTACCCAGACAATCATAATCATGTAGAGAGGCTAAGAATCAAATTAGTTTTGCAAAAAGAATTTTAAAAATAGATCAATTGCATGAATTTCAAAAATTCCCATTATATGCCCTAAAACAGAATTTTCAGAAATCGAAGCCCAAAAATTCGTTTATCTTGAGAAAACCTAGCATATAATCAAAACTAATCTACCCAGAGTTCTTATTTCAAAAGAAATTTGATCAAAAACCATTCACAAACGAAAAAGTTCCATGATTTCTACTCACATTTTGAGCAAATAAAGAAAAACAGTAAAAAGATTTTGATCAATAAAACTTACTTGGAATCGAAGAACTTTGAGTTTGAAAGCTCCAAGAAGGATGAATTCTAGAGAGAGAAGCTATGGAGGCTTAAGAACAAAAGATTGGGTAAAAGAAATCAAAAACCCTCTTGTTCTATTAAAACCCTAGCCGTGATCCGGATCGGATCATGAATGTGATCCGGATCGGCTACCCGCAGGAAACACCTGCGTTCGGGATCCGGATCACTTAGTCCGATCCGGATCGGCTTCAACTTTTTCTCCAGAAAAATTTAGAAAAATTCAATAAAATCCAGAAAAAGTATGTAAGCACTTTTGCATATCAACTTTAAACAAAAATTATCGTTTCATACAACAAGAAATAGATTATACAAAATCTATCAAAAATACTCAAAAATGAAACGAAAATTTACGAAATTAAAACACTTAAAGTTGAACAACTTCAATCACATCTATCCTGATCTTATGCGTAATGCCTTTATCAAATCATCAATTTGGTAAAGAAAATGAAATACCAAGATCAATAGATGTTTGAAATCCCAGATAAGTTAGATAATATATCTAGACAATCTGTTGAAGGAGTGGCTCTTTGAGCATCTTTCATTAAAAATCCCACCTTATACCAACCTTGAAATTTGACAGAGTCAAGTATTTCAATATGCATTTTATCAATCAAAATTGAAAACCATGCTTGGTATACATGTGGTAGCTGCACACAGTACTCGGACGACCGAGGTGGTAGCTCTTTCCTCCATGTGGTGGTAGTTTTCACACTCCTCATTGGGATGTAACTCTTTCCACATCTTTTGAGCATTTACATTTCTTTGACTCCCCCTCAATTGGCTATCAATTATTTAATATATAAGGTATTCAACCAAAAATTGATCTCGCATTCATACTCGACTAAGCAATCAAATAAGATAATGACTATACCAAGAGATCATTGAGAGAGAAATTGACTTTGATCACTTAAAAGATGACTTAATTAACATAAATGATCATTGCAACATTGAAATATTATGATATCAAAAGCATAATAAATTTCTAAATGTGTGAAAAGATGCAATTAAAGTCAATTATGATTTATGCTCAATTAATGTCCTATGTACAAACATAGATAAAGAACAAAAACAAAAACAAAACCTAACCTAAGCAAAGGTTTCAAAAAGAGGTTATTTCAAGGAAAGCATGCCAATTGCTTTACGCAAGTGAATAAAACGTTTTTGATCCAAAGGTTTTGTTAAAATGTCAGCTAATTGATCCTCAGTTGAAATATATGACAGTTGAAGAATATTTGATTCAACTAGCTCTCTAAGAAAATGATATCTAAGTTCAATATGTTTTGTTCTAGAGTGCAACACAGGGTTTTTTGAAATGTTAATAGCACTAGTGTTGTCACAAAAATGGTTACCGAAGTTGCTGAAATCCGGAAATCGCTCAACACGCTTTTCATCCAAATCAATTGGGTTGAACAACTTCCTGCTGAAATATACTCCGCTTCGGCAGTCGAGAGTGCTATGCAGTTCTGCTTTTTACTGTGCCATGCAACAAGGCAATGGCCAAGATAGAAGCATGCACCACTCGTGCTTTTCCGATCATCCACTGATCCAGCCCAATCGGCATCTGAGTATCCAACAATATCCAAACTTGTTCCCATAGGATACCAAATTCCGAAATTGATTGTACCTTTGATATACCGGATGATCCGTTTCACCGCTTTCAGGTGAACCTCCTTCGGTGCTGATTGATATCTCGCGCAAATCCCAACACTGAAGGATATATCCGGGCGACTAGCCGTGAGATATAGTAGACTTCCAATCATACTGCGATACAGTTTCTCGTCTACATTCTCACTATGTGATTCACTTCCAAGTCCCTTATGGCTAGTTCCCATTGGAGTCGGAAAATCCTTAGAATTTTCTAAATCAAACTTTTTGACCAACTCCATTGCATACTTGGATTGACACAAGTGAATTCCTTCATCGTTTTGTTTAACTTGTAATCCAAGAAAATAAGTCAATTCGCCCATCATGGACATCTCAAATTCGCTTTCCATGGTCTCCGCGAATTTAGAAGCATCATTATCTCTTGTTGCTCCAAATACAATGTCATCGACATAGATTTGTGCAACAATGAAATTGTTTTGATAATGCTTCACAAAGAGAGTCCTGTCAGCTCCCCCTCGAGTATAGCCCTTTTCCAAAAGGTGCTTTGTCAACCTTTCGTACCATGCTCGCGGTGCTTGTTTCAGACCGTAAAGAGCCTTTTTCAGACGAAAAACATGGTTAGGTAGTTTATGATCCACAAAACCTTTCGGTTGAGCCACATAAACTTCCTCATTTAAAAACCCATTTAAAAAGGCGCTCTTAACGTCCATTTGAAATAATTTGATTTTAAAATGACAAGCAATCGCAAATAAGATACGAATGGACTCGAGTCTAGCTACAGGGGCGAAAGTTTCATCAAAGTCTATACCTTCTACTTGAGAGTAGCCTTGAGCAACTAACCTTGCTTTGTTCCTGATGATAGTACCATCTTCATTTTTCTTGTTCTTGAAGATCCATTTGGTACCTATCACATTGTGTTGCTTCGGAGGCTTCGTTAATTCCCAGACTTTGTTTCGCTCAAATTGATGGAGCTCTTCCTGCATTGCTTTAATCCAGTAGTCATCTTGAAGAGCTTCATCAACATTCTTTGGTTCGATTTGAGATACATAGCATGCAAATCCGCAAACCAATTGTCTCCGTGTTCTAACTCCTTCTTGTGGATCTCCAATGATGTTCGATTCAGGATGATCCTTGGAGATGCGTAACGTTTGAGGTAAGGAGTAGTCGGAGGTACACGAGATGATTCCTGCACATCAGATAAACTTGAAGAACCGTTAGATGCATCATTATTATCGAAAGAATTGTTAGAAGAAGATGCATTAGCAGGTGTATCATCATCAAGAGAGATATCGAGGGTAGATTTTTCAGATTCAAAGTGAAAAGCTTCATCTACCTTAACATTTATCGATTCTACGATCGTCTTAGATTCTAAGTTAAAAACTCGATATGCTCTACTGTTTGTAGAATAACCTAAGAAAATCCCTTCGTCACTTCGAGAGTCAAATTTTCCAAGATTTTCGCGATCACGTAAAATAAAACACCGACTCCCAAAGATACGAAAATATTTGATGTTAGGTTTTCTACAAAACCATAGTTCATATGGTGTATTTAAAGTCCCCGGGCGCAAATACACGCGATTAATAACATAGACAGCAGTGTTCACCGCTTCAGCCCAAAAATATAAAGGTAAGTTCCGGCTATGAAGCATAACACGTGCCATCTCCTGTACGACCCTGTTTTTGCGCTCGACTACACCATTTTGTTGAGGTGTATAAGGTGCGGAGAATTCATGTTTAATGCCGTTAGAAGTGCAAAAATCAATGAATTTGGAATTTATGAATTCTCCACCTCTATCACTTCTAACTCGAGTAATCTTTTCATTCTTTTCAATCATAATACGATGGCAAATCTCGTGAAAAGAATCAAAAGTATCAGCTTTCTCTTTTAAAAATGCTACCCAAGTATATCTAGAGAAATCATCAACCAATAAGAAAATATACCATTTACCTCCCAAAGATGGTTGACGAGTTGGCCCCATTAAGTCCATGTGCAAAAGTTCCAAAGGCCGTTTTGTACCTATGTGGTTCAAGTTCTTGTGTGCAGTCCTAGACTGTTTTCCCTTTTGGCAACCGCCACACACAATGTTTTGTTCAAAAGAAAGTTTCGGAACCCCCTTGACCACATCTTTGTTTGAAATTCTAGCAAGTTCCTTAAAGTTTATGTGACCTAGCCTTTCATGCCAAAGTGTTTCATTTTTCAAAGATGCTAGGTTACATTTTTCAGAAATTTTATGAGGAACTACATAACAATTGTTTTCTGATCTAACCCCTTTTAAAAAGAAAGCATGGTTCTTGTCAGTTACAGTACATTCATCAGATGAAAAATTAACTGAATAACCATTATCACAAAGTTGACTTATGCTTATGAGGTTAGTCTTAAGGCCATGAACAAATAACACATTATTTAGAACCGGGCCATCTGGAATAGCTACCATTCCCTTTCCAACAATTTTGGAAGACCGACCATCTCCGAAAACAACAAGTCCTCCGGAGTTTTTCTCAAATGTTTGAAAACAGTTTTTGTCACCGGTCATGTGACGGGAACACCCGCTATCCAGATACCAAGACGAACTATCATATGCATGCAAGGAAACATTAGTAACAAGACAAGGAAAAATTTCACCTTTGCGCACCCAAACCTTTTTGGAATGCGTCGGTAATGGTCGTGAAGTTATTCTCCTAGGTGAAAGCGTCTTGTTGAAGAATTGCTGCTCCTTGATGATGTCGTCTTGAGCGGTGAACTACCAAGGCTCTTTTCCTTCAAATGATTTGCAGTTGATTTCTGAGGAATCACCTTTTTGGTAGTCATTGCAAGAGGTGCTTGAGGTGTGCGTTTGGCTCCCATCTTGCAATTTCTCCTTATGTGCCCTGAAATGCCACAACGAAAACATACCTTAGTTCTTGACGATCCCGAAGAGGATGAAGTAGGCTTGTTGTCGTTGCTTGTCGTGAATTCCGGTGTCGGAGGAGGAGATACCGACTGAGGCACAAAAACTGTCCCACTCGAACTTGGAATGTCTCCAGTTTGAGTGTATCCGAGGCCGAACTTATTTGTTTGACCAAGACCAAGAAGCCTGTCCAACTTACTCCTTCCAGAAGAAAATCTCTTTAAGTCATCCTTTAGTTGGCGTATGGTCTTTGTCATTTCCATTTTTCCTGTCGAGCCTCGCCGTAGAGCTTCAAGAAGTAATTCGCTTTGTTCACCATTTCTCATGTTCTTTCTCGAAATGCTCATTGGACTCTTGAAGGGAAACATTTGCTTTGGCTAGATTATCCCTTTCCACTTCAAGATCGTTTGAGAGAGAAGTTACCCTTTTTACTTCTTCTTCGAGATCCTGCAATCTCCCTCTCAACCCCTTGTTTTGCTTTGCCAGTTTCTTTGAATCCCTCAAAAGTTATGGTAGGCAAGAGCAAAATCTTCACCTTCAGAATTATCGATTCATCGTCCGTTGCAATCTTTTCAACAGGGAGGAGTTGGACAAGGAATCGGATGTACTTGCCATTAAGCACATGAAGGGTGAAGATGTGGACGCGTGGAATGCTGTCGCGTTGTCTTCTTCATCACTTGAGGATGACTCATTTGACGTGGAGTTGTCATCCCAAGTGACGACTTGCATCGCTTTCTTCTTTGCCGGATTCTTGTTGGGACACTCCGTTGCAATGTGGCCGTAGCCTCGACATTTGAAGCACTGTACTTGTCCCTCTGAACTTTTCTTATCCTTTGAGAAGTTCTCTTGCTTTCTTGACTTGTAGCTTGAAGAACCCTTGCCTTTCTTCGACTTTCCGAAGGATGGAGTTTTGCTTGAATTACCCCTTCGAAAGTTGCGGCGAAACTTCCTTGTCAAGAGAGCGAGCTGCTTCTCAAAGTCCTCCATAGATAGGTTCTCGTCATCGTCCGAGGAGGATGAATCCGCGTCTTCTTCTTTGTTGTTTTCAATGCATAACCTGAAGACTTAGAAGAGGATGCCTTTCCAGAAGAATAGTTAGTAGGAAATGTCATTTCATAAGTTTGTAATGCACCAACTAATTCTTCTACACGCATTTCGTCCGGGTGTTTAATTGTTTCAATGGCTGCGACCTTCGGGCGAAATCGTTCAGGAAGAGTTCTTAAATCTTTCTTACAACTTTAAATTCTGGAATCTTCTCTCCCAAGTTAGCACATGAGTTTACGATGTCTTGCAATCGTGTGTAATAGTCAGTGAAAGATTCATTTTCTGCCATAGAGATAGAGTCAAACTTGCTCGTAAGCATTTGCAGTTTCTGAATCTTCACAAGGTTAGTTCCCTCATGCGTAACTTGAAGAACATCCCAGATTTCTTTCGCAGTCTCACATGCCGAGACGCGAGAGAACTCTGTTTGTGACAAAGCATTAAATAGAGCATTAATTCCCTTGCCATTGTAAGAAGATGAATCTATCTCTTCCTTGGTCCATTTCGACCTAGGTTTTAAGGTGCGAACATCAGAAATAATTTCAGTTGGATTAGACCATCCTAATTCAATTGATTGCCACACCCTTTCGTCGATGGAAATTAAAAAGGCTTTCATCCGTACTTTCCAGTACGCATAATTTGTTCCATCAAAGAAAGGGGGTCGATTGATGTTTCCACCTTCAACCATTGTTTACAACCCTATTCCCGCTCTGATACCACTTGTTGGGTTATAAATTAATGGATCTAAATAGGGGAAAAAACACCTAGAGGGGGGTGAATAGGTGTAAACAATAAACACTCAAAAAATCATTGCGCAATAAAACCCAATGCGGAAATAAAATGAACACGCAAGATTTTTACGTGGAAAAACTCCAAACCGGAGTAAAAAACCACGGGACCGATAACACGGCGAAATCCACTAGAATTAACACACGTACAAGGTGATATAACGTACTCACAGACGACTCAACCTTTTACCATACGCTCCTAGTAGATCTTCTCCGCTCGCTCCACGACGCTTCTCGAATCCACGATCTGCGCCCAACGCTGAATCCACAGCGTCCAACGTCGAGTCCACGACGTCCGACCGAATCCACGGTCTTCACCCAGTAGCACGCTTCGAATCCACGAACGTACCTCGCTTCGAATCCACGAAAGCGGTTGCACCTTGAATCCACAAGGCCACGCGAGTCCACGCGCCGATTTTGGGAAAATCGTTGTTTTTGGGTGGTGATGATCCGCCGAACACTTAGATTAGAAATAGATCGGAAATACCATCTAAGTATTCATTGATTTGATTCTACTCAAAATCTGAGTTTGGAAAACCTAGAATCAAATCAATCAATATAGATGAAGAAACATAGAATTAAATCTATTTATTTCCTTTCTTCTCTATAAGTGGATTTTTCTCTTTCGGTCGTGTTTTTCTATTTTTTTTCGATATTTTTTCGTTACCCTAAAAAATGAATCAAGGGTCTATTTATAGGTTAGAAACCATTGGAAGAAGATAAGGATCAAAAACTAACCATTTCTGGAAATTTTCAGGACGGCGATCCGGATCGGATTTACGTGATCCGGATCGTCGTAGCGTGATAGACAATTCCAGAAAGACAAAGGTTCGGGATCCGGATCGAAGTGCCTGATCCGGATCGTTCATACAGTTTCACCAAACACCAATGTTCGGGATCCGGATTGAAATCCTGATCCGGATCGTTCAAGCAAAAGGTAAAACCAGTGTTCGGGATCCGGATCAAAGGATGCTGCGATCCGGATTGAACCAGTGTATGAACGAACACCCTTCGGGATCCGGATTGGAAAGTCTGATCCGGATCCTGAACATGTCCCATGTCCAGTTTTTGATTTTTATGCAAATAAAAAATTCTTCCAAGTATTTCTACACTACAAGAAGTATTCGGATCACCAAAAATCTTTAGTTAAACATACCTGATCCTTTTGAATTCTTCTTTCTTGAGATTGAGGTATATGATCCAAACTTCTTTCATCTTCAATCTTCAAGACTTAACACTTTCCACGAAATACGCCAACTCAAATTCCGTAACACCTTCTAGATTAGAAATTGCAAAAAACTTTTTGACCAAAATATTTTACTAAGTAGCAAAATCTAACTAAAGTATTTTGGTGTTTTAATTTACTATTATAAAAATTTTAACATTTTATAAAAATTAAAAAATTTAAAAATTATAAAGACAGTATGAAGCATAGTTAGTTAATTCGGATTCGGCAAAAATTCGCTACGGATATAATACAGATAAAATTCGTATCATAATTTTAAAATTCGTTGAAAAATTCGGGTAAAAAACAGGTTCGTCAATTATTCGGATACGTGATTTATACGAAAATAATACGTTCATTAATTAAAAATTCGGGATAAAAAATTCGGCTATTAAATTTAAAAAAAAATAAAAATTTATATTATTAGTATAAACAATTATAATTTTTTAAAATAATTTAATCAATTTAGTTTAGAAATAAATAAAATATTTATTTAGAACAAAAAAAAAATAAAAATATAATTTTAAGTTACTCCCGGCGAAGAATAAAAAAAAATAAAAATATCAAAAGAAAAATTAAAAAAAATTAAATTAATTAAAAATAAATATTAATTTCACTCATAAGTCATCAAAATTATAAATTAATACACAAATTTACAAAATCACAACTCACAAACCTGTGGCGAGGAAGATGACGAGTGGTACGCGGCCCGGAGGGTTCCGATGCTGAGCGTACGCCGCCCGGCCGAGATGGGAGGAGGCGGTCGTGAGTGGGCATGAGAGCAGAGAAGAGAAGGGAAGTGGGGTGGAGTGGGCTGCCGGGGTGGTGGGAGGAGGCGGTCGTGAGAGGATGTGCGAACAGAAAAGAAAAAGGGTGGGGTGGGCATGTGATGACACATTTTGTTTTGTTTTGTCTTTTTTTTTTTTTTTTTTTTCCTATGAAAGAAAATAAAATTTTCACCCAAAAATTCGGAATTCGCGAATAATACTTTTTGATTCAAAAATTTACGGATTATTTAAAGTCAAAAAGTTTAATTCGAATTCACGAATAATTCGCGAATAATTTGCGAATTAACTCACTATGGTATGAAGTCTGGCTCGGCGTGTTCCGTCCGAACTGAAAGGGCTGGACTGACGGATTCGGAACTCGGCCCAAAGTGGGCCTGTTTAGGCCAGGATGAATATGGGCCGTGCCAGCTGGCGAGTACCACTAATCGTCGCAGTCGGGATAACCCGTAGAATCCTGACTGACGAAGTAGATCGATTACCGCTGGATGATCAAGCTCCCACTGGTTCATCTTGCGGCCGTGCTCTGCGAACAGGACAGGACGATAACCCTGTGATGCAGAAAAAAATATAGTTAGCTCTTACATGAATTCAGCTTATTTATAAAATTTGAAAAAATAAAAAATTATAGCTCTTACCTCAGTCCTAATAAAGGCCGACCTATGGCGATGCTGGTCTACCAAGATAGACGCATCAACTGGCCCCACGTCCTCGTGATCTGCCATCTACAATAAGCAATCTACATATTAGTAACATGATAGCCAGAAATAATTAAATATTAAGACAAGATAAATATAATTGTGTAAATCATACACCGGCGTCCTTGTTGCACTATTTCTGTATTTTGTGGACAAGTGCTCCTATAATGGCCTGCCTGCTTACAAATGGAGCATTTTCCTCGTCGCCCCCCCCCCCGTCCATTACATTACGAATACGTGTAGATCGTGGACGACCTTTCTTCCTTCGTATAGGAGGCGGTACAATCGGGGGACCTTGGGGTCGTGGCCAGTGCCGTCTATCAGGAACAGGATGAAATTGTGGTGCGTACGTCGCACGATAACAGTCTGTACTATACCAGGTTGAAGTAAAATTCTGGTAGGCTAATCTTATATGTGATCTACTACAAACTGTTAAGACATGCGAGCAAGGTATTCCTGTTAGATATAATTCACAACATGAACATTTGACATTTGTTCCATTGACGATCACTTTGTAGTCGAAATCTCCAGTTTTAACTTTAAATTCTGTGAGTCCAAATCTTTCAACATGATGTCCCCGCGCCGTATCTAAATTTTTAGTAATCTTATTTTTGACTTTAGGGACAAAAGCGTCCGTCGAATGTTCACCGGCCGAACGGCGCTCGCAGAAATACTTATTAAGCTTATAAAAAGTAGCCGCAACAAAAGCCGTGATAGGCAAATCACGAGTGTCCTTAAGAACCCCATTTAACGATTCAGAAAGATTCGTAGTCATCAATCCAAACCGGCGGCCTCCATCAAATGCTCTTGCCCAGTACTCTTTATAGCTGTCAAGATTATGGACCCACTCCCAAGCATCGTGATCCAACACCTGTAATTCTTCCTTCAGCTGATTATATGCCGTCGGTGTTGCAGCCTTTCTAATCTGCTAGAATTTATCTAACAATATGTCGGTCTTGAAACGCTTTTTCATGTTTGCTTTCATATGTCGAAGACACCAACGATGCGAGTGACCCCGTGCTGGACGATAGATATCAGCCACTATTTCCCTCAATCCAGAAAATCGATCAGATATTAAACAAATTTCTCTATCACGGGTAACATAGTGACGCAAGTTATGCAAAAACCATTGCCAACTCCCGGTATTCTCTCCCTCACAAATTGCAAATGCGAAAGGATATAATCCATCATTTGCATCTGCAGCCGTCGCTATCAAAGCATGACCTTCGTATTTGCCGTAAAAATGTGTGGCATCAATACTAACCACCGGCCGATAATGTGCGAATCCCTGGATCGAAGGTCCAAATGACCAAAAAACACAACCAAAGGGAAAAATGCCATCAGCGGGCCACCTATGATCCAGACGCCATAAAGTACCAAGATTAGAATTCTTTACCATAGAAAGGTAACGAGGCAAGTCAGTGTACGATTGCTCCCAGCTCCCGTAAATAATTTATAATGCTTTACTCTTTGATTGCCAAGCCTTCCAATATGTTATGTCAGTATGGTACTCTGCTCGCACCATATTTCGAATTTCTTTTGGCGTCATATTAAGTCGAACCTTTAATGTCGGAAGAATCAATTGATATATAAGGGTCGAATTACAATTACGGTGCGCCGCATTCAGTATTAGAATTACACATGTGTGTGGACCAGCATATGTTTTTACCCTAAAATATGTCGTATCTTTGGGTACTGAAGCATGTAATCTCCAAGAACATCCCTCTACTAAGCATTTGACAGTGTAAGTCGTTCTTGTAGATTTCAATACTTTCATTTGTACATTATGCTCAATAAGCCACCGGTCTAGAGCATCCAATAAAGTTGCCTTATCTTGAAAGACACGTCCAGCCCAACTCCCGTCGATGCTAGGGAGACCAGTATTGATTTGTCGAATATTAAGATCTGTATGATCTACAGCATACTGATTTATCCAATTAGTATCTGAAAGAAAACGTTCCGGATGATCAATAAATTCATTTTCCTCGTCAGAATTGTCTACGTAATCATTGCTGATTTGTGGGTTGTCCATTTGACTGTAAATTGTATTTGCAAGATCATTTAACCCTCCATCATGATTTTCATCTATATCTGAAAATGAAACATTCAGTTCGTCATCCTCACTACTATTCTGATCATCATGGATTGGTGAATCCTCATGATTAATATCACTATCACCACCCCTGTCAACATTACAATCTCATTCGTCGATATTATCACCTCCTTTCTTTACATTAGTATCAAATTCATTAATAGCAGTTGGATTCCAATGTTCATAGGAATTAGAT
The DNA here is from genome assembly GCA_029168755.2 of Tillandsia fasciculata. NCBI lineage: Eukaryota > Viridiplantae > Streptophyta > Magnoliopsida > Poales > Bromeliaceae > Tillandsia > Tillandsia fasciculata. The sequence continues at coordinate 11,739,085 of CM054941.1, forward strand.
AACCTGCAAATTTGGTAAACCTAAAATTCCAACATTGACATTAATTTAAAACTTAACATTTAATTTATATTTGTACTTACCCCCAATCAGAAGGTTTTAGTTGTAAATGAGACATCCTTGGTTCTATACGGGAGGTCGTGCATTGTTCGCGTGATGTCGTGGCATGCGTACGGTGTCCGCGTGAGGTCGTGGCTTGCGTGTGTCCGTGTGAGGTCGTGGCTTGCGTGTGTCCGAGTGAGGTCGTGGCTTGCGTGTGTGTAGTCGTAGGTGGCACAAATGTTGTCGTTGGTGGCACACTACTAAACAAGAAAGGTACAACACTCTTAATAGGGTCGTACTCACTTTCTCTGCAATATATACAATGATTAAGTCCATTTAAAAAATATGCCAAATGACAAAATTATTAGGTTATTGTTCTAACCTTGTCATTCTGACACCACCTTCGTGTGGAATATTTTGATCACTCAGTACATTAGCGGAAGGACCCAAATCAATATAATTGTGGAGCATTCTCGTGTAATAACCTTGCGGTTCAAAATTATCCGACGGATGTAACTCTTTCTCAATGTATACCGTCACAACACCATGATGTTCACATAATCCAATCATTCCCTCCAATGATTCATCATCTACTACTTCGTGAGCTAAATATCCACTACCGATCGTGGGACAACCAATAGTAAATTTTAAACGAAATTGTTCTCTTGTACAATTTACTAAACGATACATTCTCGTCTCGAAACTACTATATGTAGAATCAGAACGTATCGCGATTAACTTTTTTTGACCGCCGATATATCGTGGACCATTCCCATCGATAACTAACTGTCCATCCCAATGAACACTTATGGGCATGCGACGATTAGCCATTTCAACTACAAAACAAAATTTAACCACTTCAAAATACTACTTTTAACTTTACAGTCGGTGACAGACAGTGAAACCTCTCACTTTTAGCGATCTCACAGTGAGGGGATCTCTCTCTCACAGTGAAGCTCTCTCACTGTAAGGGGATCTCTCACTGTAAGGGGATCTCTCACAGTGAGCGATCTCTCACGATGAGCGATCTCTCACTGTGAGGGGATCTCTCACAGTGAGCGATCTCTCACTGTGAGAGATCACTCTCTCACAGTGAAGCTCTCTCACTGTGAGAGAGTGATGTTCACTCTCTCACAGTGAATTCACAGTGAGAGAGCTTTGTAGCAGTATTGTTTAAATTACAGTATTGTTCACAGTGCTTCTAGCCCTAAATTACAGTATTGTTTAAATAGACTTTGTAGCAAAATTAGAAATTGTGTTCTTATCGTTTAAAATCTTTTTTTTTGGGGGGGTTAATCACTGAGAGAGCTTCACTGTGAGAGACACTTACAGTGAAGCTCTCTCACAGTGAGAGATCAAGCTCTCATAATGAGAGAGCTTGATCTCTCACTGTGAGAGAGCTTCACTGTGAGAGAGTGAGAGATCACTCTCTCACAGTGAAGCGAGATCACTGTGAGAGAGTGATCTCTCACAGTGAGAGAGAGAGAGAGAGAGAGAGAGAGAGAGAGAAGAGATAGAACTCAAAAGCTCACAGTGAGAGAGAGAGCGGGAGAGAGACGGCGACGGCGAAGGCGACGGCGAGAGGAGATCGGCAATGCGACGGCGAAGGAGATCGGCAATCCTCGGAGCTCTTTGTGTGGAAGCGGCTCGTGCGGGATGAAGATGAAGTGTCTCACACTGCTGCCCGCGCGGGGATATGGTGGTGAAGAAGGCGCTGAAGCGGTCAGCGCCTTTAACATTATAAGTTAAAGGCGCTGAATGGCTCAGCGCCTTTAGTGTAAATCACTAAAGACGCTGACCCACTCAGCGCCTTTACAGAGAAACCATTTTTCGCTTACACTGAGGACTTAGCCATTTTTCGCCGCGAAAAATGGCTAAGTCCTCAACGCCTTATAGTGTATGCTGAAGGCGCTGAATGAAACAGCGCCTTCAGCATATACCATGAAGGCGCTGATTGATTCAGCGCCTTCCTGTGAAGACGCTGAACCCTTCAGTGCCTTCAACACATTGCATGAAGGCGCTGAAGTGTTCAGCGTCTTCACAGGTTTTTTGTGAAGGCGCTGATCGCTTCAGCGCCTTCCGGTTGTTTGCCCACCGTGGCGCCGAGGTGGCAAAAGGAGGGTTACTTTTGTAACTTTTTTTGGGGGAGGGTCATTTTGCAAATTATCATTTTTCAGAGAATCAATTTGAAAAAAAATCCCCCACTAAGTCCAACCGAGCAGTTCCGACTTTTCTAATGAAAACAATTTTTTTTTGACCTCTCACTTGTTGGTGTAGTTTTTTTTGACCTCTGACCGGTTTGACCAACCGTGTTGGATCGTACCAACGGTTCGTCGCCAAATGGGCGCAGCGGAGCCGAACGCCGAGGGTTTGTTTTAGAAGAAAGGGAAACCGTGAGGCAGTTTCGGAAACTCTGCCCACAACTTAAAAAACAGCGAGGCGAATCCCTTCTTCCTCCTCCTTCCCTCTCCCTCTTTTTATCTACTCTCTTATTTCGATCTGAATCGACCGAATCCAAAGGAATAAGAGTCAATATATTATTCCCTTTTCGGTTTGTTCTTTCCTTTTTGCTTGGTTTGATTGATTCGCTGGGAGTGAGCGGGGATGGGGATCGGATGGGTGAAGAAGATGAGAGACGCCTTTGGGGCGTCCTTCCTAGGGCTTGTCTCCTTGGTCTACTTCACTCAGGTTTATTTATTTATTTATTTATTTATTTATTTTTTGGTTCGTTTTCTATGTTCGTTTTCTATGTTTGTTTGTGTTTAAACTAATTGACCCTTAAGATTTTGTGGTTACATGTCTAAAGTTTGTTTCAATTCCCTATGCTTTTTGTGCATTTGTTTGTGTGTGCATTTGTGTGCGGTTTTTGTTACAACATCGTTTGAATTCTATTATTTTGTAGGTTTTTTGGGCTACTAAGCCTACGAAGTATTTTAATTATGAATTAGACATTCAAAATTTTTATTTATAAAACTTGACCTAAGCGATGAATGATTTAATCATTCACCACTTTCTAAATGCAGTAAACCATTCATCGCTTTTACGTAATTTATATATTTTTTCTATCAGAACTCTAAAAAATGAATATTATTAAACTCTAAAAATATTTTTAATATTTTGAAGAAAGCGGTGAATGATTTTCCGTATTTAGAAAACAGTAATTCATTCACCGCATAAGCCTAGTTTTGTAATTAAATTTTTTACTGAACAATTTCTATAAATTTTTGGGGCTAGAGAGGGTATCAAATGTCCCTATAGCTTAGTTTTCTTACCGGAATTTTTACCGAACAATTTCTATAATTATAATAAGTTTTAAGCCTATTAATAAAAAAAATTCGGGTTTTTGGGGCTAGAGGGGTACCAAATGTCCTTATAGCTAGAAAAGCATGTGTGAATCATGAAGAAAATAAATAAAATATAAAGCAAAATAGGTGGGGAAATCCACCTCATGGAGATTTGCAAACTATGAAAGAGAGGTGGCAAATAAAAGTCTAGTACAAAAGGATATGCAAGAGAGGCACTCAAATAGTACAAGCACATACTACAACATAATAAGTATTCAATGCAAGGAAACAAGTGTACCAACTCTAATCATACCTAGATTGGCTGGAAACCATCTACACTCAAAAAATATTGGAAACTTTTCAAGTCACACGAACTCATTAACACATCGCTCCATGAAAGGCCTATACAATAGATATAAAATTGATACTTACAAAGGCTTTAGCAAGCATCAAGTGAAAAAGGATGTGAATCACTGTTAGAATTGAACAATAAACTAGAATTTATGTTGGGGAAATTTGTTAGCTATTGTGAAATCAAGAGATGTCACCATGAGAGTGGCATTAAGACTGTATTACTGGTCAAAAAAGCATGCAAGACGCTAGAGAGGCCAACAAACCAATTGAGGTTCTCATCTTTCATTCTTCTCTCCTCTCTTTTTTTAGTTCTTCTTTTATCCACCCTCTTTTTTCTCTAGTTTAGCTTCTCTCATTTTCTAACTTATTAGTACTGTCCACCTTTCAACTTTATTAATTCCTAATTTCGACAAACTCAAATTGTTAGGATCTCCCGCTCTTATCTATAGTTTTGATCCTGATAAATAAATTTAACTTCTCTATTGGACGCCTCTCCACTCCAAGGGTAAGAGGAACCTACTCTTCTAACTTAGCCTAAGCTAGAAGTCATTACGAGGAACTCACTTTTTTACTAATAAAATTTAGTGTCTCTAGAACTCGCTTCCTTATCAATACCTTTTCTAGCTCCTTCCCCTTCTCTTATGGTGTCGTTGTTGCTAGTCGCATGCACCACCGATACCCCACGCCCGTCGCTCGTTGTACTTCCCTCAATGCTTGACACCTATCACACCTTTCCTCATTATATGAATTAGAGACTACTTTTGTTTGCTGTTTGCTCTAGATCCCACAAAACGCTGCAGCACTGTTGAGAAAATTGGGTAACATGTATTCTCCATAAGCAACTAAGAAGTTTTTCCCTTTTTTTCTTTCATGTTGTTGATCTAAATTTTTTTAGATTTGCACCTGCAACTCATAGTCTGTCCCTTTTTTTTTCCTTCCTGATGTTGTCGGTCTACATTCTATTAGATTTGAAAACTAATAAACTTTCGTGTTTTGCTTTCATCACCATTGGGTAGTTTAGTTTTGAGAACTTGAAGCACAGAAAAATTATTAATTTAACTTTTGAATAGTTAATTTTTACATTTAGATTGTTCAACCTTATAATAGTTCATTTTAACTTTATTTTTAGTCATGTAGTTCGTGTCAAAAGATACAACATTACCAAAGCTTTGATATGCGATTCTTGACCTTCCGTCAACCCAAAATATTGGTTATGTAGGTCATGTCAAAAGATACAACATCACTAAAGCTTTAATTGGCAAATCTTGACCTTCCGTCAAGCCGAAATAAGTTACGTATCACATGTTGGTCATCAACATTAATAGCATAAAAAAAGGACAGATCCTTTGCTTGGACATCATGGAAACAGAGCAAAACATTTGACACATCGACTCCAATTAAGCTTCTATTCTTCTCTACAACCTCATTACTTAAATCCCTTTTGGTGAAATGAATATTTTTCCTTCTTCCTTCTTTAGTTGCTATATAAGGTATAATTTGGGAGGTCAAAATATTTTGTTCGCTAAGGAGGTGTGTCACTTCTTTTTGCTCCCCAGTAATGGTCCTAAGTGATCGGAAAAAGTGGCTCTTTGTTTGGGATCGGATCATGGTTGTGCTCTTTACTAAATGTTGAAACAATCCACTCCCCTTGTACAACCATTCTCACCCTCATATGGGCCTTACAACCTGTATGTCTATCGGGCATTTCTTTCTTCTATATGCCTTTATTGTCAGTTGTTGTATCATCTTCTTTTCTCGTTGAAGATTGATTTGGCTGACTTTCTTTTGAACAAACATACTACAATGCAGTAACCATTTTGTCATGCTTCTTTGACTTGTAATGGCTAGATTTTCTTATACTAAATCGTGTTTTAAAAGAATATATGTTATAGAATTTTCTAGCATCATCAGCACTGCTAAACTCCATCCTAATGTATGTCTCGTCAACTTGTGGTCCTATCTCACTTGTTCCTTGCCTTCCACTTTCATGATCAAACTCAAAATCATCCTGCGTTAGAATTAAAAATATTGAAATCGTTGTCTATTGTAGCAACCAAAGAGGTTGTTGAGTTGAGTTCGGAGGCAACATCACCATCATTAGATATATAATCCACACTATTATATGCACTTGGAACACCAAAATCTATCTGAAATGCCAAAAAAAATAGATCAGCTATATGCATTACTAGTATTTAGTTTCATACAAATGCTTGCTAGGTAATGATTAAGAACTATTTTGCCAAAAAAAAAAGTGAAATTGAACAAATTGAAAGATTGAACACTACAAATGTAAAACTTAGCTATTCAAAAGTTAAATTAATAAGTTTTCTCTGCTTCAAGTTCTAGGTCAAAACTAAACTACCCAATGACGATGAAAGCATAACACCAAAGTTTTTAAGTTTTTTGATTTAGTAGAAAGCAGACCAACTTCATCATGAAGAAAAAAAAAGGGAACAAACTAAGAGTTGCTATTTTCAAATCTAGAAAAATATAAACCGATAGCATGAAAAAAAGGAAAAACTTTGAGTTGCTAATGGAGAGTAACTGTTACCCAACTTTCTCGACGGCATAGCTACGTTTTGTAGGATCTAGAGCAAGCAGCAAGAAAAGGTGGTCTCTATTCCTTGTAATATGAGGAAAGGTGACAAGCATCAAGCTCAAGAAAGGTACAATAGGCGATGGGTGTCGGGTGTAAGTGGTGCATGCGACCGGTGTCGACACGACCATGAGAGAATGGGAGGGAGCTGGAAGAGGTGTTGATGAGGGAACGGGGAAGGTTAGATCTGAGATGGATGAGGATGAAGTTTTTTTTTTTTTTTTTTTTTTTTTGCTTTTTCTTTAACTTGTCTCCGTTAACCCCATTAAGACATAATAGGCCTCCCATCATCGTCGCATCAGGTAGCTGATTGAACGAATGGAAAATTGCAAGCACAGAGGCTACTGTGCTTTTAGAAGCATAGTAGCCTCACTCTTTCTCTTTCTCTCTCTCTCTCTCTCTCTCTCTATCTATCTATCTATATATATATATATATATATATATATATATATATATATATATATATATATATTTCCTTGAACAGAGATGATGCAAGATGTGCATAAACATGTAATATTAGATGCAATCAAATCCTATCATTTAAAAGTTCTCTAACAAGTTAAATGCGACACAACATGACCCACGACCTGGACTCACAAAAATAGTTTCAGAACAAAATATAGAATGAATCGATAGATAACGCGAAGCTAAAATTAATTGAGAAATTGGAGATGATCGATTTAGTTTGTTAGTAACTCCAAGCCGAAATAGGACTACCCCGTTCTTAAGCGATCTGATTTGAACCTCTTCATTGGGCACCACCTACGGGCACAAAACAAAGGATGGTTGTTTTAAGGGAAGGGTCGGGGAGAGGGAGAATTATAAAGAGGAATTGAAATAAGATAACTAAAAGGATAAAAAAAAGGAAAATGATTAGTGCTCGTCGAACAAGTTAGATGGCATTGATTTAATCATTGGCATCGAAATGATTAGGGGATGGTTCGGGCGCGACAATTTGTAGTGGGGCAAAGCAAGGCGGCGTTGGGGATGTCTGTAGGTGGTAGGGCGACGGCGGCGGCAGTAGAGGGTAGTAGAGAGGCGATCGGAGGGTTAGGGATCGCTTTTCGAAAAGGGGCTCTTGCAGGTCCGTCTCTTGAAAAGAGTTTGAACCCGTATTTTGACGAACTACAAGGGAAGAAAAATCGTGCGCTCTTTCTCTCTCATCCTTGTCAGTCTAATAGAGTGCTTATTGGATCGTTTCTTCACGAGTTCATGAGTTTAAATCCATTAAGAAGTTGACCCACTAATATGTTCTTCTTCTTCGCAGTTACTCGAGGATCGTAAAAATCTTGCACCGAAGGGCTTGAATCGAAGCGTGTTGGCTAGGGAGCAAGATAAAGGGACTCTCTCCCTACGAACTCACTCTAGTCGACGCAGAATCGCGAAGAAAAATAACAGAGAACACATCTCACCAGCCATAAAATAATATTCATCTTCATCATTTTCAATTGTTCCATATATATGCTTATTTTAAGAGCTTTCTTAATAGGTGGATGCGCTCAAAATAGAAAATCTCATAATAAAATCTCAACCTAAACAACTTTCCTAACAGAAGATGTCACGCCTCGGGGTCGAAACTGCGACCCGGGCTCGCTAACAGATCCGCCGCCCATACGGTGAACCCCGTATAGACGAAGCGTCTAACCTGCAAAAGAAAGATGCTATACTAAACAGATATCAGAGCTGGAAGTAAACTGCTAGAAATAAAATATAATACAACACAAAGTCCTCACCAAAAGTACATAAGTCATTCAGAATAAAAACAGAAAGTACAACTCTATACCTCACTACAAGGTCTCTCAACAAGAACTCTCAAAATAAAAAAAAAGTGGGTACATCTGCTCTCTGGACGACGACGACTGGTAAGGAACTAGCTCGCGACTCCCTTACCTCGATCTGAAGAAACAGCAGCTGGAACAGCAGGAACAGGAGTAGAAGTCCTTGGGGAAAAAGACACCACAACGGGTGTGAGAACTACATCCCACAGTAGTTCTCAGTGAGTGCCGTCAACAAGCCCAACGGTCTGCCTACTAAGTCTACTAGAGGCATGAAGTAACAAATAAAATACAGAAGTAAAAAGCTGGAAATGAATAACCCTACAGCTACTATGCCCCTATCTAGATGCTCAAAAAGTGGAACAGATGAAACGCATGATGCATCAACTAACTCTCACTGAGATCACCCAATCTAAACTGACTGCCACATCGGGTCCACCTACTGCCGCACATTCTCAACAGGACGGGTCTACCGTAGGTATGTCCGTAGCTGCCAAAACTGGCTCAGCCAGAGGGACACAAGCATCGACAAGTCGCGATAGAAGAGCTCAATCTCAACGCCGGTACAACAACCCGGTCTCGCCTACTCCGGAGTGGCACTCGAGGGGCGCAACCCACACGAGTAAAGTATCCGCGCATCTCTGTCGAGCACAAATGTGGCTCATACAGGCTATGATCCAAATCCTCGATCAATAAGATCGGCTATAACCAACAATCACTGTCTCACTCAATGGCTAGAAATACTCACAGCCGGGACTACCGTCTACCCGACGGCTCCCACATCAGAACACCAAACTCAGGAAGAACCGACACCATAAGGGTTCGAAAATCCCGATAGGTCGGTGCCTAGAACCCTATCAAACAAGAACAGACTCCAGGCTCCGCCTATCGAGGTCCCCGACCCCCTTACAGTTCGGGAACACAACAACCTCTGCACAACAAACGGAGGACACCAACCAGGGCCCGAAAGTCCCGGAAGACCAACACCTACAACCCTATCAAACAAGAACAGGTCCTAGGCTCGGCCCCCGTGGCTTTCGTCCCGAAAATAGGAACGGCCCCTAGAACCTAGATCACCCAATCTCTCTCTCGGGTGAGGAAGTTGTAATAAATAAATGACAGTTATTACTGAAAATTATTTTAATCTGAAAAACCCAAATTTAGTATATTTTAGTTCTTTTAAGAAAATTTGTTTAAATAAATTTGATTTTTCCAAACCTCGAAGGGCTATTGCCATCACCCAAATCAAATAAGAACAGGCTCCGGCGGCCCCTCGAGATTTGGAAGAAAATATTAATTTACAGAAATCATGTGTGTCTAAAAACAGTCTGGGTCCTAGGTCCTGCTGACACTGGTAAACAATTGCCACTAACCCAGTGGCGACAAATAAAACATCTCGAGACCGCCGTTTACCCAAACGGCTCCCGCACAGATGAACGATCAACTACATCTACCAGACTCCACTCTGCTCCCAAGCACGAGTGTAAAAATGCACCTCACACTAAAAGAAACCCGACCACTCGGCCCACTACCCGGGCGAGTAAAACACTATGTCCAGGAAGAATAGAAGTGTGGATGTCTAAAGCAGAATAAACCTAGCCCAAGTTGGAGTTTTCTGAAGTCTGGTTGAACATGCTGCATATGACGGGGGTGCTAGGTCAAGTTCCAATATAACAATAATTTTTACAGATAAAAGAAAGCATGGAAATGACAAGATCATTAGGTAAAATAAAGAATAACAATTCCTACATTCTAGCATGCTGAACAAGAATTCGCTATCATGCATAGTCCTACAATAGCAGGCTTAACGTACAGTCCATCAATCTAGGAGACAGGGCCACCCACCTGAACGTGCCAACTGTCCGGGGTCGTACAGCTAAGAAAGCCCACAAACAGCAATAACCTAAAGTCCACCAAGCCACAACACGGTAGCAGTGCTTAAAACATCCTGGGTACACAACACATTCCAAAAATTACACTTAATCCCACTAAATTCCACATATTAAAAATCTGCTGTGAACAGTCCTCTTTCTACGAAAATTTCACCTGTAAAACAGCCTCCAAAAATTCTAGTAAAAATATGACGGCGATCCTCGCGAAGTGTAGATGTCGATAGAGGCCTGAAACGTCGAATTCCGATGTCCGGATGCAGAGATAAAAATCCGCGAAGACCTTGCTGTCCAAGAATATCACCAGCAAAACAGGGGCTCAGTAAAGCCTCGAAAACTGTGCCATAACCTCTGAATCAAGCAAGGTGGTCAACAAGGAAAACGAAGGCATACCTCTCGTGAATCCAACGCCGCAAAAATCGTCCAAAAAGACTGTCGGAGCAGCTCTGTAGACCTCTCAGACCAAACAGCGACTATAACGGGCCTTCAACAGAAAATCGTCGCTCCGCGCTACGATGCCAAAAACGTCGACGTCGCGGCTTAAAAAAATTCCGGGCCTCTGCCAGAAGATGCCCAACACGAAGATCTTCAACTTTGCTTAAGGGTCCATGAGCAGGGGAGCTCGGGAAATGTGAGAAAAGGGCAGAAGAAGGTGGCTCGGGTTCCATTTATAGGCCCAAAGAAAACAAATCCAAAAATTACCTCTGTGTCCCCGGATTCGGGCGCCCGAAAAATCTGGGCTGCTACAGTAACGGGCCCAACCCGTTACTGTGCAGGCCCGGATCGCCAACGGCCCGCCACGCGGCCCAGCACCACACCCCGCGCGCCCGGTGCACGTGCGCCAGCCTCTCCTTGCGCGCCACGTGTCACCGCGGTCCACGGCGGGAACCGTGGGCCGCGGTTCACGCCGGGTCACCCGGGTCCAAGCGCCAACCAATAGGATCGCGCCACGTGGCACCGCGGGGTCCACGGTGCATCGCGCACGAGCCGCTGTCGCGCGTGCGTTAACCACCCAATCACAGCGCGCCACGTGGCCATTCCACAACTCGCTGCGCCCGGTGCAGGAAAACCGGTGCACCCGCAGAAACCGAAGCTGCCACGTGTCACCCTCCGGTCCATCGTACACTGGCGCTTTTCCCGTGGACCGCGCCTACTGCGCCGGCCAACCGGGAGCCGCCACGTGTCCCGCGCCCGGGTGCACGCCCCCGTGGTGGACCGAGGGCCGCGCTCCGCCGCCAGCCGCCGCGCTCCACCGCTCGCCGCCGGCGCCGGCGCCTTTTCGGCCGCCGGAACAGTGCTTTAAGAACTCGAAATGCGTGTTTTCGCGTCCGGGCTCCGAAAAATACAAGTAAATAGTCCATCTTGACCGTTTTCGCGCGCTGAATCCAAATCCGAAGTCCGTTTGGCCAAATTCCACTTCTAAAATTTTTCGAAAATTTTCAAAAAAGTAAACTTGATCTATTTTTCTTACCGGGTCAATTCCTCGGTTCCAATAAGCGCGCAAAAATCTCAATCACCCACAATGGGCCTCTTGTTAAGCAATCTTGCTCCCATTTTCACCAGGAATCCATTTCTTGGCCCCGACACGCGCACAAACACTCCCAGAAACCACTAATCCATCAATGAGCCCTTAAGTGGGAATTCGGGTCCTCACAGAAGAAACTAAAACCTCAACTTACCAAATAAATATATTTTAAAATAAAAATCACATAATCGTAGATACTTCTAGAAACTAATAGTTGTGAACCCAGTCTGGATTGATCGGGCCACATGCCCAAGTTGCGGTTGCGGCGTTGATGACGTTCGTACACCTTAAAGGGAATGTTGTCTGCATCAACTCTCCCTGCCTTTGAAAAATTCAACTCCGTCGAATTGTTCGGGATGTACTTCTCATACAGATTTTGATCCAATCGTTGAAGCTCATTCTACGAAATCCACGCTGCGTCTTCTTTCGGTCGATATAACTACTTGACCAAAAAGTTGTGCTCTCCGCTATCCCTCGTCAACACAATTTGAGCGTCAAGGATCACGTCAATGTCATCTCGTTTGTCTTGTATTGGGATGCTCGGAACAAGTGGAGGTGGGGAATTGGGACATGAATTTTGTGAAGGTAGTATAGGGTGAGGTCTTCAACATTAAGAGGGGTTAATTCCCATATTAGATGGTAAATTCAATAGATAAGCATTAGACCCTATTTTCTTAAGAATTGTAAACAGACCCATAATTCTTGTTTGTGGCTTTCTAATAGCACCATGCCGAAGCCTTTTCGGTCTAATTCTCACCGTCACCAAGTCCCCTTCATTAAATTCAACCTCGCGGTTGTGTTTATCGGCGACTTTTTTATAGTTCTCATTACTTAAAACTATTTTTGGTTGAATCTCATAATGTAAGTCCTGCATATATTGCACAAATGAATATGCATGTTCACTAAGTCTTTGTTCTACAGGAAGAGGGATTAAATCGATCGGTTTGTTTGGATCATTTTCTGTCACTATTTAAAAGGGCTTATTTTGGTTATCTAATTAATTGAGCTATTATATGCAAATTCAGCTTGTGGTATCGTGCATTGGGATCAATTCTTGTGGTGGTGGACCGATTCTCCAAATACGGAACTTTCATAGCAGCACCAGCGGATTGCACGGCAGAGGAAGCAGCGCGGCTCTTCGTCGGCAATGTGGTGAAGTTTTGGGGGATTCCTAAATACATTGTGAGCGATCGCGACCCAAGGTTCACTGGCAAGTTCTGGATAGAGGTGTTTCAGATCTTGGGAACGGAATTGCTCTTCTCTACAAGTTTTTATCTGCAGACGATGGCCAGACGGAGTGGGTGAATGCCTTGGTGGAGGAATACTTGAGGCACTATGTGAGTGCTAGTTAGAAGGACTGGGTACATCATCTGGATGTGGCCCAATTCTCTTACAATTTACGGAAGAGCGAATCTACGAACCACAGCCCGTTCGAGCTTGCGACGGGAAGACAGCCACTCACTCCACACTCTGTTGCTAAGGGCGAGCAGAGCCACAGCCCTATGGCTCTTCAATTCACCTCGCATCTCCAAGAAAAGGGAGACATCGCGAGGGCTTGTTTGGAAAAAGCGGCACATCGGATGAAAAAGTGGGCCGATGTCTAGCGGCGACCCTTGGAGTTCGCTAAGGGAGACCAAGTCTTGGTCAAGCTGCAGACTCAACAATTCAAGGCCTTTCGCAAGATTCTTTGCGGGTTGATACGGAAGTACGAGGGTCCGTTCACTGTTGTGAAGCGAGCGTGCAAGGCGGCCTACAAATTACAACTACCGGCAAACTTGCGGATCCATCCAGTCTTTCATGCAAGCTGCCTTCGGTCATTCCATGGCGACTCCGAGGATCCCAACAGGAGCGTGTCGCAGCGCGCTCCCCCTACTATGACCACTACCATTGACAAGGAGGTCGAGACCTTACTGGACACTCGCACTATCCGTCGTCGCGAAGTCCCGCCTAGTATTGAGTACCTAGTCAAATGGAAGAACCTCCCGCATGGCGAAGCAAGCTGGGAGAAGGTTGACACTCTCTGGAAATATTCCACTCTGATCGAGGAATTCCAACACCAGCGCGCAGTGAGGGCGTTTGCGCATTAGGTGGGGGAGGTTGTTAGGGACATAACTTTTTTCAACGGATTTCTCCTTTGCAAATCTACCAAACTCCAAAGGGAATCACTTCGTGAGGTTTTACTATATCAATCTAGAAGCTTCTCCTCAAATCTCGAGACATCGGATGCGGAAGCCGAAGAGTCAGGGATTTCACCAAGTTTCTAGGTAATAAATGTAGGACTCTTGGGAGCTTGTAGCCTCCCCTTTTGGCTTATGTTTTAATGCCACTTGGCACCTTTTCATTTGGCTTATGGGCGGCAAGTGGTCTATAAAAGGTTGTGGCCTCCACCCCTATAAGTAAGTAAGAATCAGTTGTACTTTTCTAATTCCAGAAATACAATTCCTCTTCTTCAAACTCTCTCTTGCACGACAACTTTGGGCGAGTAGGTCCAAGTTCACAAGAGACGGTGTAGGCTTGCTCACTTTGTGAAGGAAGGCGAGCGTCGCGCGGGCTTTTTAAGCAATTTCGCTTAAGTCCGTGACAGTTGGTATCAGAGCTAAGACGGCTTAACATTCTTACCGACTAGACATCGAAGTAGGTTTCCCAAACTCCTATTGACTACCTTCGTTTGACCGTCAGTTTGCGGGTGATGTAAAGACGAGAAAAGAAATTTTGTACCCATAGTTTTCCACAATATTTTCCAAAAATAACTAACAAAGTGAACATCCCTATCAGTCACGATTGATTTTGGTTACCCATGAAGACGTACAATTTCAGCTACAAAACGTTTCGCTACATGAGTAGCATCAGATGTTTTGCGACAAGCATTGAAGTGTGCCATTTTAGAACAGTTGTCAACTACGACAAGGATCGAATCGTGTTTCTAATAGTTTTTGGTAGGCCTAAAATAAAATCCATGCTCAGGTCTTCCCAAGGACAATGTGGTATGGGAAAGGGTGTGTACAATCCTACGTACTTTTGGCTGCCTTTGGCCTTTTGGCATGTCCCACATTGTGCTACGATGTGAGTAACATCTCGCTTGAGGTTCGGCCAAAAGAATCGATCCTCGACCATAGAGATGGTTTTGTCTCGGCCAAAATGTCTGGCTAAACCTCCTCCATGCAATTCCTTAACAACGAAATCACGCAACAAGCCTTGTGGGACACACAAACGACTAAAAGAGATAGCCATCCCGAATGATAAAATCTGGGATATCGGCTTTGTCCTCTAGAGCTAAGTAGTAGATTTCGCTAAAATCCGACACAAGGAATATTCCCCCTTAACGATGTCGAACCCGATTACACTCCTGCCAACTTTATTCAAGGTTGTTACAACTCGACTTAATGCATTATCATCTTTATTATCTACCCCGGCTCAATGTTTCAAATTGAAAGTGTATTCCTGAATAAATTCAACCCACTTTGCGTGACGAAGATTTAAATGTTTTTGTAACTTAAAGTACCAGAGAGCTTGGTGATCAAAAAATAAAACAAATTCTTTTGGTAAAAAATAATGTCGCCAATACCTCAAGGCTTGAACCACAACGTATAATTCTTTATCATAAGCGGAATACTTTTGTTTAGCCTTATTTAATTATTCGCTTAAATAAGCTATGGGATGATCTTCTTGGGTTAATACTCCACCTATTCCCACCCCAGAGGCATCACAAAAAACTTTAAAAATCTTTTCAAAATTGAATAATTTCAAAACGGGCGCCTTTGTCATCAAATCCTTAATTTCTTGAAAAGCTTTTGTGGCCGATTTTGTCCATTTAAATTTACTTTTCTTTAAACAGTTTGTAATCAAGGACATTAAAGTACTAAAACCTTTAATGAATCGTCGATAAAAAGTTGTTAAGCCATGAAAGCTCCTGGCGTCATGTATATTTTCCGATTCTGGCCATTCCCTAGTAGCCTTGACCTTTTCTGTGTCAGCCAATACCCTATCTTTGGACACAATAAAACCTAAGAAAATGACATGGGTTTGCATAAAAAAGCACTTCTTCATATGTATAAAAATAATTTCCTTTCTCAAAATTTCAAAAACCTATCGAATGTGATTTAAGTATTCATTTTCGGCACGACTGTAGATTAAATAATCATCAAAATGTACTACGACAAACTTGACAATAAATGGTCGAAAAACTTGGTTCATTACCCTTATAAAAGTATTTAGGGCATTTGTCAAACCAAATGGCATTACCAGCTGTTCATACAACCCTTCTTTCGTCTTGAACGTCGTTTTTCACTCATCCCCAAGCCCAAGCCGAATCTGGTGGTAATCGCTACGAAGATCAAGTATTGTGAAAACAGCTGCCTTGCTCTTATGTCCAACATATCGTCCAAGCAGGGGATCAGGAATCGATTCTTAATCGTGATTTTTTTAATAACGTGGCTGTCTACACACGTGCCAACTTTTATCCTTTTTTGGTGTAAGAAGTGTCGGTACCGCGCAGGGGCTCATGCTCTCTCGTACAAAGCCCTTCTTAATCAACTCTCCTACTTGACGCTTTCATTCAGCGTGTTCCTTAGGGTTCAATCTATAATGCGGTAGGTTAGGTAAGGATGACCCTGGGACCAAATCTATAGCCTGTTGTATGTCTCTAAGTGGGGGAAGATCATTAGGTAATTCCTTTGGCACGACTTTACATAACTCAGCAAGGAGGTCCTTAATTACTAGAAGGGTCTCAAAAGAATTAGTTAACTCAACAGTCTCCTTCACAATTAAAGCGTACACAATTTTTCCATAAATTTCTTTACAAAACTCTTTTTTGTTCAAAATGTGAAGAGGTGAAAACAATTTTGTTTTCACAATCTCTAATGGTGAATTTTTAAAATTTTTGGTAGGATTCGAGTTTTTTGATTAAAATTTTTGTGAAGAAAGGTTTGTTGGGCTCAAAACAATCTTCTTGCCATTGTGAGCAAAACAAGTATTAGGTCGTCCATAGTGAATGACAGACAGATCATATAGCCATGGCCTTTCTAAAAGAAAATGAACAACATCCATAGGGAGGACATCGTACTAAATATGATCGGAGTATGTGGCAAATTGAAGTGGGACCAAGCAACGCCGTTTTACAGACATAGTGGTCTTGTCTACCCACGCAACATTATAAGGGTTATGGTGAGGCTGTCATCAGGTTTAGGCAACCTAGGTAGCTTCCGATATTATATTAATGCAACTATCACCATTAATAATGACCTTGCAACTCGTCTCCACATTTCATATAGGTGTGAAATATGGAAGTGCGCCTCCAATCGTTCTCTTTCCTAGGTTGGGTTAAAATCAAGGATTTAAGTATCCATCGGCACGGGCCGTATCCATCGTGCCGTATCGTGCCAACAAGATACCGGTACGATACAGTCCCCGTGCCAATGGCACAGTTCAAAGCCTTTTTTTCTTTAAATTACTAAATAATTTTCTCAATAAAGTTCAAAATATTTGATAAAGATACATAATAAGCAATTAGAAAAAAAATTTGCTAAAGAAAATAAATATTTCATGCCATTATGTGTCGGCATACATGTATTTTTTGTGAACGGCACTCATCGGCACGGCTTGGCATGCATTGTGCTGTACCGTGCCGGCAAGTTTTCGGCACGACCCCGTGCCATGACACTTAAATCCTTGGTTAAAATACAACACATGACTTGTAAGGTGGCGTTTTCATTGAACCCCTCGTTCGATTCCAACACCTCATTACTAGGAACCTCATCGACTATGTGCTCGACTTTCTCTAAGTTTCCAAACTCATCGCCATTCGGCTGAACAAGCATGTTCCGCTCGGGGCATTCGTAAGCGTGATGACCCATTTGGCGACAGTTATAACACCTACCCTGTGTGTTCCCTTGCTTAGTGTCGTTAATACCTAAACCCTTGCACTTAGAATCAAAATTTTGATGATTTTGAAAATTATTTGCTTTAGTAAAATTTGGATTTGTGTTTGGCGTAGTCTTATCAATCCATTTTCTAACAAATCGTCGAGTCGGTGTTTTTAAATATTTCTCATATTCCAAGGTGAGCCGGAAAGCTTGCTCAACGATTGCGGCCCTGTGCGGCTCAATTTTGCGCTGCAACTCCTCGTGCAACCCGTTGCGAAATCACTAAATGGTCCATTCCTCTTCTTCTTGAATATTGCAATGGTTGTTCATTTTGCCAAACTTGGCCATATAATTAGTAACTGACAGAGAACCTTGTTGACAACATTTAATTGTTGCTTGTACGTAGATGACAAGTACTTCTCCCTCAATTTAGCCTTCATTTCTGCCCACAAAGTGATGGGCTTTTTGCCAGTCCGCTCTAAGTGTCTTTCAATGCCAATCCACTACTACTTGGCTATGCCGATGAGTTTCATTTTAGCAAAATGAACCCGTCGATTATCAGACATTTCATACTAGTTGAAATATCGGTCCATATCGACTAGCCAGTCTGTGAATAATTTCGGATTAAGTTTTCTATCAAAACTCGGTGCATCAATTTTAACCCATTTTGTGATGTCATCTTGAAAGATGAAATTTTTGTTTCCTTGAAAAGAGGATTGAATCTTGGGGGCATTTGTTGAAAGACATTCTGAACGTTGATATGACGTGGTTGTCCGATGCGTGCTGCAAATCCCTGTTGTTCTACTCCTACAGTGCCATTGTTTTGCATTGGGAGCCTTGCAGGGTTCGTTTCTAGGGTGGTAGCACGGTTTCCTATGTCGTCTTGTTTAGTGTTCAAAGCGGTTAATTGTTGTAAAATTTGTTCCATTATTGTGGGATCTGATGACATCGGTAAAGGTTGATAAATCCTACCTTTTCTAAGATTCATTCATAAACCTAGGGCTATGATACCAAATCTGATATAGGATTTGTACAAACATGTAATATTAGATGCAATCAAATTCTATTATTTAAAGGTTCTCTAATGCAAGTTGAATGCGACACAACAAGACCCACGATTCAAACTCAAAAAATAGCTCCAGAACAAAAACAAAGAACGAATTGATAAATAATGCGAAGCTAAAAGTAATTGAGAAATTGGGGATGATCAATTTAACCTGTTAGTAACTCCAAGCCGAAATAGGATTGCCCTGTTCTTTAGCCATCGAATCCGAACCTCTCTATTGGGCGCCACCTACAGACACAAAACAAAGGATGGTTATTTAAAGGGAAAAGGGTCGGGGAGGGAGAATAATTAAGGGGAACTGAAATAAGATAACTAAAAGGAAAATGATTAGTGCTCGGTGGAAGTTAGTTGGCATCGATTTATTCATTGGTCTCGAAATGACCGGGGGATCGCTCAGGCGCGACAATTGGTAGTGGCAAGGCAAGGCGGTGGTGGAGATGTTCGCAAGCGGCAGGGCGGC
Source organism: Tillandsia fasciculata (assembly GCA_029168755.2). Classification (NCBI taxonomy): domain Eukaryota; kingdom Viridiplantae; phylum Streptophyta; class Magnoliopsida; order Poales; family Bromeliaceae; genus Tillandsia; species Tillandsia fasciculata. The sequence goes on from CM054941.1 coordinate 11,757,934, forward strand.
GGTAGTAGAGGTTGGCGGAGCGGCAGTCGGAGGGCCAAGGATTGTTCGTTGAAAAGAGGTTCTCGCTGATCCATCTTTTTGAACCCGTATTTTGACGAACTACAAGGGAGGGAAAATCGTTCAAACTCTTCCTCTCTCATCCTCGTCAGTCTAATAGAGTGCTTACTGGATAGTTTCTTCACGGGTTTAAATACATTAAGAAGTTGACCCACTAATCTGTTCTTCTTCTTCGCAATTACTCGAGGATCATTGGAATCTTGCATAGAAGGGCTTGAATCGAAGCGTGTTCGCTGGGGAACAAGATAAAGGGACTCTCTCCTTACGAACTCACTCCAGTCGACGTAGAATCGCGAAGGAAAACGACAAAGAACGCATCTCAACAAGCCATAAAATAATATTCATCTTCATCATTTTCAATCGTTCCATACATTGGCTTATTTAAAGAGCTTTCCTAAGAGGTGAATAAGCACAAAATAGAAAATCTCATAATAAAATCTCAGCGTAAACCCACTTTACTAATAGAAGGAACTAAAATATTGACTTACCAAATAAACAGATTTTAAAACAAAAATCACATAATCCTAGATACTTCTAGAAACTTATAGGTGCAATTCAACCAGAAACCCAGTCCAGATTGATTGAGCCACATGCTCAAGTTGCAGCTATGGTGTTGATGGCGTTCGTACACCCGAAAGGGGACCGGGTCTGCATCAAGGGATAGGCACAGATAAATAGGATAGGTATTCTACTTCACCTTCTGTACCCATAAGATAACTCACCTAATCGTATTGTTGATGTGGAAAAAAAGTGGGATTTTTGAAGGCCTGCCTTGCCACTAATGCACAGCTATCGAGCTTATGGCTAATACTTTTCTAGACAAAGGTTGGAGGAATTAGACCATGAGTGGAACTTAGAAAGTAATATTCTCCCGAAATTGATACTACTAATGGATAATTCATTCACACATTTTTAACCTAGAAAAAAGAAGAGCTACAGGCTTTCCCACCAACGGAGGAGTTTATGATTCCAATTTGTAAACTTCGTCCTATGCGACTGAATGGTAGTGGACTGCTAGTTTCGACACTGATGGGCTCGCACATTGAAGGATAGGGACAGCCAGATTGGATTTGGTGAGTTTGATGTAGCATAGAGAAAGATAGGAGGACCTCCCGTTGTTGAGCAAGTTGGAAAGCTACCCCTAAGTCTAGGTTATAGCTTCGGTGCCATCCTAGTCGTATGACAGTGCTTACAGCCATTGTCTAAGGCCTTTGGCCAAATATATATACATACACACACACACAAACACACAATATGACACACAATGACCCACCAATGAGAATGGACCATTACTGGTTGGCCACCGTAGCTGCTCAAACTTTATTAGAGAGTTGTTTTTTGCTAGTTTTTTGCAATATGCAAGAGCAGAAAGAAACATCTAGTAATATTAGTTTTCATGAATCTTTTGAAGCCGATTCATAAAAAAAAAAGCAGGTTCACTTGGGATATTCATTGTATGACAAGAATAATTGCATTGAAGTGAATCATTTTGTATTAAACCTTATCGAACGTTTTAAGAAGTTATCAAAATTTACCATAACTATGTTGTAATTTATTAAACGAACCTTGTAGGATTCTTAGACCATAGTCATGAATTTGATGCACATTATTCTCATCTATTGGAAATTGAGATTTTATCCGCTCTCCTAAAATTCAATTATTGTGGAGGGAAAGTAAAAAATTATTTAGTTAGTAGTTTGTACCTTCTTTAATATTTATTTGATCATATTCAAATTGAGGAAAACCTTGAAGAACTTAGATATGATCCTTACAGACTCATAGATTTTTGGTAGAAAATTGCTACCCACATGATGAATTTGAGAGAAGACAATTCTAGAATAGTCAAGACTCTTTCTAACCAAGTAATTAAGTATCCATCCGTGCCTTACAGCACGGAGCGATACGTATCGTGCCACCAATTAGGCGGCACGGTACAGGGAGGGGTCTCTCTTGGCCCTCCCGTGCCGCGATACCCTCTGAGTATCGAACGAGACAGAGCGATACCCAGAGAGTATCACGGTACGTGCCGCTGTGTGCCTACACAGACACAGTGTTTTTAATTATTATTTTTTTTATTTTGACCTTTTGTATTTTTTAGTTTCTTGCATAGACTTTTATCCCTCTCATCTATTTTCTTCTTTTCACTTATACTTTTTCTTCTATTCTGCGCTTTCTTTTCTTTCCTCTCACATCTCTTACTCTATTTTTTTCCTTTCTATTTTTTTTCTTTCTTTTTTGTCATAATTTTTTTTTCTCAGTTTTGCCTTTCCATCTCTTATTATTTTTTGATCACTTCGATCTTAAAAGAAAAAGTAAAAAAATAGTAAAATCAAAGATCTACTTATTAGATAAGTTCAGAAATTTACAACTTAAATTTTTTTTCCATACATTTAGAATATATTTAACTTGTAAAGTTTTTTTTTTTAAAGAAATATGAAATTATACAAATTTTTATTAACAATTTACAAAAATCTGAAAATATATCGACTTGATTTAATCATTATATGATCAATTTTTACTTTTTTTGTACGGATTTAATATTTTGTGCGAGATTTAAGGTATTCTTAACTTTGAAAATTTTATGATTAGATTTTGAAATATAAGAATTCTAATAAAATCGAAAACTAAATAGAAGCAATTGATATTTAAATTTGCTTAATGTATATATCGTATGGTTTAGTGTTAAATTTTTATAAATAAATTGCACAAATTTTCTTATTTAAATTTAAGAAAAATTAATTTTCTTGGATGAACTTGCAAATTTTTCATAAAAATTTTTCATAAAAATTAGTTTTCTCGGATTTATATTTTATAATTTTTAAAAATCTAAAAAATAAAAAATAAATCTAAAAAATTTAAAAAATTAATTAATTTTTATTATTGCTTAATTTATTCATAGTATGGTTTATTATTAAATTTTCATGAACATTTTATAATTTTTTAAAAAATTTTAGAATTTTTTGTTTTAATTTTTCATAAATATTTTATAAAAATTTGAAAATAAAAAGAAACTATCAGTGCACTTGGGGTCTCATTCTAACTTAGTCTAGTCATCATATAATCTTTATCGAATCAATACGAATGGATCTTGCAAATTTTTATAAAAATATTTTAAAAAATAATTTTCTCCATAAGCTGTAGTTGTATTTAACTTCACCTATAAAGAAGACTACTACTATATTAAGCTATTAATTAGTAAGTTAGTAAACTATTATTGCCATTAGATTAAGACAAATCAATACATAGTCAAAATTTATAAATATTACTGTAAAACTTTTAAAATAACATTCTAAAGCCTTATTGGACGAAAAAAACTAAAATGAGACCGTGCCAAAGCGTGCCACTAAGAGGCTGTGCATGTCCATTGGCACGCAAGCGTACTATGTGTCGGCACGCAAGCGTGCCTGTGCCATATCATGTCAGGCAACGGTCGGCACACCCCCGTGCCACGGCACATTAATCCTTGTTTCTAACCCACATACATGGTGTAGATTAGGTGAACAACGGTCCGTGCATTGAAAGATAAGGATTGCTGTGCCACTGGCAAGGGCATGCTAGTGTGCCAGTGGTATGACATGGCATGCTAGCACATCTTGGCACACATGCAATTTTATATGCTTGCACAGGTGGCATGGGCTTATCAGCATGGGTGTTATGTGTTCGGCCATGCCAGACCGTGCCGATAGGCCAACATGCCTGGCGGCACGGTAATCCTTTATTGATAGGAGAGCTAATGGTATTAGTAAATGATGGGAATTAACCCATTAAACAATGGATGTGGGAAATATATCCTTGACCTCTTGAAATTTTGATGCCGGCGTCAACTAGCTTCCATTAGTGGTAAGTCTCTTATAAACTACAGTACTATGTTTTACTTGGACAAGCTGAGGTTAGCCCAACCTAAAACGCACCTAAACTAAACCCTTCCTAAACCCAAAAATAATCTAAGTCCTTCCAAGGAGAAAAAGGACTATCTTCTCTTACCTTCTTTGCTGCCCTTTTTTGGGTGTTATCTTCTCTTTAATCTTTAGGCTGGATTTGCCTTTCCTCTTTCATATGATTGCTGCCATTATTGCTGGATGTCTCATTCGGAGTTGACAGCTGAAATGTAGGCTTTCACGACCTCTTTAGTAGCTGTATTGGCCTTACAATTTGCTGCCCCTGTTATATAGAGCAGCGAATTACTCGCTAAAGCAGTTTGGTGTTGATTTGCTGCTGAAAACTGGTTCAGAATAGGAGAAAAATGGAGTTATTTGCAGCTGAAAGGAACTTTGATGCTTCTCGTGGTCTCAGGCTGAGGTATTAGCTGTGATTTCTTTTCGGAAACAAGTAAGAACCTAACCCCAAAGTTCTCCACTTCCATTTGGGCCCCACTTTGAAACCACTTGCTCGACCTAAACCATCATCCTCCACCTCACAAACCTGAACTAACCTAATTAAAAACTCTGGACTGAAGTTTATTTTGGGACTAGTTAGGAAGTTTTGTTTTGTTGCTTTGTTAGTGAATTGTTATTCGAATAAGTTGTGATTTGATTAAATCTTTGTTTGGCTTTAATTCCAATAAACACTAGTACATTTTTTTTTTGTTGAATTGTGTTTTGTTCTCTTATCTATACTACTAAAAGAGGAAATTTTTTTAATTTTTTTTTTTCAATGTAGCCACTATCATATAATGTAATGACTATTATCTTCTAACCACATTGGACCGTTGGTTGTCAACATAAACTTTATAATCATCAGATATTTCAATTTTAAAAATAATTTGGTATTATATGATAAATTTAGGCCATCATATCTTTCCAAATGGATAATAAATAAAATATCTGTCATGCCCCGGGGTCGAAACTGCGACCTGGGCACGCCAACAGATCTGCCATCTATACAAAATCCCGCATAGGCGAAGCATCCAACCTGCAAGAAAAGGTACTACAGCTAAACAAATATCAGAGCTATAAATAAAACTGCTGTCAAGGATTTAAGTGCCGTGGCACGGGGTCGTGCCGAAAACTTGTCGGCACGGTACGGCACGGTGCGTGCCGAGCCGTGCCGATGAGTGCCGGTCATAAAAATACATGCGTGCCGACACATAATGGCATGAAATATTTAATTTCTTTAGCAACAAAATTTTTTAATTGCTTATTATGTATTTTTATCAAATATTTTGAACTTTATTAACAAAATTACTTAGTAATTTTAAGAAAAAAGAGTTTTGAACCGTGTCATCGGCACGGGAGCTGTATCGTGCCGGTATCTTATTGGCACGGTACGGCACGGTAGATACGGCGCGTGTGGATGGATACTTAAATCCTTGACTGCTGTAAAACTAAAATCCAACCATCTGTACAACTGGAAAAAAATGATACAATATCCATTTCCTGAAAATGATAATCATACAATATCCTCTGATACAATAACCCCAAAACTCAACAGGGAGGTAAACTAAGAAAAGGTACTACAGCTAAACAAATATCAGAGCTATAAATAAAACTGCTGTAAAACTAAAATCCAACCATCTGTACAACTGAAAAAAAAGATACAATATCCATCTCCCGAAAATGATAATTATACAATATCCTCTGATACAATAACTCCAAAACTCAACAGGGAGGTAAACTGAAATAATACATCAGTGTAAAGGCTCTCAGTACAAGTCAGATCCTCACAATACAAAAGTCTCTCAAAAGTGGAAATAAAATAATCTACTGATCGTACTATGGATCTCCAATGAAGGGGTACAACTACTCTCCAAAGACAGGTAGGGATCTAGCTTGCGACTCCTTCGCCTCGAACAGCAACAGCAGAATCAGCAACACCTGCAATGACTCTGCAAAACATAGGAGAGGAAAGAAAAAGGAGGGGGAGAACCCCCAACGGGTGTGAAAACTACACCAATAGGGAGTTCTCAGTGGGTACTGCCACCAGGCCCGACGGTCTGCCCACTAAGTCTATTAGAGGCATAAGATAACGAAGCAGTAAAAACTGAACAAGAAAGCTGGAGATATTCTACAGCTACCATGCCTCTATCTAAATACTCAAAAAGGAAAAAACCAGTGAAAGGTATACAACCACTCGCACACGATGTGCTTAATCGACCCAATCGAGCTGACTGCCACATTTGGTCCAGTCAAGCCTGCGTCTCCTTAGTGTATCCATGTAGGGTGTCCTATCAGACTAACTCGCTATCGAATAGTGGCACCTGCAGGCTATAATCGAAATCTACGCTCTCTCTCAGAATGGATAGACTCAAGATCCTCAACCTCTCGCACAACGGTCGAAGTACCCACAATGACCCCGGGACCACCGTCAGCCCAACGGTTCCCAACGACACTAGCACTGGTCTAATCACAGCTACTAGACTCCACTCCGCCCCTAGGCACGAGTGCAACAGTAAAAATACCTGCCTGAATAAACCTAATCCAACCACCAGTTTACACCGGTATTGCCTGCTCTGCCTGCCACTTTGGGTATGCCAGCCTACGCATAACATCGATGTAAAGAAGGAGTCTCAAGGACTCAAAGCCTGTCTGTCGCACACTCCGGAGTGGCACTCGAGGGGAGCGACCCACACGAGTAAAGTATCTCTGTAACAAGTATCATAATATAGCAGGACTGGATTACGACTCTGATCGAAGTGGAAAAATCCATCCACTAAAGAAAGCCCGAACCCCCAACCTGATGCACAAGTAACCTCCGGTCAACCGCCCAATGTCCGCGGTCACCGCAATACCCTGCCATCCACAATCAAGTCCAACCACCGACACCCGGTCAACCGCCCAATATCCGCGGTCACCGTAATACCCTACAATCTACAATCCGGTACAACAACCGACACCCGGCCAACCGCCCAATGCCCGCGGTCGCCATAATACCCTGCCATCCATAATCCGGTACAACAACCGACACCCGGCTAACCGCCCAATATCCGCGGTCGCCGTAATACCCTGCCATCCATAATCAAGCACAACCTGTCCCTGACTCCATGATCCCTGCTACACTATGCCGAACCCCTGCTCGAACCGGAGCAACATGAATCACCTGACTAATGAATAAGGAGAAAAGATGCAAGCATGGTTTCTCCTAAGTCAAGTTCCAACATAATAGTGTAGTAGTAAAAGATGGCCTATCTAGATGTCCATACAAGCATGCATTTGTCCTCAAGAAGAAAAAGGGAGTAAATCGCATAATCGCTCCATAAGGTAAAACCAACATGCCTAAAATTACTAATCCACTATACCTGTCCATAATCCATGATTCATAAGAAATCATTTCAGGTGATATCCGCACATAGATATATAATCCTATCCCATCGCATAATCAAATCTCATAAAAGGCTATGTGCTAACATGGCATGCTAATAATCACATAGGGTAACATTCCCTTAGGTAAGCTTTCACTAATCATTAACATGAATATTAATCTTGCAATTCCTTATACAATTACCTTTACTAAGCTTACCTATCAATCACATATATTGTACCCTAAACATGCATGCATTCTAACAAATAGAATTAGAGAACCGTCCACCGGTTCTGGAGACTAAGCAACCCACCTGAGTCGCTTTCCGCAGGCAAAGTCGAAGTTGGTGAAGTGCGCAGTCACTCGCTATCAACATCCGCCGAAATCGCACCCTCAGCACTTGATCGCTCGCGCCTCAGCCACAGCCAACATCACCGCCATGTCCACTGCCAAACAGCCCACAATCAACACCACAGTTAATACCCCAAAACATCACTTGTTGTTTTGCAAGCCAGCACAGAAAAGGGAGTTTCTCACCTGCGTGCATTCCTCCGAAAAATCCAGAAAAATTACGGCTACGATCCTCGCGACGAGTAGATGCAAATCGAGTACTTATACTCGTTCCGACACCTGTAGGCCCAGATACAAACAAAACACCGCGGTAATATCCAAAATTTCAGCGTGTTCTTCATGAATTTTTAGGGATTAATCTAGAAGGAATTCCTCTTAGGTGTCAACATGAAAAATGCTCCTCTATATCCTGTTAACACAACCATACAAAGAAATCCCCAAAAATCATGATATTCCCGTAGCTATCACCATACAAACATGCCTTGCTACAAAAATTTGCACTACAGGAATCAGCACTACAGGGTCGGGAAGATGGCAGAATTTACCTGTCCAAACGAGCTCCGAATACAGTAAGAAAGGTGGCAATGGATTCCTCGTCGAGTGTAGATGCAAATCGAGCTAAAGAACTCCCAAATCCGAGCTCGTATGAAAGAGAAAACCCAACATTACTCAAGGAAAACGTGAAAACTCAAAACGTGAAAAATCCGTTCGATCTGAATTCTTCTCTTCTTTTTTTTCCAATATATAAGCGATAATTGAATTCTTCTCTTCTTTTTTTTCCTCTTAAAAATACCTCTCAATTGAAATATAATGTCAAAAATGATATTATGATATCATCCGTTCGATCTGAATTATATATATGGTAGTCGTTTGATCTTTTTAGATTTTTTTTATAATAATATTATCGTAGACATATTTTTAACCGTTGGATCTTATCCAATGGATAGGATATTAGATATCTATCAATTTTTATGACAAAATTGCCCCCTCCACAACATTTCAACTCTCTAAATCGCATGTTTTCCTAAATCGCACGCCAAAACCCATGTTCCCACGTCCAAATCCTATATCTTCCCCACAAAAATTATGCAAATCTCTACTCCCCTTGATCGCCCTCCCTCCCTTCCTCCCTCCCTCCCCCAAAAAAAAACACATGCTCTTCCTTTCCAAAATTTTCTTCCACCTCTATGCCACTCTATTTTCCTCTTTTCTAATAGTCTTTCATCAAACTTCTTCATTTTCCTCTCTATCTGCATCTTCTGTCGTTGTCGATAGTACGCGTAGACATCTATGTGACGTGGTCGGTTCCTCTCGTCTCCGCTGGATAATGCGTTCCACATATAATCGTCAATAATTGGCGCCGACGAATGCATTATTGTCGATTCTGTTCATGTTCAGGTACTCGCGTCTTTGCCGTTTAATTTACTTGAAAATTTTAAAAAATTTAATAAAATTATTTTTTTATTTTTTTTTTTTGTGCGACGTGCATTACACATTCATTAGGTTATATCAAGTGGTTCTCCAAATGTGGCTTAGAGAAAATAAAAAGAAACAAGGAAATGGTATTGCATTGCATCAAATTTAGATGCTTATAACTTGTTTCGATACCATTTATTGTAAGATCGATCTGACAGAAAACAAATCGGGGATAGTCTTAACAAGAATAAATAATATGAAATCTTATTGCTTTTCTCTATGCCCAACAACCAAAATAGTGGTTGAGACCCAACACTTGATATGTTTAACATATTAGCTTATATGCGAGTTTTCTTACCTATCAATTTTGTAGTAATGACTGTGGTGAATTTTGCATATGCTGATGGTCAGTTTTCTTTATGCCATTATTTGCATTTGTACTCTGTTCTATGCTATGTTGTAGGAGAACTATGTACCTAGTTATGTAGTCCTACGTGTTTATTTTGAAACTTTTTTAAGTTGCTTAACTGTTCTATCAATTGTTGCCTTAATTTAGATGGTAGGTTTTGATATCTTTGTTTGCTCGTCATCTTTATTCAAAATTCATTTTATAAACTGTTGATCAGCCTTCATTTTCAGGGTTTCAGATCCTTTGTGTGGACAGCTGTTTCCTATCTGATGAAGGATATGCTTAAGCTCTCACCATCTGCATCACAATTTTTGGTTTCAGTTGCATATTTTCCATGGAGCATCAAACCTTTTTATGGGTACATAAACAATTTTTTTTTTTTTTTTTGACCTCAGATTTTTGGTTCTATAAATGCATACAACATGCTGATATCAATGTTTAGTGAACTGAATAGGACTGACCCATTGTTTTGAACAAACTGCAAACCAGTCCAATTGCCGGTTCGGTCCAGGTCTAAGGACCTTGTATGTTAAAATCTGGTTCAATCCGATTAAAATATGGGTAAACTGGTCTGTTTAGTCCATAAACCTCACGATCCAAACAGGTCATATAGACTGGCCATGTGAAGAGAGAAAAAAATTCAATTATCGCCTATTGCAGGGCTCGTGCCTTGAACCTTTCGAGTGAAAAAGTTAAAAGGTATAACCAACAAAGCATATCCAGCTAACATTCTAATGCAATTCTTTTTCTTAGTGGAAGTCAGCAGCCCAAAAATGATGTTCCACAATTTTGATGTTTGCTTAAGCTAAAGTAAGTTTTGATGTAAGTAACATTTTCCACTTCAAGCATCTAAAGTCTGCAAATCCAGCACCTCAGAAGGATGTTGGTAAACTTACCTCTCATATAATGGTGGAGTTGGTCTATATAAGAACCAAAATTAGGGCTTGTTTGGAGAACAATAGTGATTTATGAAATATCCAAGTAGATAGAGATATGAGGAAGAGAGTGAATGGATGATTAAAGGGAACAGCAATAAGCACATTTGGGGCTTTCTTGTGCTAAAATAAATGCTTTTAGAGTTTTTCTATCAGTTAATAATTCAATCAACTCCTAGAACTATATTAAAGAATGAATTCTTTTACAAATATGGAATTGATTTTGAAGTCATTTACTGTTATGAGATTTTCAAACATAAATGACTTGCTCATTTGTAAATGAGACCACACATTTTTAAATACAATATTAAGAGAGTTCAAAGAATAGATGTTAACCAACTGGAAAAGCTACAAACATGCATACTAAACAGCTTGCATCACATATGTGCTTAAAATAATTGATAGCAGCAATCTTTCAAATCCCCAATAACTACGTCTGACCCATGTGTTGCAATGCCCTAACTAGCTCTAATATGCACGTCTAACAATCCTTCAAACCCCCCAATAATCATATCTAACCCTCGTACCCCAACTACCCACTAGTATTAGCAACTTGTTGGACCTTAATGATGTGTCACATCAATATGGTTCCACATTAGAAGTATAAAGGGAAATACTTAGATATTAACAACTAAAACTTTAGTATTAGACTATTAGTTAATAGTAACTGTGGCTCAAGCTTTTTTGGCTAGTAGTGGGGTCCAACAAGTTATTAATGCTAGTGGGCTAGCTGGGGATTTACATATTGTATCAGATTTACTTTTATGATACTATCTATCATATGGTGTCAAAAATCCACATAACTGTGTATTGGAAGGAGACTGAAACATTTTGACAGCGAATGGTTAGGACGATAGGATAATTGGATATATAAGGGATTATAAAAAATATAAAAAGAACATAAGATCAGATGCATATAGCTGAGATTTAACACTCTGCAAGGCTAGGACACTACGCAATGGAAGGTGTTTCTAAAAGATTGTGCTTCCATAAAGGGAGAGGCAAGGGGATGGGCGATGGCAGCATTGCGTGCGTGCGTACGCGCGCACACGAGAGAGAGTGAGAGAGAGAGAGTTTTGTTTGCAACCTGTGGAAGTTTGAGGAGTTTTGTTTGCAACCTGTGGGAAGAGGTATGATCTTCAAGGCAGAAATAGGAGAGGTTTTGTAGTGGCCAAGTTATGAACCCTACGATCTGTCTAGATCAATTGACATCATGCTGGTTGGATGATTGGCGCGAGGACGATTGGGGTTATTGGCAAGTGACCTAGATTTATTAAAATCTGAAAAAACCCATCTACCTGAATCTGACTTCAGATCCGTAAAATTATATGATTCAAAATTTTACTCCGAGTGTGATAATGAAACCCAACCTATATATATGGGTACTATTTGCATTCAAACTCAGGTTGGCTCTGATATTATTGATAAGTTCTCACCTAGTTTTGAAAGAAAATTGGAACACAAGGGAACTTATTGAGGGTTTAAAAGGGGGAAGTTAGTGAAACCCTCAATAATCACCTATCAGAAAATGAGGGAGACTACTAGGGTATCTAAGGATAAAGATACTTATATGAGTAACTCATGCTGGAGTATTTTGAGCCATGTGGTTAAAGATCTAATAAGTTGATAATACTAGTTGGCTAATCAGAGCTTTACATATTGTATAAGAACCACCCCCGGGTACTATTATGTGGTGGTGGTGTATAGCAAGGACCTAGCGCCTAAGCTGGGGGAGTTGGTCACAAGGGAGACTACCTAGGTAGTAATATAAGAATTCACTTGCTGGTATTTGTAGCCTGGAATTTAGAATTTTTTACTACATGGCTAGGAGCCCAATGTTGCTAATAGTATGTGCTAGTTTGGGATGTTACAACGTGGCTTGAAATGCTTTAGACCAAGTTACTAGTACTAGTGTTCTAATTCTCATATACCTGAACTAATCTTTCATCATCATGTAGTATAGGACTATTGGGTGTGACAACTCCCATCCTCGCTTTTTTTGACCTTGATGACTTTGGCAAGCTCAACCACAAAATGTCCTTGCCGCCTCCTAGTATACATTCATAAGGAGTATGGACTTTCGGCCTGACATGTCAATATTTTAGAAATGACTTTCATATCATATTTAGTGCCGTAACTAATTCACTAGTATTGGCAACTTTGGTGGACACCAACCATGGGGACAAATTCCTGACGAAAGTTTTTACTTAGTGCTAGTATTCCAGTTTTTTATATATTTGAATAGCTTTCCCAAACATCTTTCAACATGAAACTATTTCGAGTTTGACATATGCATATGAGGACTGCTTTATTTCTTTACAAATATGGACTACAGACATGATTTAGATAAATGACAAAGTATTAGAACTTCAAGCAGAGGGATTAACATTCCACACTAAGTTCTAATTTTGCATTATTACAGGTTATACAGAGTTTGATTTCACAGATAAGAAATGAATACATGAGCCTGGATAGTTGCTACTCAAAAGCTGCATTCATGTGAGCTGCGACATGTTGAATTTGAAAGATCGCTGCTCAATTTGCACTATGTAACATTGTACATTGTGCTAATATGAAAGATCATTGCTTATTTTGCTTTTATACAATAGATTATCATGTCAATTCATGAAATAAATTACTTATATTATTTCCTACTGGATTTCGCAACACAAATTGATGCAAGTTATTGATATATGTGTAGCTTTTAATATCTGAAAGCGGCCTCAAGAGAAGTAACTGGAAGATTATAAATATCTATTCAATTAGAAACTAAAAGAAAGATAAAGAAAAGCTATTTGTGCTATTAGTGATTCAGTCAAGAAATGAGGTCAAATGAAGCAAGCAGATAACTACATATGTACAGGAGAATTGAAGATCAAACTGATTAAAGTAACGACACATGGAAGGAAGATAACAAGTAAAATATTGTTCGAGTTTCTAAAAACTTGATGTATCTACAAAAGCATAACAAGATCACATAGTTATCCTTAAAATTACATAACAATATATTTTAGCAAAGTTCTGATACAACCGGTTACACAAAGTAGTAGATATAGCTGGAACTACTAAACTAGAGACAACAACTTAGGTCACCAAAACTCTTAGTCACAAAGCATTCGACTAAAGCATGTCACTTCTTGTCGTTCTTTACCATGTAGACCTTAACATGCTCCGCGCCATCATAGATGCAATTGAAAACCTAAGGAATGTCGTTGCTGTAATCCTCAATCTTGACAATCGTCCTAAATAATTCAGAGCTCCAACTATGGGTTGCATTCTCATTCATAGCAATACCACCTCACAACCTTTGCTGTGAGCTTCCTAAAATAAAAGTAGTACTATTGTTTGTCTCCTTGACTGTCCGACGATGCAGTCGTTGGGCCTCTCATTTTTCGTGTCTCATGTCTTCCTAAATTGCTTAAAGGCTTGGTCATCACCAAAGATGCTTATAAGGGCATTACAATGTCTAATAAGATTATTCAAGAACACTGTCACGCCCCGAGCCCGCAAAGAAACCTCCAACGGGCGCATCCATAGATCAGCCGAACGAACAGAGTTTTTCCTATCCGCCCAAGGCCACAATCTGTACAATTCAACACATTCCAAACATAAATAGAATACATACAAGGATTGCATAAGGAGAATACCATTTAAACATAAAGCAACTATGCTATTACAATATCTTTTCATTCACCACATTTACATTTTCCACATACGATCCAAAATATAGTTTACATTTTACTTTTCTTTACCCTTTCGGTATACAATGTCCAGTGGTACATCTAACTCGATCATCAAAATGCAAAGAATTAAGTGCCGTGGCACGGGGGTGTGCCGCTCGCCGCCTGGTACGGTACGGTACGGACACGCTTCCGTGCCGACACGTGGCACGCTTGCGTGCCGATGGATACGCATGACCTCCCGGTGGCACGCTCTGGCATATTTTTTTTTTTTTATTTTTTTGTTCCCAATAAGCTCTTATAATATTGTTTTGAAATGTTTAGTCAAAAAATTATGAATATTGGCTATATATAACTTACTATACTCACCAATTAACATACTGATAATTTTATATATATATATATATATATATATATATATATATATATATATATATATATATATATATAGGCTGCGTTTGGTTCAGGTATAATCTAAAACTGCTTATTCCAGCGATACGTATAAGTTCAGGAAAAAGCAGGAATAAGACCAATTTTACGTTTGGATGAAAATTGGGTTGTTCCTAGGAATAAGAAAAATAGCGTTTGGATAGTTAGATTGGAATAGTGAGAATAAGAATAATTATAATTTTAAAATAGTAATATTTTATCTAAATAATTAATATAAAATATTAATTAAATAATAATTTAACTTATGTAATTAACTATTGTCAGATAATCCTGGATATTAATTGATAAAATAATTAATAATAATGAGTATTATTAATAAATAATTCAATTAATTATAAATAATTTAATAAATTAATTAGTTAATTATCTAATAGTTAGATAATTAGTTAATAAAATAATTAGATTAGTAAAAACATTAGATTAATTAAAGAGTTAATATAATAATTAAAATTATATTTATTTTAATTATGCTTATTCTCAATTAATTGATAAAATAATTAACAATAATGAGTATTATTAATAATTAATAATTTAATTAACTACAAATAATTTAATAATTTAATAATTTAATTAGTTAATTATCTAAATACTTAAATAATTAGTTAATAAAATAATTAGATTAGTTAAAATATTAGATTAATTAAAGAGTTAATATAATAATTAAAATTATATTTACTTTATTTAAGCTTATTTTAATTTATAAAATAATTAACAATAATGAGTATTATTAATAATAAATAATTTAATTAACTACAAATAATTTAATAATTTAATTAGTTATTTATCGAAATACTTAAATAATTAGTTAATAACATAATTAGATTAGTTAAAATATTAGATTAATTAAAGAGTTAATACAATAATTAAAATTATATTTACTTTAATTAAGCTTATTTTTAGTTAAGTTATAAAATAATTAACAATAATGAGTATTATTAATAATAAATAATTTAATTAACTACAAATAATTTAATAATTTAATAATTTAATTAGTTAATTATCTAAATACTTAAATAATTAGTTAATAAAATAATTAGATTAGGTTAAATATTAGATTAATTAAAGAGTTAATACAATAATTAAAATTATATTTATTTTAATTAAAGTTATTCTCAAATGGGAACAAGCCTTGTTCTAGTAAAAGGCTGGAACAGTAGTTTGAGCTTTATACCAGCTTATTTCAGAAAGATGAAAACTGTTGTTTCCATCCATAACCAAACGCGTTTGGGGAACAAGGCTGGAACAAGACCTTATTCCAGGCCTTGTTCCCGAAACAAACAAAGCCATAAAGTACAACTATACCTCATAGAGAACAGAAATAATAATATAATAAATAAATTCACAAATATAATAAGTATTTAAATTTACATATTTATAGAGAGAAGACTGCTTAATTCCACATAGATTGTCGCGGTTGATCATATGGCTTATTGTAATCTGTAGATACAAGATTTATTTGACAATGTTGGTATTAATATTCCTAGTACTGTGGAAAAGTCATATATTTCTAATATATGTCATTGTATTGTCGTACGTAATGTGCATATACAATTGGATCGCTGATATGATCGACAACAGTCACTTGTACTGGCATATGGACTGCAACATCATAAGGATAAGGATGGTATGGAATAGAAGAACTGTAATGTGGGTATGCAGCATTATCACTATGCGATTCGCCATACGAGCTTTCACTATATGAAGGTACGGATGGATCATAATCATATCTCTCTCCATAAAAGCCAAGTTGATACGAGAGATACGATGAAACCGAAGTACTATCAAACTGTGTGCACAAATTATCATCATTTCGTGGGTGCCCAGTTGACACCGCTTCCAAACCCTCTCTCATCTCCCTATAATCTTGTTGTGAGGGCCTATTACCCCTTCTGCGATCATATACCACTCCAGATGTTTGACGTGGTCTCGACCCATGATCAGCATCTTGAGTGGCATGAGTGAAATTTTGCTCTTTAGTAAATATAAAACCATCTCCGCCCTCACCTCCACCCTCCTGTTGTGTTGGTGGAATGCATTCACCACCATCCCCACTGCTATTGGTGGTGTTATCGTCATCTCTACATTCATTTTTGGACCGTGGTAACCCAGAATCTGATGGTGTCGATGTATCGCTATCATCATCAAGCGGGATTGCATCAGCTGCATCCTGGATCCTTCGATGTCATAATTTTTTTACCCTTACCACTTATGACTGTTGTTGAAGGTCTCTTTGCGATAGACGATGTCTTCTCTTTTTTTGATTGACTTTGAGTACGACGTGGGCGACCATGTCCAGGTCCCAGCATAAGACGCTCAAATTTTGCATCAGTGTCATCCGCAGGATTTTGTGATTCTTTGCCCAAAGATGCTTGTTCTTGCACATTACCAGACTGATTATGAAACCCCTCTATATTCTCGTTGGCCCATCTTTCTACATCACTAACTCCTGCTTCCTCAGCAATTATCCTGAATGGTCGTGATGGATCTCCAGGCTCAAGGGTCCTCTTGATTCTTTGTCTTGTAGCCAATCAAATATGAGGTCTGATTCATCATTGATAAAGCTTGCATCTAAGGGATCATAAATTTTTAATTCCTTTTCCTTATAATACTCCGCTCGCATGCATCTTAAACGGAGCCTCATATTATAGTGAACATAAATTAGCTTCTCTAATCGAGCGTACACTAATCGGTTTCTCACTTTGGTATGTATCAGTGCGAAGGTACTCTAGTTGCGCTTACATCCACTAGACGTTGTTGTTTGAGATAAAATACGTACAACAAATTTTTTTAAATGCTTTGTTGATCCACCGTATTGTAGCCACCACTCAGTTGTCCAATTAAAAATTAAAATTATATCAAATTAGGTTTATCGTTAGATATAAAATATGTAAATTATTCAGTTACTTAGTGGGATCGGTGTTGTGTCTCCCGTTAATTGCACCCGCATCGCCAAAAGTTTCAGAGGATTAACGAAATATTTTTTCCTATATTATGATATTGTAATATATTATAATAATGAGGAATTAGAATATTAATATATAATAAATTAATAATATATTAGAAATGCTATTGTACTTTATTTATGGCAAGAGTGGCATGCATTGGATCCATTTCCAATCTATTGATGACATTTCGTAATGCCTTTAATAATTCATCATCATATCCAAGATTCTAACGATGGTGGTACGACGGATTAAGATAATAACCTATTATTAAGAAAAAAATAACTCCATCAGCAATGCAAGAATACAATTGAATAATCGCTAACAAATAGTTTTGTTATAATATATACTTGCCTGCTAGGTGCAGATCTCGACCCATCTGAACTTCCCAACGTTTGTCGATAATTTTTAGATAAGATTGGCATCGCAATGGATTGACTTTCTTGATAGTCTCTTTAGCCATCCTCAGTTTATGATAGACGTGTCCCATTTGAGGTATTTTTTCCTGATCCACTAATCGAAGGACCACGTATAGCGGCTCCACAATATCAACAATCTCTTTCACATAATCCCAAAATTTGGTGGACAGAATTATTTTCTCAATAGACTTTCCATCAGCCTTGGAGGCATAACGAGATGTTTGCCATTCATCTGATGCAAACATAAACTTTAAACCATTTTTATTTTGAAGGATACTGTTTAGAGCGATAAAATTTGTGGCAAATCGTGTGATACCAGGACGTAAGATCTCTCGTCCAATGAATTTGTCCATTAAAGCATGGACCCAATTATGATTATACAAATAATTAGATACACTTTGTGCAGTATCTACAATCTTTTTTACCCGATTTATCGTACCAAAGTCGGATATCATTAGGTTGATACAATGCGCTGCACAAGGAGTCCAAAATATGTGTGGATGCCTTTGCATCAGCAGTTTTCCAGCTTTCTTGTAGTTTGAACTATTGTCTGATACTACCTGTACCACATATTTCTCACCAATCTCACGTAGAACTTGCTCCGATAATGCATATATATAATCAGTATCAACCAACTTGTGGATTACCACCTTGCCATTGCAATAAAATAAAAAATTTATGATGCTCAAATGTGTTTGTGATGTCCAACTATCACACATCAAGGTAACACCATACATCTCCCACTGTTGTTTGAAGTTTTTTACCCATGCATGGATATCATTGACCTCCGCATCAAGATATTTGCCGGCGATCTCATATGGTGTTGGGGGTTCAACTCCTGGACCCTCCTTTTGTACGGCAGAGATCATTGATCTATAATATGGATAGTTTGCTACATGGGAAAGAATATGACTAAAGTGAAAAAACTTTGCTATTGCTCGGCCAATTCTGCCTTTTTTATTTTTTTTGAGCATTATATCTGTGTTGTTGTTGAGCATTTGGACCAGGAAATGCCATTGGGTCTATATCTATAATATTTGGAGTTTTTTCACTTTTTTTTTTTTGGTATTTTTTTAATCTGTCGAACATGCGACCAACAGAACCACTTTGAGATAAACCTGATGGTGTAGAGCCAGATCCAGACCCACCACCGGCATCAAACTGAGAGGTCGTAAATTGTGCTCTATGTCGTTGGACTTCATCTTGTTGCCATCTTTCCGGTAAAGATGCTTCCATGGCAGCTCTAGTATCAATATTAAATTCATCACCTGTACCTTCATATGGGTCAACAGAGGGATACTCAGCTGCTCGTTTATCTAGTTCATCTTGATCATTCATTGTTTTCTTTTTTGCTAATTTTGTAGATTCTAACTCAATTTTCATTATATGTCTTATCTCCTGTGGAACTTTAGGGCATTTTGATATTTTAGAAAAATCTCCAGCGATATGTTTTTTTAAGCGGGCGACACCTCCGCCCATTCCGACCATATTACAGTAATTACACTTCCAATGAAATCTGTTTCCACCAATTATTTGTTCGTGCTGCCAACCATAATCTTCTGTTTTCTTAGATGCCATTATGATCTACATAATTTTTTTACATAAAAATAACTATCCTAAAATTCATTCAAAATAATAAGAAAAAGAACAATATGATGAGAAAATTATATATATCAACTTTGAAAATTATTTTGATTTTATTATTTTTTTTTGAATTTTAAAAATTATAAAATATAAAATCAGAAAATATTATATTTTTTCTCAACTTTTCAAGATCCATTTATTGATCCATTTAATTTTGAACTATTTATAAATTATAAGTAAAAAATGACTAATTTTAAATTTCTTTTAAAAAAGAGCTTTATAATTATGAAATATTTAAAAATTCTTAATAAAAATTTAAATTATAACAATTTTTACTTACCTAATAAGTAGATCTTTAATTTGCACTTCCTTTTCCTCTTTCTTAAGCGATGAAAAAAGAAAAAAAAAAATTAAGAATTGCGGGAGAAAGAAAGGAAAAGAAAGGAAGAAAGAGAGAGAGATTATAGAAATTTTTTTGTTGCCCGGGAATTAGGAGGGGGACGGAGGAAAAGGAAAAAATATTCCTCCCCATTCACAGGTGGAAAGAGAAAGGAAAAAAACAAAAAACAAAAAAACAAAAAAATAAAAAAAAAAATCAAAACATAACGTGGAAAGAGGAAAAAAACAAAAAAATTGTACGGATGAATAGTAAATGTACTGTACAACATGTGTTTTTTTTTTTAAAAAAAAAAAAAATTGAAAAAAAAAGGTTCCCGTGCCACTCGGCACGGCATGAGCGATACCCATTGGGTATCGCCTTGTCTCGGGCGATACCCATTCTGATACCCAATGGGTATCGCCGAGACTAGGGGTTGGGGGGCGATACCCTACCCGTACCGTGCCCTCATTTGACGGGCACGGTATGTGCCGAGTGGCACGGGGCGGCACTTGGTTCTTTGTCAAAATGGAAGTGCTATGAGCTATACCCTTTCCTTGCTCCGCCGTGTCACCTGCTGATGGATCTGAAAAACATGGGGGTGAAAACTATAAATATAGTTTCTAATAGGTACGACCATCCAAGGAAAAAGCTCAACCCATTAGGTCCAAAGGAGGCAATATAAGCATATATGTAACAACATATAACTAAGCATACAAATCACAATTATATGCAACATATAACTATCTACGCATACAAATCACAATTATATGCAACATATAGCCATCTAAGCATACAAATCACAATTATATGCAACTAAAAGGAAAACATGCTTATGCCTCTAACATGTGATAATGAAATCTATACAAGTAGAATTATACCATTTTTTCTGCTTACTATATTATTCAATTTGGCGAAACCGGCACACACGCCCTTTGGCTCTCAAGTAGACGGGTGGCAAAACTATCGCACACACCCTTGATCCACACATATGACTTAGCCTCTTTGCGGCAAAACTGTCGCACATGCCTAGCTCCAAGTCTACGGGCGGCGAAACCATCACACACACCCCAATAATGGAATCGCCGCTTTCACTTTAGTTATTAATGTGCGCATTTTGCTTTGCATTACATAGTCAACCTTCCTAGGTTTCATGATATGTTTAAGGGACAACCTGATTCACTTTGTTCTCGACCTATGTTCAATGCCATTGGGTTCTTTGTTATTCACATATTGAGTTCTCTAATACTCCTATAGAGAATATCAACCTATCTCATTAGTCCATAATATACATGTATATATATATATATATATATATATATATATATATATATATATATATATATATATATATATATATATATATCACATGTATATACTCATACAGTGGTAGATATACACTCTTGTATCATATGTCTCATCCACACATCTTTACTAGTTAATTACCCATTTTTACATGCAATAACTTACATAATTTCTACTTCTTCGACGTAGAAGTGACCAAATCACTTCGGTAAAGCACAACTCACTTCAAAATGCTCCTAATTACTCGTAAACGCTTGCAATTAGGTTCCCGTAGGTTACTTGCTCTCCTCCGAGCTGGAACACCCAAAATCGTTCGCTACTTCAAATTGACCTCAGGGATTTTTGTTGTTCTCTAAAAGTCCCATGTGTTCCTCTAATCTTCAATTAGAGTTCCAAAGAGTCAAATAATTTTTAAACCCTCAAAATCCAAAAACCCTCTTTCATGACCTAGGGTTTCCAAAATCACAATGAAACCCAATTTCAACAACAAATCCCTACAATTTGTAGTCTAGATTTGTCTAGTATTTGATAAAATTTCATTTACAAGGGTTAATTCCAATGCCTTAACTCAAAACCCTTAAATCTCACCTTTGCCACAAGCTCTCCTAGCTTCTTCTTTCTCCAAGAAGCTTGCTCCACATCTCCAATGTCTCCTCCAAGCTTTTTTCCTCCAATCTCCAAGTGGTGGAGAGCTTTTTAGAGAGAGAGTGAGAGGAGAGAGGGGGAGAGGAGAGTGAGGGAGAGAAAGAGAAGATCCTTTCTCTTTTGTTTTTCACTGGTGAAGGAGTGGGCTGAGGTGGATTTGAAGCAACTAAGTCCTCCAAATCCACCTAATTACAACCAGTCAATTTCTGCACTTTGCAGCATTATGTACCGGTACTTACATTCCAGTACCGGTACACAGACTTTAGTTCCACTACCACCAGCCTAGTTCCGCAGAATCCGAACTCTAGATTTCTAGATTTTCTTCTGCGTACTGGTACCCATCCGAATCAATATTGGTACTTGGCTAATCAGTATCGGTACTCGGCGTGAGTTTCGCAAAACCTGAACATTGGTTTCTTCTCCACGCAATAGAGTTTCGGTACTCAACTTCAGTATCGGTATTCAATACAAAATCAGCAACTTTTGTAGATTTGACTTCCCGAAGTCCGTTTTGCACTGAGTTCACGCAGAAAACACTCGAATAGTCCCCAAATCTCGTTGAAACTATTTGAATAGCCCTTTAGGCTACTTTCTACTAGAACTCCGCAATTCGTAGAAGTTCAGTGCACTACAAACACAACACCCTTTGGAGGCTCGTGCATTTTAAAAATAGTGTACAAATTTATATAGGTTAATTTAAACGACGACTGTTTGCCTTCACATAGCTTTGATATGTTGGACTCTCTAGCATGATTGTACATATTAAGTTCTCTACATCTCTTAACTTTGCCCTATGTGGTACTTGAGGTCCTCGGATAATTCTCAACATTATCAAAATGAAAGGAGGTGTTGAAGCGTTTATTGACTGTGGCAACTATAACCACGTAGGCTTATCTCTGAAAGTTTTTTTTTACTTTTCATGCCTTTGCTCAATCAACAGGGGAATTATAAATTCATCTATTAAAGATTTCCACCTTTCATTGTTGTGTATGCTAATTTATTTATAGAGCTTGTAATTTAATCTATGGGATGACTCTCTTGACTGCAAGGAATTAAGTATCTTCCCGTACCTTACGGCAAGGGACGATACGTATCGTGCCACCAATTACGGGGCACGGTACTGGGTTTAGGGTTTAGGGTTTAGGATTTAGGGTTTAGAATATCTTAAATCTTGCACGGTGCAGGGTTTCTTGGATGGATTTAGCATTTTGTGCGAGATTTAAGATATTCTTAACTTTGAAAATTTTATTATTGAATTTAGAAACATAAAAATTCTAATTAAATTGAAAATTAAATAGAAGCAATTGATATTTAAATTTCCTTAATGTATATGTCATATGGTTTATTGTTAATTTTTTCTAAATAAACCTCACAAGTTTTTTTATTAAATTTAAGAAAATGTAATTTTCTTGGATGAATCTTACAAATTTTGCATAAAATTTTTTAAAAAATAAATTTCTCTGATGTATATTTTATAATTTTTAAAATTCTAAAAAAATAAAAGATAAATAAAAAAAAGTTTAAAAGTGAATCAATTTTTATCATAAACTTGCTTAATTTATTCATTATATGATTTATTATTCAATTTTCATGGACATATCTAACAATTTTTTAAAAATTTTAGAAAAAATATTTTTCTTCAATTTTTTCATAAATATTTTTAAGAAAATTGAAAATGAAAAGGAATTATCAGCGCACTTGTGGTCCTATAATAGTTAGTCTAGTCATCATACGGTTTTTTATCGAATCAGTACGAATGGATTGTGCAAATCTTCATAAATATTTAAAGAAAAAATAATTTTCTCTATATACTATAATTGTATTTCATTTCACATATAAAGAAGAGTGCGACTATATTCAGCTATCAACTAGTAAGTTAGTAAATTATTATTGACATTAGATCAAGACAAATCAATACCTAACCAAAATTTATAATTATTACTCGAAAACTTTTAAAATAACATTATAAATCTTTATTGGATCCAAAAAAGTTAAAAGAAGATCATGCCGAAGTGTGCCATTAGGAGGTTGTGTGTGCTCGTCGGCACGCAAGAGTGCCATGTGTCAGCACACAAGAGTGCCATGTGTCAGCATGCAAGCGTGCCTATGCCGTACTGTGCCAGACAACGACCGACACACCCCCGTGCCACGACACTTTAATCCTTGCTTGGCTGAAAGGAGAAATGCTGCCATGTTAGAGATTCTCTCTGGATAGGATGTCCCTAACCTTCTGCATTGTCAGAGAGAATCATTTGCCTTTACATTTCTCTGTCCAATGTGCAATAATTACACATTATCTGTGAGGTAAGTTTTGGTTCTTATAGACCTACTCTACAACATACTCGGTAAGTTTACCTATATGTTTAGGAGATGTTGAGATTGGAGACATGGTAAAACAAACATTGGAAAAGGTCATGTCAAAGCTAACTTAAGGTTAAACAATTATTAGAAAGTTGTGGAACATCACTTTCGTCATGTCCAATTCCACCAAAACAAACAACTCTATAGAAAATCAACTTGGTGGAATTTAATTTTAAATTAACTTGCCATCCACCTAATGTTGAGTTACTTCTAACCAAAACATGCCCTAACATGCACCACAAATCTCAAATAGTGTAATTAGGAGAGCATGTATGACAACACAAGCAAATGGACATCTAACTAAGATCATTAAGCGAAATGGTAGTTCCAATGATATGGTAAGAAATATAATGACAAATATATAGAAAACCCTATATAAATATCCGCTTTACCCTCCTGTTTGTTAAAAATCTCTATTTTGCCCCCTTAAAATTACTGAAATATCCACAGAGGGTTACGATGTTAACGGAGATAGTTAAATAACCAAATTACTATTATTTGTTTATGGAGGCAGAGAACGGTAGTTGTCAATTCACCTTCCTCCCATTCATTCCTCTTGTTTATGAATTGACCATTGGTGCAGTCACTAAATGAAGAGATAGCCATTTTGCTACAGGCAGGGAGAAAGGAAAAGCATAATATGAGGATGCAACTTAATAACAAGGAGATGCTTGCTAGAGATAAAAAAAAAAAGAGCTCGAAAGAGGTTTTACACCTTTGTTGTTGTTGTGTTTGCGGACCACAAAAGCATGCGGCAACTCTAAGAAGTGTAGAGATGGTGCTGCTAGGGGAAGGGAGGTGATGATATATGCTTGAAAGAGTGGGAAAGTTGAGAGTAACTTTTTGGAGGGAAAAGAAAGATTTTTTTGATGTATTCCCCGCAACTTCAAGGGGATATTGGGTAATATTCAGTTATGTAATAAAAAATATAGACAGAACAGTGATGAAACATTCATGGCAGAGGGGTTGAGTGTTACAACTCTAAATTTTGAGGAGCAGAATAGAGGTTTTAAAAGACCGGGGTGAAAGTACAAAAGCGCATATTTGTAGGGGAGTTTCTATATTTTAGCCAAATAGAAATATTTGATTAGTATCACTTGCACGGTATACATTTTTGCATACCTTGGTATTTCAATTAACTAACTAGAAGTGTCGTACAAGGGCCAAAATACAAAATCATAGTATCTTGTACTATGTACACTCTACAAATGAGTTTCGTGAGTCTTTAAGTATGTATAATTAACAGATTTTGGGTTCACTTCAATTGAAATGAGTTGAATCTTTTGTTTTGTGGTGAAGAATCCTATAGGTTTTAGTTTTTCATCTTGAGCATGTTGTCTTATATCTTTTTTTGTGTGTGCATGTGTAGAATTTTGTCAGACTGCTTTCCTATTAGAGGGAGAAAGCGAGTACCTTACCTGATCGTGGCTACTGTACTCTCTCTTATTCCTTGGCTTATTCTTGGCTTGGTGGCTTCTTTAAGGGGATCAAGCAAGTTCCTTACTACTTTCCTGACAATACAAAACATTGGATCAGCCATGGCAGATGTTGTTATTGACGCAATGATTGCAGAGGCAGTTCGATTTGAGCAGTATGTTCATCTTTGTGGTTACTCTTTTACTGGGTAAATTGTACCATGGGCCATCAACTTTGTTGGCATACTTTCTGTTTGGTCCCCAACCTTGCAATTATTACATCTGAATCCTTGCCCTTTGTGTCTTGTTGCAATGTTTCCCTTTGGTTGAATTTCTCTGTCAAAATGGATTAACAAAGGGGCCTTTTCTTATTTACCCCTAACTACTATTGAAAATTTTCAAATTTACCCTGAAATTCCAAAATGCCCTTCTAAAAACCAATCCCATTAGTAAACCCTAAGGGAAATGAGGAAATTTAAAGGAATTTTTTTAAAAATCAACAAGAGTATTTTGGTCCTCCATGGGTAAATAAGATATTTTTGAACTTTTGAAGGGCATATTAGATATTATCCCCAAAAAAAAATTGATCCAGTTAAATGAGGAATTCAGTGAACTGGAAAATTTTCAATTAAATGCAAATGTTTGAGATCCAAATGTAAAAAATAAAAGGTTGGGGAATAAACTGAAATTTTCAAAAAGGTTGGAAACTCCTGGTCCAGTTAAACCTTTTCTTTTTCATTTTAATCTGGTACTATGTCGTAAATTTTACTTTTAAATAGTTATCGCTACCAGTGCAGGTCTTGCTGGTGATCTTCAGTCGCTGTCTTGGTCTGCAATGGCTTTTGGAGGGATATGTGGAAGCTTATTTGGGGGATATGCATTAACAAATCTGAATATAAACATAATTTTCCTTCTTTTTTCCATACTTCCAGCCATGCAACTCCTATCATGTGCTTTTATTGGGGAGGTCCCCAAAGGGCTAAAAAAGGCATTAGAGCCTAATGGACAAAATCATAATCAAATTGATAATAACTTTGCAACTGGAAAGAGCTTGACTGAACCATCAAAAAATAGTGGCACTAGAAAGCGAAAGAGCAGTAACAAAAATGGCAAAAAGAAAACTATATTGCAGCAATCCCAGATTCCCGAAAAGGAGCATAGTTCAGTCAGTGCAAGTTCCTACATATCACTGAAATCTGCTGTGTACAGCTTGTGCTTTACATTTAGGCAGCCTATCATCCTAAGGTAGAGAGAAATTTCCAGTAACTTCAACTCTCATATTGTTGTTGAGTCTCGACTTCATATAAATGACTGAAGTCCCTTTTCTTTGGCCTCCGTAAGGTCAGACCTATGGCATGGTTTTTCTTTTCGAATGTGGCAGTCCCAAATCTCTCGACAGTTTTGTTCTACTATCAAACTGAGGTTCTGAAATTGGAATCATCCTTCTTGGGGACTGTACGTGTCATTGGGTGGTTAAGCCTAATGCTTGGCACGTATATTTACAATTGTTATCTAAAGCATAAGAGACTACGGAATATTCTTTTGTAAGTATTTTATGAGCTTTCATTTTTCTGATTTCTGCAACCACTTTTTCTGCATTGATTTTGGTTCTTTCTGGGTAACATACTTTGATATCATCTTGATTGATTCACTATTGGTTCCTGCAGAAATGAGTATATATTATGTAGACAGCAAATAGAATGGCTGGCCTAACTATTTTATTATTATCTGCATATAAGAAATGGGAGTTAAGTCAAAGAAAGAGGATGCGGCAATTTATCTTCTGCGAAAAGAATAGATGAATTTCATCACTATCAGAGGGTCTTGCTATTTTGAATACTTTGTCAGCTATGGCATCATAATTCATGTGCCATTTTGTACGCTTGCTTACTTCACGCATTTTTATTTTCTCTGAACCTTGTACTTGGGGATTTATCTTTTTCTTTTCTTACAAGTTATGAAATTGGACCACTAACACTCTCTGAACTAATTTTAATGCACCATACAAACTTATAATGTTGCAAATTTATTTTATCTCATATTAAAGTTTTGTAGTAGTCATTGTTGCCTGTAAAAGTGTAAATGCCCATTTTTCTTTTGGAATATGGTTCGAACTATGATATCATCATATGGTTTCAACTATGATATCATCATAATAATGCTTACTGACTAGTATGAAAAATCTCTTCACTGAAGAAAATGATCCATGTTTAAACATTTGCCTCCTGTTTTTGGCCTTACATGTACTGTTTTTCTTTGCGCTGAATATTATTTTTCATTGCTTACTAGACAATTATGCAAAGGAGTCCTGCAAATTACTTGCTTAATGCTTAAATTAAGATTTTACATACCATTTAAGTACAGCCTTCAACAAATACAAAGAGAGTTCATTGATTGTTGTAGCTATTGAAATATTCATGTCTGAAATATCTAACTTATATCTTTTTATATACATATAATAAATTTCCAGAGAAACTCTTGAGTTGGTGTCAGCACAATGCAATGGAAACTTATTTATGTAGTTTGTATAAGCTATTTGATTTGCTGGGATGACTCTAGGCATGATAGTTTATACTAAAAAATCAGAAATATGACATTTTATAGGATGCAAATATGTGAACTTTCATTTGCTTGTTCTAAGCATCCGTGTTTTTCTTAATTTCACAGGTTTGCACACATTGCGCTTGCCATAATATGTTTTCTGGATGTTGTATTGGTATCTCAAATGCATATTCAGTTTGGAATACCCGACAAATATATGGTGCTTTGGGGTTCAGCTTTGGGTGATGCGATCAACCAATTCAAGTATCTCACTCATCAATAGTTGCAATTTCTAACTATTTTTTCTGTGAATCATTAATTATGAGAGTAGGGTTACCACGTTGAGCATTTTAATCTTTTGCTTAACAGTTAGTTATTTTCATATTGATTTATACGAAAGTTTTGATGGATTAGTTTTCTGAACAGAATACAGATTTCTTACATGATTAGATTGCAGTATAAGGTAATAATCAATCATGGTTAATAGAATGAATCAAAATAAAGCAATCATGGTTAATAGAATGAATGGCTTGATTAAAGTCATTTATCATATGTAGATTGCTTTCATATTTAATATAACGATTTTGAACAAGAACAAAATGCAGCAAATGTATGTTGTATGGGAATGAAGGTTATGTAGGACAATGGGGGAGCAAATGCCAAAGATAAGATTCTTAGAGGAACAAAAAGGGATTGGAGGGTTTGTTGGAATTGAATTTCAGACCTGAACATATGAGAAAACAAGGAAAAAAATAATAGAACTAATGGTTTAGATTTTCCTGGAGAAAAGAGGAGTGATTGAGTTTTCTACTTTCTAAACATTTGAATAAAAACCTTACATTCGGATCTCCCTGTTGTATAAAGCCACACCATCTCAAACTGTCCCTAATTTTGTCATTCATTCACGCTGCCCCCATCTTGGAGAGAACATCTTCATTTTCAAATCCTTCTATTTTTTATTATCTGCCTTAACATACCTATATTTGCTGTGCTAACCTTTTGGCGATGTTATTATCTTAAAGGCCCATCATTCAGTACTATAGAGCATATCTTTCAGTTATATTTTGATTAGCCAACTTATAAGTAATGCGAAAAATCACGTGAATACCCCTTTCTTTACAAATATACATCCCCTTGAATTGTTAGGCTTTTATCACATTTCTCCATCCATGCAAAATGTAATGGAGTAAACAAAAAAAGTTAGCTGAATATTCTATTTGTTCATTTTGTTTGGAGTTATTGTGGATTTGCCTTATTCTATTATTATCCTGTCTTTTGCTTCATCTTCCAACCCAAATTATCAATGCCTACTCCTAACCACAAAAGCTGCAGATAGTTGGCAAAATCTTATTTTGAGCGGTTAAAAAGTGTTGCAACGGAATAGATCTAGGTTTTGATAGTTTTGAATAGTTGGATACAGGGAATTAGAGCTGAACACTGTTGTTAGGTTAGGAAAATAGTACTTTCTGTATATGAGATTGTTTGCCAAGCTGAGGACTTAAAGTATAGAATTGGAGAGAAAGTTTTTCAATTTTGGAGTCAGTGGAACTAATTTATTTTCTTTTGTTTCTGCTGACATGAGCAACTGAACTGCTGGAAATACACATTGGTATCAATCTGCAAATATAAGATGGCAAGTAAATATTTTTTGTATGGATAGCTAATAGATAAAAGAGATAAGATTTCTTCTTGATATGATCTGCCTAATCAAGTCGATCCTTAAGTATCGGAGCAATTATATTAGTATACGAAACATTGATGACCATCACGTGACCAAAGCAATTATATTAGTATACGAAACATTGATGACCATCACGTGACCAAAGATGCAAAAGTAAAACCAGAAAAGAAAAATGAATTGCCCTTCCTATTTCTAGCTGGAGTCACAATTTTCTTCTTGAATATGTTTAATTACAGAATGCTATCATTTTCTTTTCATTATGTTGCTGTTGTATTTGGTACACATTAGTGCTCAGAACATGTATTGTATAGGTTGATTGATATGATAGTTTTATTGAATATAAATATTAAATATACCGTAGTCTGAGTAGCTTAACCCAGTGGAGAACCACGGGTGTTTCACATTATTTAATATAGTATCAGAATAGAAGATTCTGAATTCGAATTTCATCTTGCTCTTAGTCTTATAATTTTCTCTCATTTAATTTGAGCCATGTCTTGGGCCTATAAGAATATTTTGAGCCTAGATGCGAGTATTAAATATAAATAAATTGACGACACCGTTCTAAATAAAATAAATTGCTCAAGTCTTTGGAGAACAACAGTTGTGTTAGTCTTTAACAAGATTTATGGTGTTGATCTTTCCTCGTGTGCAGATTAATGCCATTCCTAATTCTATCGGGACGGCTTTGCCCACCTGGGATCGAAGGAACACTTTTTGCACTCTTCATGTCGATAAACAATTTTGGTTCCACATTGGGCTCGTTCTTCGGAGCTGCATTAGCTTCAGTACTTGATATTTCTTCAGAGAATTTTGATAACCTTCTGTTTAGCATTGTTGTGCAATTAGCCGCCACTCTTTTACCCATTGGATTCTTATTTTTGATTCCAAAGGAAGCTACTGGGATAGCGTCATCCTGATAACTTACTAATACCCATTTTTACTTTTACTTAGTTGCCCAAACACTCTTTGCCGATCTAGATGATAGAAAGAAAGAAGAGGGATGGTAGAAAGATTTCTACCTTCCTTGAAAGATATATATACAATTTCACATAGAGACGAGAAAATATGATAGATTGTAGTGTTGTTTTTGGCTTGAGAGCTGTTAGTGATCTTATTATTGTTCTAAATGAAATCAAATTGTCAAATCTTTTGCTCGTAAAAGATGTATTCGTTTTCTGGCGAATGATATAATGTTGTTCCAAATTCTATTTCCATTTCTTTTGTTTGAATTTCTCATTTACAGGCACCACTGAGTGAAACAATCGGATTGGTTCTGCAGCTTACGTTAATGATTTCACATGACAACATTTCACATACTAATTTTGATTTGGAAGACGTTATATACATCATTTTCATACTTTGAACGTTTGTAGTTCTACACTTTCACGCACCATCCCATGGTTTGTTGCTGTAAAGAGTCTATGATATGTTACAGGAGTCTTTCTTTCAAGGACACTTGAGTTTTATGTGAATGTTTTTTATTCCCATGTGCTTATTGCTTGACTGAACCGCACTAGTATATGATTTGAGAACTGCAAAGAGTCTATGATATGTTACAGGAGTCTTTCTTTCAAGGACACTTGAGTTTTATGTGAATGTTTTTTATTCCCATGTGCTTATTGCTTGACTGAACCGCACTAGTATATGATTTGAGAACTGCAGAATGATCATATGAGCATGTCATCTTATTTCATCCAAAGCTGATATATTTAGGCTTAGCGTTATGTGGTAATGATTAGTTACTCAAATCTTGTATATCAAGTTTGATGTAAAGATCAACGTGAATTTTGTGCATTTATTTTGATTAAATGCCAGTTTGTACTTGAAATCCTCTTGTTGCGTCAGTTTATTTTTTGTAACTTGGAGCAATCTTTTACATGAGGAATGTCCTTTATATTTATGTCTTTTTACATGTTTTACTTGTAATTAAGCACATATTCTCTTCTTCATATAATATATTGCACACTTTTAACTTTCAAGCTGTGGGCAAGGGCTTTTTTTAAAAATGGCCCTCTGAAAAATTTTATTTTTAAAAATGATCCTACAAAATTGGCACTATGGGTGCCATATGTGCGCCACGCGTGCCTGCTGAGCGGGGAGGGGGACGTCGGATGAGTTGAACACGGTGAACCATTCCCTGTGTTTGAGGTTCCCCGTGTTCAAACCCTTATACAAACCGGAGTCCCCTTTCTTCTTCTTCTTCTTCTTCTTCTTCTTCTTCTTCCTTCGGCCTCTCTCTCTCTGCTCTCTCTCCCTCCCAGTAGATCCCAGTAGATCGATCTCTCTCTCTGCTCTCTTCTCCCACTAGCGCTCTCTCTCTCTCTCTCTCTCTCTCTCTCTCTCTCTCTCTTCCCGTCGCCGCTGCCGTAGAGCTCTCTCTCCCACTAGACAGTCTCTGCTCTCTCTATATCCGCACTCTCTCTCTCTCTCTATGTCCGCACTCTCTCTCTCCATCTCTCCCCCTCTCTCTCTACATTGTCACAGAACTCGTCCCGACGCCGCAATTCGGTAAATTTTAATTTTGCATGATATATAATTTTCTAGTTGTATATTGTTATTTAATTTATATCATTATATTGTATATTATTATTTTAATTTTACATAATATATTGTTTATTGTTATTTTTAGTACACAAACTCTTATACAAACCCGAATCCCATTTCTTCTTCTTCTTCCTTCGGCCTCTCTCTCTCTCTCTCCTCTCTTCCTCCCAGTAGATCTCTTCCTCTCTCTGCTTTCTCTCTCTCCCACTAGCTCTCTCCCTCTCTCTCTCTCTTTCTCTCTCTCTCTCTCTTCACAGCCGCTGCCGCAGAGCTCTCTCTCCTGCTAGACTGTCTATGCTCTCTCTCTCCCACTAGCTCCCTCTCTCTCTGTCTGTACTCTCTCTAGCTCTCTCTCACTCTCTCTCTTCATCTCTCCCTCTCTCTCTCTCTTTATATTCTCACTCTCTATATTGTCACAGAACTCGCCCCGACGCCGCAATTCGGTAAATTTTAATTTTGCATGATGTATAATTTTCTAGTTGTATATTGTTATTTAATTTATATCATTATATTTAATTTACTACGCCTCCACGGCCAGCAGATCATGGTGGAGCATCGACGTCGAGGCATGCACCATCACATAGTCCATCGGGGTCACAGCCAGTAGATCATGGTGGAGCATCGACGTCGGGGCATGCACCATCACATACTAAGCCTCCATCGGGGTATGTACCATATGGTCGTCGTCAACGAGGACCTGAACTTATTTACCGTAGGTGACCACGACAGCGACAGTTGCGGTCTTCCCATACCGATCAGCCCTCATCTTCAGCTCCTCCACAGCCAGAGGGTACGTCTATCTCACATCTTGACCAATTCGACAGTATAGAGCCATTTGATTAGTCTACATTGTCGTTATGTGTTGTTATATTTATATTGTTTTGTTGTAATGTGATTTGTATTTATGTTTTATCGATGTTATATTCTTTCATGACGTCCGTTTGTATATATATTGGTATGGTGTGATGTGGTTTGTATTTGATGTGATGTGATGTGATGTGCTGTGCTATGTTGTGCTATTGTGTGATGTGATATATTTTGTGTGCTGTATTATGCTATTATGTGATGTGATATTTTGTGTGTGCTATGCTATGCTATTTGATGGTTTGATCATATTCAGTTGCTTGTTGTTTTTTGTTTGTTTCAAAATTTTATACTGTTCATTGCTATTCCTCTCAAATTGTATAAGTTGAGATTTTTTTTAAAACTGTAGTGTGCTGGTGGTGAAGGGAAGAACACGGGGAACCATTCATCGTGTTTACTCATCCGACGCCTCCTTCCCCGCCACGCGTGCCGTTCAACTCATCCGACGTCCCCCTTCCCGCTCACGTGGGGCACAGGTGGCGTCAATTTTACAAATATAAATTTTGTAGGACAATTTTCAAAAATAAAAATTTTTAGAAAGTCATTTAAAAAAAAAAAAATCCTATGGCCAATCTTATATAAAATTATTATTATTATTATTTATTATTATTATTATTATTATTATTATTATTATTTTCTGAGGCTTCAAAATAAAAGTTCAGTTTAATGGCTGACAATAACAATATCGGCTAGTATACTACCTATAGTAGTTAAATATTATTTATTATATATTTTTTTACTGCCATGTAACAGCGAGTTAGCGACTCGTAAAACATTCAAAAGTTAAAAAAGTGATAGCAAACGTTATTTCGTTGCTTCACTGCCGAAGGAAACAGTTCTTGGGCTGTTTTCATACAATAATTATAATAATAATAATTCAAACAAAGGCAGGCATCATTCCCCCTCCTTTCCGGCCGGTGCAGTAGAAGCAAGAACTGGGGCATGCTCCAAGAACTCCTCCACCGTCTCCGGGAATCCGATACCCCCGGCCCCTTCAACGGAGCACGACGCCTTCGCCAGCAGCAGATGCGCCAGCCTCGCCGGCTCCTTCCTTCCCCCGCCCCTCCATCCTTGGTAAAAATACTCAACCCACCCCTCCAACCTCCTCCTCTCCTTCTCGCACTTGGGCCCCCTCACCCCCGCCACCTTCGCATAAAATTCACACTCTCCGCAGCTCTCCGCCGCCTCCTCTCCGACTCCCCCGCCGGCCGATACGTCCAGTAGATACATCAGATGTTCGATCCCGTCGTCGTCGTCGTCGTCGTCGTGAGTATCACATTCTTGTTCTTTCCGATCATCTGCACGATCTTCTTCCTTCTCGTCGGAGGAGTGGGAGAGGAAGTCGCGAGCGGGGCCGCTGCCGCTGTCGGGGAGATTGGATTGAGGGTAGGCGAGGAAGATCGGGGAGCCCGATGGATCGATTGCAGAAGAGGTTTGTGGGTTGGGGGTTTTGGGTGGAGATGAGTCCTCTGAAGCTAATCTTTCTTCAACCTGCGAGAGAAAGGAGAGATAATAACGTGTGGTTGAGTACAAAACTAAAGGGAGGATGGATTGGAAGAGTGGGGTTTTGCTTCACCTGTTTGAGAGCGGAGAAGAAGCCGGCGTGTGAGGAGAAGGGGAGCATTGCAATGGGAGCGATGGATTGGATTGGATTGGATTGGTGGGGAGGGTTGAAATGTTTTGAGAAGGAGATTTCGCACTACTCCCTCAACTTGTTTTTTTGCCACGTTTTTTACTTTAGTATTTGAATTTTTAAATTAAATATTTAAAATTCTAAATTATTTCCAAATTTTTAAGTTTTTTTTGAAAAAATTATTAATGCGGACGAAAAAATTACATGGAAACTATTCCCAAATCAATTTAATGGAGATGGAGACGGTTCTCAATAAGATATGATTTTATTCCCCGTCCATTCGTCGCATTAGGAACTGTCTTTGAATTTTTTTTGTTTTAATGTATGAAGTTCTCTCAATTATAAACCATTCTGAATTGCCTTCTTAACTGTCTTCCTTTTGATTGATGTTTTCTTAACGTTTATTTTTTTTAATCAAGTAAGTGGGTGTTTGTTCTAACTTCTAAAAAATAGTTTTGAACCTAAAAATAAATTTGTGCTCGATAATGCGTTAAATAATATCATTTTCAAACTCCTAATTTTTAGAATTAATTTTTTAATTTTCGAGATCAAAATCAGAAATACTTAAAACTTTTTTAAAAAAATTTGATTCCGATTTTGATTTTGGACTCACATTTTTTACTTTTTAATTTTATTTTAGATTTAAATTTTAAATTTAAATTTAATTTTATATTTTATATTTGAATATTTTTATTTCACATTATAATTTTTAAATTTTAAAATTTAAAATTTAAAATTTTAACTTTTAAATTTTAAATCTCAAATTATGAACTTCAAAATTCAAAATTTTATATTTCAAATTTCAAATATAAGATAAATTTAAATTTTGAAAATTTTAAATTTTAAATTTTAAATTTTAAATTTTAAGTTTTAATTTTTTATTTAAAAATTCAAATTTTAAAGTTTTAAATTTAAATATCAAGTTTTACAATTTGAATACTCAAATATTCAATATCAAATTTAAAATTTAAATTTGAATTTAAATTTAAATTTTAAATTATTTTAAAATAAAATTAAGTAAAAAATTATTAATTATAAATAGCAAAAAATTTTTTTTGCCAAACAACTTTGCAAAATTATTTCTAAAAAATACTTTCTATCTAAACTCAGCCAAATGCTTTACAACTTTCAGTTGAAATCAATTTTCTAAATCAAAATTAACTCGGTAGAAATCACTTTTTTAATATTTAAGCCAAATGGATTCTAAATTTAATCAAAAAAGTTAAAATTTTATCAAATTTACTAATAGTTTTATCAAATTTAATAATTTAAATTTTTTTTTTTTTAACAAATAAACTAAATCAATTAACGGATATAACTAATGGGGTTATTAAACTTGATAAAATTGTAATTAAAAAAAAAAGTAAAAATTAAGAGTTCTTAGAAAAAAAATATTTAAGGAGATTATTTCGGAAGGGCCTGTGTAGAGAATCCATGTAATTTCTTTTTTATTAATCCGAAGTAAATGCTTGCAGAAATTTTTTACTAAAAATGAATTTGATGTACTCATTTAAAAGGCATCATAAAAGATTCATAAATCTGCTAATAAAAGAAATATGGATAATGGTCTTCAATTTTAGGGAAAAAAAAAAGGTAACTTTTAGACATAAAATAAATATATTTAATTTAATAAAGTTCATATATAATAAAAATATTTGGTTAAGTAGACAACTTTCCGGATTCAAAACTTAATTTCGAAAAATTCGTTCCGGCACCGAAAGGGGAGTACCGGTACTCCAGAGCAAAAATTAAAAAATTTCTTGATATAAATTCAAATTTTAAAATCTTTAAAATATCGATTTACGTGCAATCAAGAAAATCAATTTAAGTGTTTGAAAATTATGAGATCACACAGATGTCATTCAATCTAATTAATTTTACAAAATTAAAAAGATTTACTCCTTAATTATGAAAATAAAGATAAAACATTATAATCGTTTTTTTCATTTTATATAACATCAAACACAAGTCATCAAAAATAATCTAGAGATCTAAACTCTATCAAGATGTAAAGGATTATCAAAAATGACTTACAGAGATTTTCATATGACATCAATTTGATTTCTACCCTTTCAAATTTGATATAAGCACTAAAATACCTACGGGTGGCTCTTTGAGCATCTTTCCACTATCCCATCTTATACCAACTAGGAGATTGTTCAAAATCATAAGAAATTTGAAAATGAATCTCCGAATGCTTCATCTAAAAATTTACAAAAATATTATCAAGCATCCATAACATGTGGTAGCTTCACACATTTACCGGACGACCGGGGTGCAACTCTTTCCAATATGTGGTGGTAGTTTTCACACTCCTTAACGGATGTAACTCTTTCCACATTTTTTTCAAATCAAATATTTACCCTTGTAAGAATGCAATCTCTTACGTGAAAGAATTAAATCCCAAATTTTAGTCTATTCGTTATCTCATGTTTATCATTATGAATTCACACAATCGAGATAGGTTAAGCACCTTAAGATCACACATGATTACTAAAATTTGATGAATATAAATATCAAAAACTCCTATAATGGAATATCTTCAAAGATGATGATTATGGAGTAAAGTTGATAATTAATATGAAATTAATTAGAAGTGAATGAAAGTAAACCCTTTTTTAATGTTCAATGCACTCGTTCGTTAAAACCCCTTTTGTTTGAAAACAAAACATAAAAAAAAACGAGCATTGAAATTACGTAATGCAAAGATCACGATATATATATGCAATAAAAATCGATCAAAGCACTACATACAGTCAAAAGCAACTTAAAACATAAGACAAGAAAAGATATCACCTTTCCGAATCCAAAATCGTTGGATTTTGGATTGTCTTGATTCGTTGTGGCCGGGGGTTTAGCTTTGACTGTTGATCCACCTTGGGTTCCCGCGTTGCAATTGTCCACTTGAATAACCGATGTTGTGGCTCGGACCTTTGGTGGATCGAGGAAACTCCATTGAATTGATGTGACTTTTGAATCCGTAGAGTCCGCTCCGTAGATGAATATGCCGAAGAATTTTTCTTTCTATTTTTCGGGCACGTCTTCACGATGTGTCCTTCAATTCCACATTGGTGACATGTTCTTCCTTTCAATATAGTTGTTGAACTTGAAGCCTTCTCAGTTTGTTTCCTTTTATATCCCAAACCACTTTTGCTTGTTTGACCTAATCCGAACATACCGTCAAGTTTCTTGCAACCGGTTGAAAATTTTTGTATGTCGGTGTCACGCCCCGAGTTTCAAAATAGCGGTAGAATTTTTTTTTTTAAAAAAAAATCATCAGAGTACAAATTGAAACTCGTGACGTAGACAGACCGCCACATGCACAGGGAACCCTCTGTCCACTGGGATAAAGTCTCCCCTGTACATGCTCGGCTATACAAATACAATACTGAATCAGAGGCGACGTAAACAACAACTGAAAGTAACTAGTACATGTCCAACATACAACACATAATCCACATCTCCAAAATATAATACAGACTATGCACTGAAAATGAAATACTGGAAATCTGTAGTCGATAACAGGGTCAACTCTATCGTGATAGCTCACTGGATCGTCCCAATCTCTCAACACCCGACTAACCTGAAAAATAGTCACCCAGGGGGTGTGAGATACACTCTACATGTATCCCAGTGGGCACGACGGGCCGAGAAATAGCAAGTCGTACCTACTGGATACTGTAATAAGCGGATAGCAAAATAAGTTATAATCATAAGGCTGAATAACTGTATGCTATACTGAACTAAGCATGCTGTATAATAATCAAAGGGAAAGCAGGGTATCATGATCATGTGCTAAGCAATAAAGCTAGTATCACATATAAAGCTGAGTAAGCTATAACTGGCAATCGTATAAATCTAGTCAATCTCGATGAACAATAATACTGATCATGCGATAAAACAGAGCAAGTATGATAACCATAAATATCAAAGCTATAAACAAAGCGTACGATGATAAATCTGACAAGCAGGAACTGATCATGCTGTAAACAAAGCTGTAAACTGGAAGTGCTGAATAACAATAAGTACCTAATCCATGCCACTGTTGGTCGCTGGGTCCTCAGGCTATTGCCACTGTTGGACACTAGGACCTCAGGCTAAGCTGCCATAGAACAGGACCTCAGGCAATTGCCACTGTTGATATCTCAACATGTATCAATACCTCATCAGGCTCACGGGTCTATGTGACGACCACTTTACCGGTAAAGAACGCATTGTGGGGGATCAGACCCACTGCGATCGTGAATGAAAAGCTAGTGCTATGGCAATCATAATGCTGATGCTCAAACTCGCGGTATAACGATCGAATCATCGGCTACAAGCCGGGAAAATCCAACTCAGGATGCTGAAAGCTGTAATATCAACGATGCAGTATAACTGAAACTGTATAACGGAAGCTATATAATAGAAACTGTACACCGAAATTGAACTCCTATTCTAACAGGAATGCTGAATAAACTGAACTGATGACCAATCAGGCATGACATATGTCCAGATATATATCTACTAGTACTAGAAGTAAAATGTATAAGGGAAGCTCACATGTGGAATCAATGCTATATAGATATAAGGATTAAGTGTTGGGATGCAAGCAAATAGTAAGAAGCAAGTAAAAACTCAATAGCAACCATAATGCTGAATCTCAATCCACGGTCGGTAGACCGGACAGCCGGCGAGAAGCCGAGGGAATCCCCACTGGGATATCGTTACTGATGTAAATCATGCCAAGTATTGAAACTAGTACTCCTATTCTAAACATGCAGTGAAGAATAGAGTATAAGACATGTGTCCAGATATATCAATAAATGCTGGAAATAATAAGCATAACGAAAGGCTCATTTGTGGGATCAAGGATATCAACAAAACAGGGGTCCGTCCTACCACGGTACCCGTAGGGCCGAAATGATAAAGCCCGGACCGAAGATAAACCCACCTCAATGTAGGTGATCACGGTGGCTGCTGGATGGCTCGCAAGCTGGCGGCTGACTGCTGGGACCTGAATCATATACACAGATCAAAAAATAAACTCTCACACATACCCAACCCCTGACTCGCAACGCACACAAGGCTTAAACCTGGATCCACCAGGACTACAACGGGAACCTCAAATAGGACAACTTAATCGCCACAAGTTTTCGAGTTGCGCGATTAAAACCGAGTCGCCAATAAACCGACAATTTTGCCGATTTACGATCCGATAACCGATTTCCGCTCAACAAAAGCCATCGGATCACCAATGAAAAGCTTAGAGATCATAGGCACACAGCCCAAGACAGCACGCTAGGTAACATTTGCGTTTAGACCCCTAGGATTTCTAGAAATCGCACTTTTATAGCAATTTGAGAGCCGTTTTCGCTCGTTCTCTTAATCGGGACATTATTTTTACGAACCGTCACCTCCAGTAGGTGACCCTTGACTCGCTGAACATCATGCTCACCCATTTGCAGCAGCACGGAACCCGAGAAAAACTTCGGGCCATGACTTACTATACTAACATAAGCCTTATAGCATTTTTATTTCTTCGGCTCAACCAAACTCAAATCTAAGGTGAGCATCGCGTCCAGTGACCCCAAAATAACCAGGAGCTCACTATCGCAGCTTCGCAAATAGTCCCAAATAGTACCACGGCCAACTAATCAACATAGAGCTTAATAATACTAAAACTTTATATTTACTTGTGCCAATCCCAAACAAACTTGAGTATCTTGCTCAGGGCATCACAGAGACTCGAGGGCTTGCCCTGGTGCAGCCTAGAAGCTGCTGGATCACAGGGATCCAACACCTTGCTCTCTAATAGACAAGAATGCTCCGCACAAAAATCCACTCAGCCAAAATTGGATCTGAAGTGAGCATCAAGCTCAGGGGAGTGTGTGGAGCAACTTTCATATTCATTACATGCACAGATTTTGAACTGGAGTTCATTGGGGCATTTCATCAAACACCTAGTGGGCACACTCCATTAACAACTAGCCAAGCTTTTGCCCAAGCTTGTTCTCAGCAGAGAAGCAACCTGGGAGGTTCTAAGATGGCAAGAATTGTTCCCCCCAGTTGCAGAAACTTTTCTATGCAACTGGGATCAAGCTTCGACCCTCGGTTTAGCCGTGGCTCGAGGAGGAAGATGATGCTCCAACCTCGAAAATGGTGACCACCCATCCAGGGGTTCTGGGACTCAACCTCTTGCACCAACAGGTGCTAAAACTCATTACCAACTTACTTGAACCCATGCCCGCCAACAGGGCACGGTGGCGGCGGCGGTGGAGCAAAGCTCGGTTTGGGAGCTTCCACCTCTAATGGTGGATTTCCACCAAGGCTGCATGGGCTTCATGCAAGGGCATGGCTGGGATCCCCTTGATCCCAGGAAGCTTCCCGACGACTTCCCACCCGCCGGCGACGGCCGGAAAGCCGGCCACCGCAACACGAACCCATTTCGGGTCATTCATGGCCGCCACTTATTCAGGCTGCATGGATGCCATGCAAAAGCATGGATGCAACCCTATCACTCCCAGAAAGCTCCTCAACCACTTGGCCGGAGGTGGGGAGGCTTGCCGGCGCCGGAGCAAAAAGCTCAGCCAAAGCACAAAAACAACCCGAACTAGGGCATCATGGTACGATGTCCACAGTGAACCAAATTACTCCAAATTTGGAGAGGATCAAGAACAGGTCAAAAGGAAGAAGACCATCATTTTACTTTTCATTAAAAGTCGCCGGGAGCAAAGAAAGCTCGAGGCGGAGCTCTCGGCGGTGCAACTTGGCCGCCAACCAACAGATGGCTTCCCATTTTCGGGGCTGGGCGTGGAGCATCCTTAGAACCTACAGAGACCACTTCCAAAGGTCTTGGGTCCAGAGAACCTTTGGTTAAAGAGGACTCACCTCGCCGGAGTTGGAGAAAAAGGGATGCACCTCCCCGCGTCGCGCGGCCACGGCAGTGAGCAGGACCACCTGGGCTCGGCTTCTGGAGGTAGCAGACGTCCTCTGTATGCTCTAGAAGCAAACCCAAGCACCTTGGTGAAGCCTCACTCCACTACACCCGAGATCAAGAGTTTTTTTGAAATATCTTGCTTTTCTGGCAATAGGGAACGGCGGCCGGCGGTGCTGGGGCTCGGGAAACATGCAGAGGAGCACAAGAATCTCATATGAAGTTTGAAGAAGCCCCAGGCCTTGATTGCTTCCTTCCCCAAGTTACTCACTTCGGTTGTCTACAATGGGTATCTTCCTCACCTTACTCCGAGCCACCCAAATGGAGAGAGCGGTTCCGGGAGCTTGGCGTCGTGGCAGAGGTAGTGGGGGTCGTGGACAAGCAGTTGTAACTGCCCCCAACACACAACACTAGAGAAGTAAACCGTATAGTGCTATTTAGAGCGGTTTAATTGCATTTTACACCTTCAACACATCACCCTTTGCACTAAGACCTCTATTGTAGATTCATCTTGCATAAAAGACCTTCTACACCAAGTTTCCCTAAACATGGTGCATAAAATATTGAGTTTACACCGAAAATACAGTAAATTTTACCATATTTCATGCTTTTCGAGACAACCGGATCGTCAAACGGAAAAACGGACACCACTACGATGTCCGGCTCGACGAAAACCAATATGTAGTGATTTTAGTTTATTGCATTCTATCCTCTATAATTTTAAAATACATAAAATACTGTAAATTTATACTGTGTGGCACGCTTTATGATGCTTTAGAGTTATCAAACGGAAATTTTGTCAGCGCCACTACGCTCAGAACGTCGATGCCATTCAAATCGACTACCAGGATCACTAGATTCAGACTCCAGACAGTGAATCGGCCAACGTTCGCTCAGCGGGAAATTAAATCATTCACGACTTAGGCCGTGGGCCCCACCAGCTTCTTCTCTGATTTCAGGACGATCTGACCGTCGGATCGAAAATCTTTCTATACCATTTTCAATCGATTCGACGAGATGGTCGCATTGGTGATTTCAAAATTTTGAGATTAGACTCGGATCTGAAAGGCAGAAATAGTGCTCCGAAAATTGTGCAATTTGCACACCGGTATATAACCATTTAGGTTTAACTTCGCATTTTCTCATTCACATTCCCATTTGAATTCTTTAAATTCAAATTTAAATTTCCCAGGTACTACATTACCCCCTCCTTATTAGAAGTTTCGTTCTCGAAACTTAACTATAGTAGGACATCGAACAGTCCACTAATACATGATGTCTGACTAACATGTACACGGCGACAACCAATCGCAGAACATCTACCTTATCCAACTCAACCACAGTGACAATCAGTCACAAAGCACATAATAAACTGGAATGCTCATTGAAACATCAGCACTGTCTGGAACAACTCAGGGCTACTAGTTTCGACCGTTTACTTGTAAAGGCCGACGCCACTTATATAGACGTCCCACAATCACAGTGACCACTAGTCAACTGCGCACAGGTACGGTAGAAATTCGTCCAAAATCCAATCACAGACTGCGATATCACCTCTAGGGTAATCACACCGTGCTCAAAAGGCAACTGCAAGGCTAACTTATAGGAAGGTACACATACAGACCCAATCATAATACCCTACCTTTTTGCGGGGTAGAGTATTTCATCCACTCTTTCGACAGTACGTTGTCTGCAGCCAACGTGCTTATCAAAAGAATAGAAAAATACCCACAATCTATCACCAACAACTTGTTGGAGACATAACTCACACTGAAACCAACAGGGGGACCAACGTACCTTACTACACCAATCTCAATAGCAATACTGAAAACAAATATCAAATACCACTAACACGATGTAATAACAGCCAAAACTAAACATACCTGCTAGGTCCTCCGTTGGTGGATCATCCAGAGTAGTCTGGGCATACACTTGCCCTCCAGAACACTGATGCGGTCCACCAGACTGCGTACTCGGTATAGGACTCTGCCGTTGGTAAGTAACGGCTGCTGCGGTAACGGTAGATTGAGCTGCTGCAGGTCTCTGAGGGCAACCAGCTACGATATGCCCGGCCTGGCCACACCTGTAACAACGGCCATGGCGCTGATCACATCTAATACCCCGATGAGGTCCACCACAGAAGACACAAGGTCGTGGAGTCTGCTGCTGACTGGCAGCAAAAGTGCTCGTAGCCGGTACTTGGGTTCGGGGGTGTCTAGTCGGTTTCCCCTTGTTTGAGGATTTACCTTTCTTCCCAGAACGTGTTCGCTTCCTCTTCAAGGGCAACACAGCCATCAACTTAGATGGCACGAGGACAAACAAAGGACGAACATCTCCTCCAAGGACATGA
Source organism: Tillandsia fasciculata (assembly GCA_029168755.2). Lineage (NCBI taxonomy): Eukaryota > Viridiplantae > Streptophyta > Magnoliopsida > Poales > Bromeliaceae > Tillandsia > Tillandsia fasciculata. The sequence goes on from CM054941.1 coordinate 11,802,047, forward strand.
GCAGATAGAATGGGAGGCGAAACAGGTGGGGCAGGTGCAGTAGGAGCAACAGTCTGCTGCTGTATAAGCTGCTGAACCACCGCAGTTAGTGCAGTAATTTGGTCCTACAACTGCTGGAGTCTATCGGAGCCCTCTGGCTCCCCCGGTACTCTAGATGATCGACCGACATCTCGGCCACTGCTAGCACCTCGCCCATCGCCACCATGACTCCCAGATCGAGCCATATCTGCATTACGACCCAATAGGTTAAGATAAACTCATATAATGACTTCACACTTGAGTTCATTGTTAGTTGTATGCCCCAAAAGCCTATCAGGCTGACGCATTTTTTTTTATATGGGACATATTTGTACTTGATCTTTATTATTATTTGGGCATTTTTTGCCATTCATGTTTAATATGTTCATGAATCGTCCTTTGAATTAATGAGATGATAATGTATATTCTTAACAGTTAAGAATTTGAGATACATATTATTGGTGATTAAGTCATAAATGCTCTCAATCGGAGGATCATCATGGGGACGATGATTGATCCGGTAAGATTGATGTATGTGCCGCTCTCTTTTAGGATGACGAGTCTCAAGTCATCAGTGTGGGGACACTGGAGCGAACGTGCAGGTGGTTGTTAGAGAACAAGGGCACTGAGCGTGACCAATTACGAATAGTTACATGGATGTCTACTCAGTCGTCAGTAACTGATTCGATGTTGCAGTGGTACAACTGATCCTTAGACCTGCGACACCACGGCCATTCAATATGAGGCTACTGTAGTTTGACTATGCAGTAAACTCTGATCCTAATCACGGATCTTAGTAGTATATGTTGGCTGCAGTCGGTTCATATTAGGAATGGGTGTTTGTTTACAGGGGATCTATCGCTCTCGGTAGAGAGATAATTAGTCCTATGCTATTTGTAAGGCAAAGCTCAGAAATCCTCGGCCGGGTAATATTGTTCATGGAAAGTTGTTTCAAGAGTAACCATATGAGCTTCTGTCCTATCAAATTTGTCAAATAACGGGTGATGGGGTTTGACGAGTATTCCATAACCTCCACTCAGTTGGGACTATGCGATAGAAGGATTGTATTGTACGGTAACTGCACCTAGAGATTCAGTCCAATATTCACTTCTTACTGGATTGCCACTATATGCTGCTAGGCGTCACTGGTGGATTGTGGGAACCAATAAGAATAATTATAGGCGAATAATTATTAGATGAGGGAAGAATCAAAAGTGTTTGATCCATCAAAAGGAGTTTCGATGATGATGCCGATGGGGATCGCATCATATCTCACTACCAGACAGAATTGAACCTATAAGGTCACACACATAAGGAATCGCGCATGATCGATATTATGGAGGTGATAAAGAAGTTTATAGAATGGATTAATTATAATCATAATACTAAAGTTTACTAATTTATTAGTAAAAGGACTAATTTGCAATTATTGTAAATTAGAGGTATTTAAGTGCAAAAGTTGCATGGTGTATTTACTAATCGTTAGTAAATATTTTGAGGACTTATGTGTAAATGTTACACACGAATCGAATTAGGATTCGGATTCGATTCATATTGAAACTAACTTAAGGATAATGGATAATCCAATCGGATTAGGATTCGATTAGGATTAGGATTAGGGTTTTCTCATTATAAATATATGTCATATGTGACATATTTTGCGAGAGAAAAGAGAAAAAAAAAAAAAAGGAATAAGAAAACCCTAGCCGCCTATCTTGTTCCTCAAGTCCTCCACAATTAATTCATCGTTCTCGATCTTCGGAAGATTGCTAGCACAATTAGAAGATTGATTCATCCTCCTTACATCGACGCGAGAGTTAATTCATGATCGGATCGCGAATCAAGGCGATCGATTATTTCGATCAAGGGCGTGATTCCGTGTGGACACAAGTAGAGGCCGGGTGCGTGCGCGGCTATCAAGGACGAACAATTTTACCAACAATCGTCGGCATCGCGGTGATCTCGACCCGCGCAAGGTAAAAATTAAATTCTAATTGATAAGATCAATTAGATTACCTTTTTACGATCTAAAACAAAACATGAGGTGATCTTTGGTTTAAGAAAATTTTAATTGCGTTTCTTTTTCCGCTGCGCATATTTGGTTACTTTCTTACATTCATAACCCGTGGCACAATAAACCCCACGCACTCGCGTCAGATCTCAAGTCATCCTAGGGCTCAATCCTAACCAAATACTTAGGTTTCTTAAACCTATGCTCTGATACCATCTAATCTGTCATGCCCCAAGTTTCAAAACAGCGGTAGAATTTTTTTTTTTTTTTTAAATCATCAGAGTACAAATTGAAACTCGTGACGTAGACAGACCGCCACATGCACAGGGAACCCTCTGTCCACTGGGATAAAGTCTCTCCTGTACATGCTCGGCTATACAAATACAATACTGAATCAGAGGCGACGTAAACAACAACTGAAAGTAACTAGTACATGTCCAACATACAACACATAATCCACATCTCCAAAATATAATACAGACTATGCATTGAAAATGAAATACTAGAAATCTGTAGTCAATAACAAGGTCAACTCTACCGTGATAGCTCACTTGATCGTCCCAATCTCTCAACACTCGACTAACCTGAAAAATAGTCACCCAGGGGGTGTGAGATACACTCTACATGTATCCCAGTGGGCACGACGGGCCGAGAAATAGCAAGTCGTACCTACTGGATACTATAATAAGCGGATAGCAAAATAAGTTATAATCACAAGGCTGAATAACTGTATGCTATACTGAACTAAGCATGCTGTATAATAATCAAAGGGAAAGCAGGGTATCATGATCATGTACTAAGCAATAAAGCTAGTATCACATATCAAGCTGAGTAAGCTATAACTGGCAATCGTGTAAACCTGGTCAATCTCGATGAACAATAATACTGATCATGCGATAAAACAGAGCAAGTATGATAACCATAAATATCAAAGCTGTAAACAAAGAGTGCGATGATAAATCTGACAAGCAGGAACTGATCATGCTGTAAACAAAGCTGTAAACTGGAAGTGCTAAATAACAATACGTACCCAATCCATGCCACTGTTGGTCGCTGGGTCCTCAGGCTATTGCCACTGTTGGACACTAGGACCTCAGGCTAAGCTGCCATAGAACAGGACCTCAGGCAATTGCCACTGTTGGTCTCTCAACATGTATCAATACCTCATCAGGCTCACGGGTCTATGTGACGACCACTTTACCGGTAAAGAACGCATTGTGGGGGATCAGACCCACTGCGATCGTGAATGAAAAGCTAGTGCTATGGCAATCATAATGCTGATGCTCAAACTCGCGGTCTAACGACCGAATCATCGGCTACAAGCCGGGAAAATCCCACTTAGGATGCTAAAAGCTGTAATATCAACTGATGCAGTATAACTGAAACTGTATAATGGAAGCTATATAATAGAAACTGTACACCGAAACTAAACTCCTATTCTAACAGGAATGCTGAATAAACTGAACTGATGACCAATCAGGCATGACATATGTTGTGACACCCCCGGAATTTGGATTAGTCCTATATATAAATGATATAATAGGACTAAATCTCTTAACCCGGCTATAGCATTTTGGATGGTAGCAAGATTCAAGAGGTTATGAGAGTTAAGCATGCTAGAGCTAGAGTAGATCTAGGATGGGTGGCCCCCTGGGAAGTGGGGCGTCACAGTTGGTATCAGAGACTTTCACCAGCCGAAAATGTGAGATGAGTCTCGGCTGAGCCAGGGTTATATATCGGGTAGAGCGAGGCTCCCCGGCTAATGATGACCGTTGTGAGTGGGGTGCAGCTCCTCGCAAGGTCGGTTAAGGCTAGCGAGACGAGTCTCACATCGCTTGGTGCTTGTGAGTGTGCTTAAGCCTGACGTGGACGTCAGGGCTTAAAGGGGGAAGAATGTGACACCCCCGAAATTTGGATTAGTCGTATATATAAATGATATAATAGGACTAAATCTCTTAACCCGGCTATAGCATTTTGGATGGTAGCAAGATTCAAGAGGTTATGAGAGTTAAGCGTGCTAGAGCTAGAGTAGTTCTAGGATGGGTGACCCCCTGGGAAGTAGGGGGTCACAGTGTCCTAAATCTGTCACGCCCCGGGGTCGAAACTGCGACTCGGGCTCGCTAACAGATCCGCCATCTGTACGGAAATATTGCCGTACAGACGAAGCGTCTACCCTGCAAGTCAGATCCAGAGCTAAAAACATGTATCAGAGCTGAAATAAAACTAGAAGCTACATAGATCAACTGAACATCTGGATAAATAAAAGTCCTCAATACAAAGTCTGTCAACTATGAAACAATAAATAAAAATCCTCACAAGTCTCTCTCCGAGTTTAGTACAAAAGTGGAAACATAAAATACCCCGGGTACATTTACCTCAGACTCTCAATGCTGGTAAGGAACTAATCGGCCGCGTCCTCACCTCGATCTGCTGACTCCGTGCGAACCAGGCCGGAACAGCTGCCTCAAACCTGTCACCGTAGCGGGTGTGAGAACTACTACAAAGGTAGTTCCCAGTGGGTACCGTCCCAATATCCACGGTATGCCCACTAAGTCTACTGGAGGCAAAACAGATAGGTATGCAGATAGATAGATAAAAGGAAAGCAGGAAAGGAACTACAGCTAATAAGTAATGTCCACATAAGGAAAACATCATGCAGAAGGAACTCTACTCTGACCCTGTTATGCATACACTAACACTGCTAATAATATGCCTAAAGTACTATGCTCAAAGGAAGTCTCATCTATGAACATGCAATGAAACTCACTCACACAAATCACCAAAATCTCAAATGACTGTCCCTCTTTGGACCAGTCAAAGTCAAGCCTGCGCTCATCTACTGCCACTACGCCCAAACAGGACTTGGTCTTATGTAGGGTGTCCCTCAAGGACTATCTCAGTAACCTCATCGCAGCCTCGTCAGGCTCGGCATCATCATCGCATCCGGAGCGTAGCTCGCGGGAAGCGACCCCGCGAACTCAAGTATCTCACAACTGGCATAAAATGCCAGGCTCAGCAGGCTATAATCCACGATCAAACAGATCGGTATCTCAAAGCTCAAAGTACAACTCAGTCGGAAAAGAACCTCGACTCAATCAGGAATAGCCCAAACACTCTCACGGCTATGTTGGAGAACCCTCAATGACTCAATCTGATAATGCACGACCATGGCTGAGTCGGAAAACCTCCACGACTCGATCTGCCAGAACCCCAAATATCCTCAGAACTAAGTGGGAGAACCACCTCCACCTCTAAATCAGAAACATAACCGATGATCTAGAATAAACCCATCAATCCCAACAAGGAAGAAGAACTCTCATGACACTAGGACTCGACAGTCAATGCACTAAAAATATGCTCGGCCCTCTGGCGCGAGTACACATGCAACTCGAACAATCTGGACCCTTCATAATTATAAAGTACCGAATTTTCGACACATAAATAAATATAAATAAAAATAGTATGAAATACTATTTTTATGAAAGTTGGGGAAGTAAAGAACATTTGGAAGCGAGTTGGGCCCAAATCGGGTTAAAATGGAGATATCTAAAATTTTATTTGACAAAGGGGGCCCAGATTTTTAGCAAAAAAATTCAGTGTCGGAAAATTCCGAGAAAATTACGGGAGCCCCGTAAATATGTTTTAAGGCCACAGTAAAAGTTTCGCGTTGATTGGATGCCGGATAGTGAGAACGGGCTCCGCCAACAGTGTCGGAAAATTTTGAGAAAATTCGGGGAGCTCCGTAATATTGTTTTAAGGCCACAGTAAAAATTTCGTGTTGATCGGATACCCGGATTGCGAGAACGGGGTCCGCCAATGATTCTAGATATAGCAAGGCTTTTGGTGACCCAGAATAGCCCAAATTGAAATTTTAAAATTTTCTGTGGTAAATTAAGCTGAAACAAAGCCGCCTGTCAAATTTGGACAGAAACAGACGAAAAACGGACAAAAAACGAGACGAAAACAGATTTTCGAGGCGGCGGTGCGCGGATCGAGGCGCGCTTGCGTGCTGCGCGAGGCGCGCAGCAGGCGCGCTGGTGGGGCGCGGGTCAGCGGGGGGCCGCCACATGGCGGGCACCCATTGGGCCGCATAGGCGCGGGGACGCGCGCCCGTGGGGGCGCGCGGGGGTGCGCGCCTGTGTGGCGCGCACTGTGTCCCGCGCGTCGTGTGGCGTGCGGGTGCCACGCCCGCATGGCGCGCGGGACGCGCGCCATGTGGCGCGGGGGCGCGCGCCTGGACCTGGCGCGCGCGCCCCTGTGCGGTGGACCGCCACCCGGCTGTTCCCCATTGGGTGCCCCGTGGACCCGGTCCATTGGACCACCCTCCCCTTCTCCTTCTTCTCTTCTTCTTTCTCCTTCTCCCTCGCACCATTTCTCCTCTCCCTTCTCTTCTTCTTCTCCAACCGAGCACCACGGGGAGGGAATGGGAGGTGGTTTCGTGGGGTGCGGTGGCGCGTCGGCGACCTCGTGGAGCACGTAAGATGCTCCAAATAGCCGGATAATCGCACATACGCGCGATGGGCGGCGCGGCGTTGTCGAGGTAAGTCCCGCGTATTATTTTACGGTATTTTTGGCACAGTTTTGGGGCGTCCTTTTGGACACTGGATTTGACCCCATGCTTTTATGCGTGTTAGGGACCGTGTTTTACTGTGCCGTTTTGCTGCCCGGGCTGTTGCGGGTATTTTGGGCGCGCCTCGTTTTGCGTGCCGCTCGTGGATAATATGCACCGTTTTGCGTGCGGATTCGACGTATATGCGCATTTTTGGGCGCAAATTTGAAAAACGTGCATCGTTTTGCGTGTAACGTTGAAAGAGGAACGTGCACCGTTTTGCATGTCGACTCGAGGTACGTGCTCCGTTTTGCGTGCAGGTGGACTAACGGGCACCGTTTTGCGTGCAGTCTCTAACGTTATGCATCGTTTTTTTGTGTAGGGTTAGAAAAAACGTCCACCGTTTTGCGTGCAACCCTACAGTCAGAAGTACATCGTTTAACGTGCAAACTCTAATATTTTGCATCGTTTTGCGTGCAGGATTAAAAATGTGTGCACCGTTTTGTGTGCAACCCTACTACAAAATGTGCACCGTTTTGCGTGCCAATTCGAGATACGTGCTCCGTTTTGCGTGCAGGTTGTGTTGTCGTGCACCGTTTTGCGTGCAGTCTATAATGCTATACATCATTTTTCGTGCAGGGCTAGAAAAACGTGCACCGTTTTGCGTGCAACCCTACAGTTAAGCGTGCACCGTTTTGCATGCAGATTTGAGGTACGTGGACCGTTTCGCGTGCAGGTTGTGTTGTCGCGCATCGTTTTGCGTGCAGTCTCTAACGTTATGCATCATTTTTCGTGCAGGGCTAGAGAAACGTGCACCATTTTACGTGCAACCCTACAGTAGAGCGTGCACCATTTTGCGTGCAGATTTGAGGTACGTGCACCGTTTTGCGTGCAGGTTGAATTAACGCGCACCGTTTTGCGTGCAGGTTGAAATGGTGCGCACCGTTTTGCGTGCGGATTTTTAATAACGCGCACCGTTTTACGTGCAGGTTGAAGTGGCATGCATCATTTTGCGTGCGGGTTATAGTGACGTGCACCGTTTTGTGTGCAGGTATGGCGGACGTGCACCGTTTTGCGTGCGAACTCGAAGGATGTGCATCGTTTTGCGTGCAAGCTCAATAAAATGAGTGGAATTGCGCGGAGACCAATTGCAAGTGTCTACAAGCAATTGGGGACACTGCAAGGTGGAGGATTCTGCCGAAATTGGGTGACCTCTCCCCTTGCTCCTTTGCTTTTCGATCTAGAAGCATGATAGTAGCCTGTTAGAGGCGTTAGGTAATTATGATTATTATTGCATGTGTAGAGAGATACAGATGAAAAGTGCAACTGTTGGTTGCCAAAGACAGATGATAAATGTGCATGTGTAGAGATATTTAGAGAAAAAGTGACATCTATGATTTATCCAAATAGGGGATAAACTGGTATGTGTAGATGGACACAGATGAAAAATGCAACTGTTGGTTGCCAAAAAGGAGATAATTAATTTGCATGTGTAAAAAGAATTAGGGAAAAAATACAATTCTTAACTTATCTAAATTGATGATAATTGCATGCATAGAGGATAAATATTATTTTTATGATAGATATGAATAAAAATATTATGTGATAATTGCATGCGTAGAAATGAATAATTGCATGCGTAGAAATAAATAATTATGTGATGACTGTGATCATGTTAGGGTACAACCCTAGGAATCATGTGACATAAGGGAACGGAACTTGTTGGTAGTAAGACTAGGAGAAAACCTAGTTTAGGGGTTTGACGAGTGACATCAACTTAGGAGTTATCCTAGATTGGACGAGTGGCATTGTCTTAGGAGATAACCTAAGGACATTGGATAGAGTGATCAATATAGAGTCAAGGAACTCTAGGATGAGTATGACATGGAACTTAGGTAAAGAGAACCTAAGGTGAACTAGTGATCAATACAGAGTCAAGGAACTCTAGGATGAGTATAATCTGGAACTTAGGTAAAGGGAACCTAAGGTGAGCTAGTGGAGTTTAAACTCACAGACAGAAAAATAGAGTTAAGTTAACTCTAGAATTCAGTAAGAAATCAGGAAAAGGTGAAACATGGATCAAGTGTGAAGATATGAAAGGGAAAATAGAGAATTAGAGTCAGTGCAACTCTAAGATAAAAGTGGAACAGAAAAATAGAGTTAAGTTAACTGTAAGATTCAGTGAGGAATCAGGAAAGTGGGGTAAGATCCCAAGGTTAAAGAATTTAACAAATATAACCCTAGAAAGTCATAGGGTGTCTGGGCAAATGGACAATAACTTTAACTTCAATTTGAGTCAAAGAAATAAAAGAGAAATGATAAGAGTCCAAGTGACTCTCTAGTTATCCTTATGGCGAGACCTAGGATAAGAGGTAAATTATTGTAAAAAGGCAAAGTTTAAAAGCAAGCTAAAAGTGGCTAAAAAGCATAAAGAGAATGTAAATAGCGCCTTCGAATTTGAGACTCATCAAGTGGAGCAGGACTCCCTGGGCAGTGACCCGTCGGACGAGGTACTTTCGAAAGGCTTAAAGTGAAAGCAAAGAGCTAAATGCTCAAAGAAAAGAGACAGAGATTTGCCAATGGCAAAAAGGAAGCTATAAGCTCGAATAAGAAGAAAAGCAAGGGTTCAAAGGCAAAGAGGCTAAGAACTAAAGTAAAAAGAGAAAGAAAAGAAAGAAAAAAAAAAAAAAAAAAGATAAAATGGCCGTACCTTCGGGGGTGAAACTGTGATGATCCGGACTTTTGTGGAGATTTTTATAGCATTAGCGGCAACTATAGGAAGCTTACATAGTGTATTGGAGCTTGTAGTATCGAAAACGGGCCTCAGAAATGAACCCGGCGCGAAAATCGGATCAAGTGGGCTTTTCCGGGGGCTTTCGGCAAAATTTTGGATGAGAATTTGGCAAAACGGAAGGCGGATTTGGACTCAGCGCGCGAAAACGATCAAAATGGTGTATTTATTTTTCTTTCGGCGCCAAAATCACTGTTCACCGGAACAGTAACTCCGGCCGCCGGAATTACTGTTCCGGCGACCGGCGGCAAGCGGCGGACGGCGGAGCATGGCGGCGCGCGGCGGCGCAGGGGCGGAACGCGGCCGCGGGCAGCGCGGGCAGGCGCGGAGGCGGCATGGTCCACAGGAATGGCGTGCACCGGGTGCACGGAAAATTCATATTGCCACGTGTCATTCTCTCATTAGTCGGGCGGAGTAAAGGATTGCGGCTAGTCTGTGACACATGGCAGCACCCCATTGGTCGACACATTCCGGAAGACCCGGCGCGTAGACCGGGGGCGTGGACCATGTGAATCGCGTGGGGACACGTGGCATGCTCCCATTGGGTGGCTCAAGCCGCCCACGTGCACGAGGCTCATGGAACACGTGGGCGGCGGGTGACACGTGGCGATTTATGATTAGCCCTGCATGGATGTTTTGTGTTCTGGGACACGTGGCGCGTTATGGTTTGATAGTTTTGCTGTTCCCTGTTCGGTCTGGGATCTGGTGTGGAGCCCGAATGAGATTTGGCCCATTATATAAGACCCCTCCCTCTCTCTTTGCAAATTTCAGATTCTAGAGAGAGAAAATGAGCTGGTGACCTTAATGAAAGTTGTTTCTCTCTCTGTCCTCTATCTCCCCTAGAAGTTTCAGAATTTTTGGAGTTGCCGACAGCGAGTTCTCTGTGACGCGGCGCGTTGCGACGATTTTCGATTTCGGCCCATTTTCCGTCGTAGTTCAATCGGAAAATTCCTGTGCTCTAACCGGGAGGAATTTTTGAGTGATTTCTGGGATAGCGTGTTCCTAAGAGGTAAGGCTTCGTTTTCCGTGTTGATCACTTTACCTTGTTTCGCATTCTTGGCACGGTTCCCGAGGCACCTTTGACCCTTCTTTTTGCTGTGATATTTTCTGGACAGCATCGACTTCTCCGATTTATATCTGGCCTAGGAGCATCGGATCAAGGCATTTAAGTAGTCGATTTCAATCTACTCGTCGCAAGGAACGTAACCGTAATTTTTTTGGATTTTTCGGAGCACTGTACAGAGGTGAAAAACTCCTCTTTTTTTGTGTTGTTTGGAAAACAGCAAATACTGTATTTTTGGGATTTGTATTTATACCGGGTGCGTTGTTTTGTGCTGTAGTACACTGTTTTCGACGGATTGCGCTGTTAGAGGACTGTGGACAATGAGGAGCCTTTTTGGGTGTGGATTTGCGTGCCAGGTGGGTTGTAGTGGTCCAGGATTCCGTATAGTTTTTTTTTCGTAAATCCTTGGTGTGAAACACCTATCATTGGTGTATTAGACCCACAGTGCATCAAAGGGATCCTACGGATGGACACAGTGTGGTATTTACTGTTGGTTTGGCCTTCGGAGGTATTTGCCGAATTTTAGAGAAGGCTTTGGGCCAAACGGAGACCGTATTTGGATTCAGCGCGGAAAAACGCTTGAAAACGGCTATTTACTTATTTATTTTGGAGTCCGGATGCCCAAAAAGGACCCCCGAAGTTTTCTGCGCAAAATGGTGCATGGAAGGAGCCGTGGACCGGCCGGGGACACGTGGCAGGCCCTTATTGGGCCGGCGCGCCACTCTCGGTCCACGGAAAAAGGCCGCCGGTGCACGGTGGACCGGCGGGCCACGTGGCGGCACGCTATTGGCCTGGTGTAGTGCGCTCGGCGCGCGGGGGCAGGCGCGGGCAGCTCGGGCAGGCCGGGCAGGTGCGGCGCCTGCGCGGTGCACGGTGGACCGGGACGCGCCACGTGGCGGCCCCGAATAGGTCGGCCCATGTGCGCGTGGCGCACGCAGAGCCGCGCGGTTGCGGCCGTACGCACGTGGGCGCACGTGGGCGCGCGTGGGCAGTGGCGGCCGCCGACAGCCATGTCGGGCGCGAGCCACGTGTCGCCGCACCATTGGCGAGCGCGCCCACCGCGCCGCCAATCACGGGGGACACGTGGCGCTTCCCCGTTGGGCCGCACGGCTGTCGCCTGTTTGGCGGACACGTGGCGGGCCCTGGGCCGAGTCGGACGGACGGTTGGACGCTGCTGGATCCCGTGTGCGGGCCGGGCTGGGCCGGGCCGCACTGTGCGCACCCGGAAATTCTTGGGCCGGGCCGCACTGTAGCCGCCCGAAATGGGCCGGGCGCCCGAAAGTTAGGACATATTGGGAGTTTTTCCAATTGTTCTAATGGGCCTATATAAAGGCCTCCCCTCTCTTCTTTGTCCCTGTTTTCCGAGAGATAGAGAGAGAACCAGTGGGAGGGACCTTAAGAGAAGTTTTTCATCTCATCATTTTCTACCTCGTGGTGCGATCCTAGATTTTCTGGAAGTTCGACAGCGGCGATTCGGATTTTACAGAGTGCCTCGTTTTTCCCCAATCTTGGCCCGTTATCGTCGCATTTCAGTCCGAGGAGTCCCCTGCGCAGTACAGGAGTCCTTTTTCGACGATTTCTTCGCCAGTGTGTTCATAAGAGGTAGGGCTTCGTTTTTCGTGTTGGTCGTTTCTCTGGACTCAGATTTCTTGGCACGATTCCCGAGGTGTTTTGACCCCCTCTTTTGCTGTTTGGGTTTTTGGACAGCGGCAACTTCAACGAATTGTTTCTCAGCGTAGGAATATCAGATCGAGGCGATTCAATAGTCGATTTTGGGCTACTTTTCGCGAGGAACGCAACCGTGATTTTTCTAGGATTTTAGGAGCTCGGGACAGAGGTGAAATTCCTCATTTTGCGTGCTGATTATAAAAACAGCAAATCTGTTTTGAGACTTGTAGTTTTTACATCGTGTACACTTATGTGATGTTGTAGGTTACTGTTTCAGCTGACGGTGTGCTTAGAGGACAGCGGGTATTTTCTTGGTGTGTTGTGCACGCTTTTCGAGGTGGGTGGTTGTTGCTTACCTCATTTCTGACTATCTCACTAGGAGTATTAGAGACTCCCGACTTTAAACTGATAATCGGTACTTTTAATCATGAAATGCATAAGTAAACCCCACAAATAATATGATAGCTCATTTATGATAAACTGGGACACTGTTGTTGGACATATGCTGTAACCTATCATCGCATGCTAAAGTCTTATCATAAAACCATCTTTTTCTAAATAAATATTCAATACTTTCCTTCTGTTTTTAAATGCGAACCTTTGCATGCTTGTTTGGACATCTAGATGGGCTACTATTTATTGCTACACTATCTTTGGGACTTGACTTAGGAGAAACCATGTTTCACTATTCTCCTTCGCATTCGGATATATGTTGCTCGGTTTGAGCAGGGTTTGGGATAGTGTAGTTGAGGCTTGAGTCTGGGACAGGTTTGACTCGATTATATATATTGTGGGGCATGGTAGTAACCGCGGACTTGAGGCGGTTAGCCAGCTGTTGATTACTTTATCAGGTTTTGGACTTATAGGGTGTTACGGCGACCGTGGATATTAGGCGGTTGACCGGATGTTCACTTATGCATCAGATTGGGTTTCAGATTTTCTTAGTGGATGGTGTTTCCCACTTGTGATTACTATTGCATCTGATTGGGGATCAGGGTTACTTTAGTGGATGGATATTTCCCACTTTGATCATAGTCATGATCCAGTCCTGCTATTGTGAGACATTGGTTACAGAGATGCTTGATACAGAGATACTTGATACAGGGATACTTTACATACTTTACTCGTGTGGGTCGCTCCCCTCGAGTGCCACTCCGGAGTAGGCTTTACACTGTGCCGAGCGCCGGGCACCTTGATGAGTTGCGAGTGAGGACAGAGCAGGCAGTGCCAGTATTTCCTGACCCTTTGATTGGGTTTCTTTGGGCAGTTAGCTTTACAGTTGCATATATACAGTTATCTTTTGGCACTGCATTTAGAGGCATAATAGTGGTAGTTTTCTTTTTCAGCAGTCTTTATTGCATACCACTGTTCTTTCCTTTTTGCCTCTTATAGTCCTAGTGGGTGTGTCAGCATTTGAGGTTTTACCCACTAGGGGAGGCTACTGGTTTATCTAGTAGTTCTCACCCCCATTGTTGTTTTCTGCCCTTTTCCCCTGTGTTTTGCAGAGTCATCTGTGGGAGCTGCTGGGCCTTCAGCGGCGGATCGAGGTAAGAGGATTGCGGACTAGCTAGATCATCTACCCCGACTGTGAGAGTAGCTGGACTTTTATTGTACCCCTTTTGTATCTCAAACTACATTAGTTTACTTTTGGGACTGGCTTTAGCCAGCTGGTTGTATATTTATGGTGAGCTGGGAGTATATTGTACTTTTATGTTAGTTTGTAGTTTATTTCAGTCTGAGATTACTTTTAGTTTTATTAGTTCAGCTCTGTTTATGCTCTTTTATTGTATATTATCTATCTGAGCAGGTTACCAGCGCTTCGTGTACATGGAAAATTTTGTGTGCACGGCGGATCTGTTGGCGGGCCCGGGTTCTGGTTCACACCCGGGGCGTGACAGATTAAGTTGGTATCAGAGCTTAGGGATAGGTCAGTTGGGACTTAGGAAACCCTAGGCTTTTGGCAGACCCTAGGATGATAGGGCGTGAGAGACGTGACACTTTGCGAAAGTCGTTGATTTATTTATTAGACTCTTCCAGTGAGTGAAGAGGGATCGACATACCCAATTTCTGGTGGACAGTTATGTTGGCTGCAGACAACATAAAGCCACAGAAATAGGGGGATGTCTTTGACTTTCGCTTGATTGGGTCGTGTGGGGTTCTGATGCTGATTGTGGTTTCTCGTGGCAGGATGCCTCCGCGACGCAGGATGATGACGCGTTCGCAGCCTTCTTCCTCGGAGCCCGAGCAGCAGGAGTCCGGGCAGGGCCAGCAGAGCGAGGTGCAGGAGCTACAGGCACAGATGGCCCAGATGGCAGAGGTTGTTAGGCGTCAGGAGGAGGCCATGGGTCGGCTGACACAGCTGTTAGAGCAAAGGGTGCAGCCAGCAGTAGCACCCTCGAAGAGTTCTCCCGTACCATCTTCCCCTGTTGTGGCTCCCCCGGCTGTACCAGTGACCCCAGCATCCCCTATTGCTCGGGGCACTGGGGGACAGCCCTCTGGATTGATGAGACCGCTGACCCTGACTGAGCAGCGGGAGATGGTTGACTTACTGATGAGGTTCCATCAGTTTGACCCGCCCCGTTTCTCGGGGCAGAGTACCGAGCCGTGGGAGGGAGAGTCGTGGATCACGGCGATGGAGCAGGCGCTATATGTAGAGTGCGGGGAGGTAGTGATGGATGAGGTATCGCCAGCTCCCGAAGTGATCCCGGGGGCGAAGCGACCAGCACCGGGGGCTGGGGGACAGGCTAGTTCGTGGAGACCGCCACGACCGCCTCAGCCACAGTTTTCAAGCCAAGGGCGGTCCGAGCGGCGAGGGCCTGGTGGATCCCAGAGGCCCCAGCATCAGCAGCAGCAGCGGAGATCGCAATCATCGCAGCGTGGATCGCAGCGGCAGTGTGGAGTCCTGGTGTAATATCCTAACCTTTCGGGTGCCATAGTTAACCCTTGTCGTTCAATGTTAGTTGTAGGTGCCCTTTTTATCGACTTTTAGTGGGTTGTGTTTTGGTGCACGTTATTATTTTTCGGTGATAGAGCTCGAAAAATGATGAACGGCGATGCGATCGGATCTGAAATCGGACCTACGGATCTCCCGGAATAGGGGTTTGAAGCTCTCGGTGACCGTAAAGTGCACCGAGATTCGTGCACTGTAGTTCGCGCGATTTTCGAGGAATCCGAGTTAAATCTGGGCCTAGGGTTGGGGTATTTTTTTTAATTAATTAGACCTTCTAGCAGTAGTCATTCTTTCCTTTTTCTTTGCGGTCGAGAACGGTAGCGGCGAGAAAGTGTTACGGCATTTTGGTGTTGGCATATTTCGTGAGTCAAGTCAGTGAGTTGAGTCGGAGTCTTAAAGGGATCAAATTGTCAAATCAGCCTTAGAAGACTCATTGAAGATTCAACATGAGCCCAAGTCAACTCTCAGGTATGATTAAATATAGATCATGGTGATTTAAGTTCGTTTATAATCATTGGAAACAGGAAATTAATGAAAACCGGTTTAGACTTGGTTTTAGGAACTTGGTTTTAACTTACAACTTGTTTTAAGTTTGGATTCCGGTACTTGGTCTGTTTTGGATAAAGTTTATCTTGGAAAAATCAGTTTTTACATTGAGTACCGGAACCACACTTGAAGTTCCTCAAACCCGACACAGAATTTTCTGAAATTTGTATTGCGTACCGGAACACAGACTCGCGTACCGGAACACAATAGAAAAATCTGTGTTTTGCACCATTGAGTACCGGAACATGATAAGTGGTATCGGTACACAATGTTACCTCGGGAAAAGTTTCCTAAACCGACTCTAATATGTTTCCAAGGGCTATAAATAGACACTTAGGGTTTCTCGACGAAATTGACTAATACCGAAAACACTCGTGAGCAACCCTAGAGGCTAGGTTTTTACCGTTCCACTTTTTAGCCTCTTTTAGGTCAATTCGACGGTTCTTCCAAGATCCATCTTTTGTCGAATTGATCTAAACTTTGCTTAGAATTTCTTTCTACGGTTCTTCAATGACAATCTAAGCAAAGGATCACCATCGAAGCCTATATTTCTTTATCGGCTGAGTTTGCGTCGTGGATTCGACGTGGCACTGTGGATTCGGTGTGTTGAAGGCGTTTCGTGGATTCGAAACGTGTGCTCGTGGATTCGAGTGGCGTTCGTGGATTCGAACGTGTGCAGTGGACGTGCAATCGGTGGAGCGCAAGGTCCGAAGAACTTGAAGGAGGGGTCGAGTCCGTGGAGTCGGTAATCACCTTGTTATTCTTCAATTCTTAGTGGATTGTTATTGCGTGTTGGTCCCGTGGTTTTTCTCCTGGATTGGAGTTTCCACGTAAATCTCGGTGTGTTGATTTTTATTTTCCGCATTAGTTTTTATTTTTGCACTGAGATTGGTTTTTATAATATTACTGTAGTACCCCGAACCCCCATGCAGCTTTTTCCCGTGAATCCACTGTTTAGACACCTGTTGATGGTGTATCTGGCCCATAGTGCATCAAAGGGATGCCACCGATGGACCCTGTGAGCTTTGGTTAGCTGTTTTGGCCTTCGGCTGCTTTTGTCGAATTTTAGAAAAGGATTTAGGCCAAACGGAGGATGGATTTGGATTCAGCGCGGAAAAACACTTGAGATTGGCTTTTTGTTTGCCCAATTCTGAGTCCGGATGTCCAAAAGCGGACTCCCGGAAGTTTTGGCAGTTTTTGGCGCTTGCGGGAGCCTCCGGCAAATTTTGGAGGCGGAATTTGGCAAAACGGACCTCGTTTTTGGAATCAGCGCGCGAAAACGGTCAAGATGGGCTATTTACTTGTCAATTTTGAGCTTGCGGGTACTGTTCACGCCGGAACAGTGTCGCCGGCGATCGCCGGCGGCGGCCGGCGGCGGCGGGCAGCGTCGGCGGGCGGCGGCGCCGCCGCGGGCAGCGCGGCTGAGGGCGCGGGCAGGCGGCTGAGGGCGCGGGCAGGGCGCGGTCCACCGCGGGGGTCGTGCACCGGAGGCGGGCCACGTGGCGCCTTCCGGTTGGCCGGCGCAGCAGACGCGGTCCACGGAGTTTGGGCCGGGTGCACGGTGGACCGGGTGGACACGTGGCGAGGTTTGGTTGGTGCGGTCCTGTGCTCCCGGTCCACGCGGCTGGTGGGCAGGTGACCGGGGCAGGTGCCGTACGGGGCAGGTGACCGGGAGCACGGCGACGTGCGCGGTGCGCCGGTGCGGGGCACACGCCGGACACGTGGGCGTCATTGGCTGGCGCAGGTGCTCCGGGTGCAGCGGGGTCCGGGAGTGTTGTGGACTGGGCTGTGCGGTGGGCCGGGCCGCACTGTGCGCGCCCGGAAATCCTGGGCCGGCCCGTTACTGTAGCGCCCGAAATCTGGGCGCCCGAAAGTGGGGACATGTTGGGTATTAGATTTGTTCTTTCAGCCTATATAAACTCCCAATCCGAGCTCCTTCTTTCCCTTTTTTCTCCCAAACCGAGCCTCTTCAGCCCGAGCACCCTTCAAGCAAAAATTTTCATCTCTAAGTCCTTGATCTCCCTGCCAAGTTTCAAGAGTTTTGGAGGCACGAATCCCGAGGTTCCCCATTTTACGGTGCGGCGCGACGTTGCTTTCTAGTGTTCTTCTTCGGCGCAGCGATCGTATTTTTGCTCCCCTGGGCTACCCCGACATCATTTTCCTGCGATTCTTGGACCAGTAGACTCCTAAGAGGTAGGACTTCATCTTTCGTTTTGGTCGCGCTTTCCCGTTTCGAGGTTTTGGCACGGATTTCGAGGCAACAAGTGACCCCTCTTTCTGTATGGAATTCCTTGACAGCAGCGGAGTGTTTCGGCCATATCTTTGCGCACGAGCGTCCGACGGAAACGAGCCTATACAACTTTTTCATCTACGGATCGCAAGGAACGCGCTCGTATTTTTATTGGATTTTTGTGAATTTTACTTCGAGGTGAAAATTAATGATTTCTCTGTGAACAGTAATCAGTCCTTAATACAGATTATTGTATGAGAGTGCCCTCTTGCCGAATTTTTATCTTGACTTACCGAACTCCGATTTGGACGTGCAAGGTACCGTTTCGAAGCTATCGACGCAAGGATCGCCGTGATATTTTTATTGGAATTTTCTGGACATTTGCTGCAGGTGATAATTTGACAGTTTGGTACTCGTGATTGTATGTGGTAATTAGTGCTGAATTGGGAGTCTAGTGTAATTAGTGGATTTCTTGATGTACCAGGAATGTTGCGGGTGTGCTAAAATTGTGGGAGCGAGGATTTGGAATTTTGGTATTTTCTGACTGTACGAGTTTGGACAGTTGCGCTTCAGGTGGGTGGTTGTTGTACTCCTCTCTTTGTATGCCCACTAGGAATATCAGAGTACCCTTGCTATGACAATGCTAAATGTGTTGATTGGTAGACTTGCATGCTCTAGGAAATTGATTATTGGTTATCAGATCTCTAATAAATTATTGTTAGATTAATCACTGATTTAATCGCTTATTGATTCTGGAACTGTATACTTGGAGACAAATAGAAATAGAGGACTGCAAAACTGATGTTTGTTCATGTGAGACGGTCACCCTAGCTTATGTCACTTCAAACTGTTTATACTTGGAAATTGGACAAAATATTGGAACATGCATGATTAAATTGGTCACATAATTATTGTCATCTTTTACTGCTACACTATTTTGGGACTTGACTTAGGAGAAACCATGCTTTTGCTCTTTTCTTCTTCTATTGTTGACACTTGCGGCTTAGTCGCTCAGGTTCGAGCGTATGTTGGACAGTGTAGTCAGGTATTGGGGATTTGGGACAGGTTGGGTTTATGGCAGGGTGTTGCGGCGACCACGGATCTTGGGTGGTTGACCGGATTGTTCTATTGCATCAGATTGGGTGTTTGGGGATCGGGCTTTCTTTAGTGGAGGGTTGTTCCCACTTCTTTGAGTCTCGATCCAGTCCTGCTATTATGAGACAGTGGTTACAGAGATGTTGATACAGTGATATTTTACTCGTGTGGGTCGCTCCCCTCGAGTGCCACTCCGGAGTAGGCTTTCCACGGTGTGAGCGCCGGGCACCATGCTGGTTTCTTGAGTTCCACGGTGTGAGCGCCGGGCACCATGCTGGTTTCTTGAGTTCGACAGCAGAGCAGGCAGTGCCAGTGTTCACTGGCTGTCAGATTGGGTCATTATGACAGGCTTCTTGATTCTGATGCATCACTTTCTCCATCCTTATTGGTTGGTCATGTAGAGGCATATTAGGGATAGCACTTTATCAGTTGCTTTATTTATCTGCATCCCCTTTCTCTTCCTTTCCCTTTTTGCCTCTGATCACCTGGTGGGCATATCTGAGCTGAGGCTTTACCCACTAGGGGAGGCTACTGTTTATAGTAGTACTGACCCCCATTGTTTTTCTTGTTTCTTTCTTTCCCCTTGTTTTGCAGAGTCCTCAGTGGGAGTTGCTGGGCCGTCAGCAACTGATCGAGGTAAGCGAATTGCGGACTAGATAGAGAGCCACCGAGGGTCGTAGCTGGAGATTTTTGGGTACCAGGACTTCTCAGACAGTGTTTTGTATTTCTTTTGGGGACTGGCTTCTGCCAGCTGTTTGTATTATAGTTGTGAGCTGGGAGAGACATCTGTATTTTATTTTACTGTTGTACCTTTTACTTCCAGCATCTGTCTGAGATACAGTAGTTTTATTTTAGCTCTGATTATTATGCTCTTTTATTATTATTTCTTATCTGAGCAGGTTACCGACGCTTCGTGTATGTGGGAAATACCGCATGCACGGCGGATCTGTGGACGGGCCCGGGTTCTGGTTTACACCCGGGGCGTGACAGATTAAGTTGGTATCAGAGCTTAGGGATAGGTCAGTTGGGACTTAGGAAACCCTAGGCTTTTGGACAGACCCTAGGATTATAGGGCGTGAGTGGCGTGACTTGTTGCGAAAGTCGGTGATTTTTATTGTTAACTCTTCCTGTGAGTGAAGAGTGATCGACATAGTCTATTTCTGTTGAACCATTATGTTGGCTGCAGACAACATAAGGTTACAGAAATAGGGGGATGTCTTTTGACTTTCGCCAGATTGGGTCGTGTGGGGTTTTGTTGCTGATGTTTGGTTTCTTGTGGCAGGATGCCTCCTCGACGTCGGATTCCCACTCGGGGTGTTCCTTCGCCCCCTGTTGAGCCAGAGCAGCCTACACCACCCGAGCTTACTGAGTTGAGGGCCTTGGTGGCCCAGTTGGCGGAGGGTCAGCGCCGCCAGGAGCAGAGGATTGAGCAGCTGCTTGCTCAGAGGGAGGCACCACCCCCAGCTGTTCCGGAGGTCCCTGTGCCTCTTGTTGCACCTTTTGTGCCGTCAGCGCCATCTTCGAGTAGCGGGGCTCCTGCGGCATTTCAGCCTTTGACTGCGGAGGAGGAGCGGGATTTTGCTGACAGACTCGCTGCGTTTGTTAAGCGGGGACCACCTAGATTCTCGGGGCGGGATGCTCAGCCCCGGGCTGTTGGGATTTGGCTTTCTGCGATGGAGAAGCTTTTTCGGGACTTCTTCATCGACCCGAAGTACCGAGTGCACATGGCGGTGCACTGTTTGGACGGAGATGCTGATTTTTGGTGGCAGCGAGTTGAGCCACTGGAGTTCCGGATCACCAGGCAGTTACCTTGGGAGGAGTTCAGACGGATGGTGTTGGACACCTATTTCTCTACCAGTGTGAAGAAGAAATTGGAGGACGATTTGAAGAATCTGCAGCAGGGCGATCGACCGGCCCATGCCTATTTTCAGGAGTTCAGGGAGTTGCTGAACTGTGTGCCCTACGTCGCTCGTGACGGTCCGCACCAGGTTGAGTTGTTCGAGGGAGGCCTTCGTCCAGAGATTTACACACTTGTGCATGCTCAGAGATTTCAGACCCTGGAGGCAGCCGCAGAGCATGCACAGTGGGTGGAGAGAGGCGATCAGGAGGTGGCCAGACGGAGGGCCGCGGTCGCGCAGAGTTCCGACAGGAAGCGACCAGCCCCAGAGGACGGGGGACAGGCCAGCTCATGGAGACCGCCACGGCCGCCGCAGTCCCAGTCTTATGGCCGTGGGCGATCTGAGAGGAGAGGGCCTGGTGGACCCCAGAGACCGCAGCAGCATCAGCAGCAGCACCAGCAGCAGAGATCACAGCAGAGGCAGCAGAGATCTCAGCAGCAGTCCTCGAGACAGCAGCAGCAGCAGCAGCCGAGACAGCCCCGATCTTCTGACCGATGTATTTTCTGTGGAGGTCAGCATGCCGCCATTACTTGTGACCAGAGATGGGGTCGATGCTTCCGTTGTGGACAGCCAGGGCATGTGCGAGCTACTTGCCCCCTTGCTACTTCTTCGGCACCTTCTTCGGCATCGGCTCCATATCCCCCTCAGCAGCAGCGGCCACCAGCTCAGCGGCCTTATGCTCCAGCGAGCAGGCCGTCCACCTCTTATCCTACAGATTCTCGACCTCCAGCACCGAGCGGGCGGGTGTATGCCGCCCAGTTGGCGGATTCTTCAGCGGCAGACCAGGTGGTGGCAGGTATTATTCTACTCTTTGGTATTCGGGCTCGTACTTTATTCGACACTGGAGCATCTCATTCTTTCATTAGTCGAGCATTTGCATCCCTGCATGGTCTAGAGGTAGAGTCCTTGTCACATGCATTAGAGGTGCGGATTCCTGATCATATTTTGCATGTCGAGGAGCGTTGTGTGGCTTGCCCAGTGCAGTTGGGGCCTTGGATTTTGCCTGCAGACTTGCTTGTCTTGCAGCAGCTCCAGGATTTTGACTTGGTGTTAGGGATGGATTGGCTGTCACGGTATTCCGCCACTATCGACTGCAGAGAGAGGACGGTGACTCTTCGCGAGCCAGGACAGGAGGAGTTCATCTTCAGAGGCTGCCAGAGCACGCTGTTCGCAGCGACCATTTCCTCGGCCAGAGCTAGGAGGATGATGAGTAGGGGTTGCACTGCCTTTTTGGCCACTGTGGTGGAGGTGCCTACGGCGGCACTGGGACTCGAGGATATCCCTATTGTCCGCGAGTTCCCAGATGTGTTTCCCCCTGAGTTGACGACGATGCCGCCGGAGAGGGAGATTGAGTTCGTGATTGATGTAGTTCCTGGAACTGCACCAATCTCAAAGGCACCCTATAGGATGGCGCCAGCTGAGTTGAGGGAGTTGAAAGCCCAGCTTCAGGATCTTTTGGATAGGGGCTTCATCAGACCCAGTGTTTCTCCGTGGGGAGCGCCTGTGTTGTTTGTGAAGAAGAAGGATGGGTCACTGCGGTTGTGTGTGGATTATAGGGAATTGAACAAAGTGACCATCCGGAACAAGTATCCCCTCCCCCGGATTGATGATTTGTTTGATCAGTTACAGGGAGCATCGGTGTTCTCGAAGATTGATCTGCAGTCCGGTTACCACCAGCTGAGGGTGAGGGCCGAGGACATCTCCAAGACGGCTTTCAGATCGCGGTACGGGCATTATGAGTTTACTGTGATGCCTTTTGGGTTGACAAATGCCCCTGCCGCATTCATGGACTTGATGAACAGGATTTTTCAGCCGTTTTTGGACCGGTTTGTGGTGGTGTTTATAGATGATATTCTGATCTACTCCCGGAGTGATTTGGAGCACGAGGAGCACTTGAGGACCGTGCTACAGCTTCTGCGAGAGAAGAAGCTGTATGCTAAGTTCAAAAAGTGCGAGTTTTGGCTCCGGGAGGTTGCTTTTCTGGGTCATGTTGTTTCAGCTGCTGGAGTGGCGGTGGATCCGGCCAAGGTGGATGCTATTCGAGATTGGCCGAGGCCGACGACTATCACTGAGGTGCGGAGCTTTCTTGGTTTGGCGGGCTACTATCGGCGTTTTGTGGAAGGCTTTGCGAAGCTTTCCTCTCCCCTCACTCGTCTGACCAGGAAAGGGGTTAAGTTTGTTTGGAGCGAGACTTGCCAGAGCTGTTTTGAGGAGCTGAAGCAGAGATTGATGACCGCTCCAATCCTTGCCCTCCCTGTTATGGGGGAAGGATTTGTGATTTACAGTGATGCCTCACATAGTGGTCTGGGGTGTGTGTTGATGCAGCAGGGTAGGGTGATTGCCTATGCTTCGCGGCAATTGAAGGACTATGAGAAAAATTACCCTACTCATGATCTGGAGTTGGCAGCGGTGGTGTTTGCTCTGAAGCTGTGGCGGCATTACTTGTATGGTGAGCATTGCGAGATATATACTGATCACAAGAGCTTGAAGTATCTGTTCACCCAAAAGGAGCTGAATTTGAGGCAACGCCGGTGGTTGGAGCTGCTAAAGGATTATGATCTGAGTATCCTTTATCACCCCGGCAAGGCCAATGTTGTGGCGGATGCTTTGAGCAGGAGGACGAGTCTGAGCTTATTGATCTCGCAGCAGGCGCCGTTGGTCGAGCAGATGAGGCGATTACAGCTGGAGGTAGTATCCCCTGGGGTCTCTGCTAGACTCATGTCTATGGTCTTGCAGCCCACTCTGTTGGAGAGGATCAGGGACACTCAGAGTGAGGACCCCCACTTGACGAGGATCAGGACGCAGCTTCAGGCGGATCAGACAGGGGATTTTTCTGTGGATAGCTCGGGAGTACTGCGGTACAGGGACCGAGTGTGTGTGCCTATGGATCAGGAGATTAGAGATCAGATTTTGAGGGAGGCCCATTATACACCTTATACCGTCCACCCTGGAGGTACTAAGATGTATAAGGACCTCAAGGCACAGTTTTGGTGGCCCGGAATGAAGCGGGACATTGGGAGATTCGTAGCTCACTGTTTAACTTGTCAGCAAGTGAAAGCAGAGCATCGCGTTCCTGCTGGCAAGTTGCAGAGTCTTCCAATTCCCGAGTGGAAATGGGACCACGTCACTATGGATTTCGTCACTGGATTGCCGAGGGCGCAGAGCGGGGCAGATGCGATCTGGGTTATTGTTGACAGACTCACCAAGTCGGCGCACTTCTTACCAGTTCAGATGACTTGGTCATTGGAGCATTTGGCACAGTTATATATGGATGAGATAGTGAGGCTTCACGGCATACCTGCTTCGATTGTGTCAGATCGAGACCCGAGATTCGTATCACGCTTTTGGGGGAGTTTGCATTCTGCATTGGGGACTCAGCTCAGGTTTAGCACCGCTTTCCACCCACAGACCGATGGGCAGTCAGAGCGCACCATACAGACCCTCGAGGATATGCTTAGAGCGTGCGTTATGGATTTTGGAGGAGGGTGGTACCGGCACTTATCTTTGGTTGAGTTCGCGTACAACAACAGCTATCAGGCGAGCATCCAGATGGCTCCGTTTGAAGCGTTGTATGGACGCAAGTGTCGGTCTCCCTTATATTGGAGTGACGTGGGTGAGAGGAGGACTTTGGGACCGGAGTTACTTTTGGAGGCAGAGGAAAAAGTCAGGATTATTCGCCGGCATCTTGAGACAGCCCAGAGTCGTCAGAAGAGCTACGCAGATACTCGACGGCGAGACCTGGAGTTTCAGGTTGGTGATCATGTCTTCTTGAAGGTCTCGCCCTCGAAAGGGGTCCGGAGATTTGGAGTACGGGGGAAGCTCAGTCCCCGCTTTATTGGACCCTTTGAGGTACTTGACAGAGTTGGTCCTGTGGCATACAGAGTTGCCTTACCCCCGCGCCTGGCCGGAGTTCATGATGTCTTCCACGTCTCAGCTCTGAGGAGATATGTTTTTGACCCGTCGCACGTGATTGACTTCACTTCGTTGGAGATCGGCGAGGACTTGGTCTACGAGGAGCGCCCGTTGCGGATTCTTGCTCGTGAGGTGAGGGAATTGCGCAATCGGGCCATTCCTTATGTGAAGATCCTGTGGAGCAATCATGAGGAGCGAGAGGCTACATGGGAGCTGGAGACAGAGATGAGAGATGCCTACCCCTTCTTGTTCGAGGCCGCAGTTTGAGGTACGTCTGCTTTGTTTATCTTTGTTTCGGGGACGAAACTTTTTTTAGTGGGGGAGGATGTAGTACCCCGAACCCCCATGCAGCTTTTTCCCGTGAATCCACTGTTTAGACACCTGTTGATGGTGTATCTGGCCCATAGTGCATCAAAGGGATGCCACAGATGGACCCTGTGAGCTTTGGTTAGCTGTTTTGGCCTTCGGCTGCTTTTGCCGAATTTTAGAAAAGGATTTAGGCCAAACGGAGGATGGATTTGGATTCAGCGCGGAAAAACACTTGAGATTGGCTTTTTGTTTGCCCAATTCTGAGTCCGGATGTCCAAAAGCGGACTCCCGGAAGTTTTGGCAGTTTTTGGCGCTTGCGGGAGCCTCCGGCAAATTTTGGAGGCGGAATTTGGCAAAACGGACCTCGTTTTTGGAATCAGCGCGCGAAAACGGTCAAGATGGGCTATTTACTTGTCAATTTTGAGCTTGCGGGTACTGTTCACGCCGGAACAGTGTCGCCGGCGATCGCCGGCGGCGGCCGGCGGCGGCGGGCAGCGTCGGCGGGCGGCGGCGCCGCCGCGGGCAGGCGGCTGAGGGCGCGGGCAGGCGGCTGAGGGCGCGGGCAGGAGCGCGGTCCACCGCGGGGGTCGTGCACCGGAGGCGGGCCACGTGGCGCCTTCCGGTTGGCCGGCGCAGCAGACGCGGTCCACGGAGTTTGGGCCGGGTGCACGGTGGACCGGGTGGACACGTGGCGAGGTTGGTTGGTGCGGTGTTGTGCTCCCGGTCCACGCGGCTAGTGGGGCAGGTGACCGGGGCAGGTGCCGTACGCGGGCAGGTGACCGGGAGACACGGCGACGTGCGCGGTGCACGGCGCGACGTGCGCGGTGCACGGTCGCCGGGGACACGTGGCGCGTCGCCATTGGCTGGCGCAGGTGCTCCGGGTGCAGCGGGGTCCGGGAGTGTTGTGGACTGGGCTGTGCGGTGGGCCGGGCCGCACTGTGCGCGCCCGGAAATCCTGGGCCGGCCCGCACTGTAGCGCCCGAAATCCTGGGCGCCCGAAAGTGGGGACATGTTGGGTATTAATTGATTTGTTCTTTCAGCCTATATAAACCCCAATCCGAGCTCCTTCTTTCCTTTTTTCTCCCAAACCGAGCCTCTTCAGCCCAAGCACCTTTAAGCAAAAATTTTCATCTCTAAGTCCTTGATCTCCCTGCCAAGTTTCAAGAGTTTTGGAGGCACGAATCCCGAGGTTCCCCATTTTACGGTGCGGCGCGACGTTGCTTTCTAGTGTTCTTCTTCGGCGCAGCGATCGTATTTTTGCTCCCCTGGGCTACCCCGACATCATTTTCCTGTGATTCTTGGACCAGTAGACTCCTAAGAGGTAGGACTTCATCTTTCGTTTTGGTCGCGCTTTCCCGTTTCGAGGTTTTGGCACGGATTTCGAGGCAACAAGTGACCCCTCTTTCTGTATGGAATTCCTTGACAGCAGCGGAGTGTTTCGGCCATATCTTTGCGCACGAGCGTCCGACGGAAACGAGCTTATACAACTTTTTCATCTACGGATCGCAAGGAACGCGCTCGTATTTTTATTGGATTTTTGTGAATTTTATTTCGAGGTGAAAATTAATGATTTCTCTGTGAACAGTAATCAGTCCTTAATACAGATTATTGTATGAGAGTGCCCTCTTGCCGAATTTTTATCTTGACTTACCGAACTCCGATTTGGACGTGCAAGGTACCGTTTCGAAGCTATCGACGCAAGGATCGCCGTGATATTTTTATTGGAATTTTCTGGACATTTCTGCAGGTGATAATTTGACAGTTTGGTACTCGTGATTGTATGTGGTAATTAGTGCTGAATTTGGGAGTCTAGTGTAATTAGTGGATTTCTTGATGTACCAGGAGTGTTGCGGGTGTGCTAAAATTGTGGGAGCAAGGATTTGGAATTTTGGTATTTTCTGACTGTACGAGTTTGGACAGTTGCGCTTCAGGTGGGTGGTTGTTGTACTCCTCTCTTTGTATGCCCACTAGGAATATCAGAGTACCCTTGCTATGACAATGCTAAATGTGTTGATTGGTAGACTTGCATGCTCTAGGAAATTGATTATTGGTTATCAGATCTCTAATAAATTATTGTTAGATTAATCACTCGATTTAATCGCTTATTGATTCTGGACTGTATACTTGGAGACAAATAGAAATAGAGGACTGCAAAACTGATGTTTGTTCATGTGAGACGGTCACCCTAGCTTATGTCACTTCAAACTGTTATACTTGGAAATTGGACAAAATATTGGAACATGCATGATTAAATTGGTCACATAATTATTGTCATCTTTTACTGCTACACTATTTTGGGACTTGACTTAGGAGAAACCATGCTTTTGCTCTTTTCTTCTTCTATTGTTGACACTTGCGGCTTAGTCGCTCAGGTTCGAGCGTATGTTGGACAGTGTAGTCAGGTATTGGGGATTTGGGACAGGTTGGGTTTATGGCAGGGTGTTGCGGCGACCACGGATCTTGGGTGGTTGACCGGATTGTTACTATTGCATCAGATTGGGTGTTTTGGGGATCGGGCTTTCTTTAGTGGAGGGTTGTTCCCACTTCTTTGAGTCTCGATCCAGTCCTGCTATTATGAGACAGTGGTTACAGAGATGTTGATACAGTGATATTTTACTCGTGTGGGTCGCTCCCCTCGAGTGCCACTCCGGAGTAGGCTTTCCACGGTGTGAGCGCCGGGCACCATGCTGGTTTCTTGAGTTCCACGGTGTGAGCGCCGGGCACCATGCTGGTTTCTTGAGTTCGACAGCAGAGCAGGCAGTGCCAGTGTTCACTGGCTGTCAGATTGGGTCATTATGACAGGCTTCTTGATTCTGATGCATCACTTTCTCCATCCTTATTGGTTGGTCATGTAGAGGCATATTAGGGATAGCACTTTATCAGTTGCTTCATTTATCTGCATCTCCTTTCTCTTCCTTTCCCTTTTTGCCTCTGATCACCTGGTGGGCATATCTGAGCTGAGGCTTTACCCACTAGGGGAGGCTACTGTTTATAGTAGTACTTACCCCCATTGTTTTTCTGTTTCTTTCTTTCCCCTTGTTTTGCAGAGTCCTCAGTGGGAGTTGCTGGGCCGTCAGCAACTGATCGAGGTAAGCGAATTGCGGACTAGATAGAGAGCCACCGAGGGTCGTAGCTGGAGATTTTTGGGTACCAGGACTTCTCAGACAGTGTTTTTGTATTTCTTTTGGGACTGGCTTCTGCCAGCTGTTTGTATTATAGTTGTGAGCTGGGAGAGACATCTGTATTTTATTTTACTGTTGTACCTTTTACTTCCAGCATCTGTCTGAGATACAGTAGTTTTATTTTAGCTCTGATTATTATGCTCTTTTTTTATTATTTCTTATCTGAGCAGGTTACCGACGCTTCGTGTATGTGGGAAATACCGCATGCACGGCGGATCTGTGGACGGGCCCGGGTTCTGGTTTACACCCGGGGCGTGACAATTACACCTATTCACCCCCCTCTAGGTGTTTGATAGTACCTATTTAGATCCTTGTGGATCCTAAATAACTCTACAATTGGTATCAGAGCGGGTTTTAGGTTTATCTATCATGTTGGGTGAAAGTGGTAATATTTATAGACCTCCTCTTTTTGATGGGACCAATTATGCATATTGGAAAGTGCGGATGAGAGCTTTTCTCATCTCTATTGATGAGCGGGTATGGCAAACCGTGGAATATGGTTGGGTGCATCCGGTTGAGGAAGTAGGAAATTCTACTACCCCAAAACCTCGCTCTAGATGGTCCAAAGAGGAAATCGAAAGATCTTCTTACAATGGGAAAGGTATGAACGCTTTATTTAATTCTCTTTCCTCGACTGAGTTTACAAGAATTTCCGCGTGTGAAACCGCGAAGGAAATTTGGGATATTCTCAAAATTACACATGAGGGTACTAATCTTGTAAAAATTCAAAAGCTCCAGATGCTTACAAGTCAATTTGACTCTATTCATATGGAAGAGCATGAATTGTTTACAGATTATTACACTAGACTTCAAGATGTAATTAATACATGTGCTAATTTAGGAGAAAAGATCCCGGAGTCGAAAATTGTAAGAAAGATTCTTCGGACTCTTCCGGAACGGTTTAGGGCAAAGGTTACCGCCATTGAAACCGTTAGTCATCCGGATGAGATGAGTGTAGAGGAATTAGTAGGTGCTTTACAAACTTATGAGATGACTTTTCCTACTAATCAAAATTCTTCCAAGTCTTCTTCTAAGCTTACAGGTATTGCATTCAAATCAACAAAGGAAGAAGATGACGAATCAAGTTCCGACGATGAAATCTCTCTTGCCGAGTTTGAAGAACAATTGGCGCGGATCACAAAGAAATTTCGTCGGAAATTTTGGAAGAATCGAACCGATGGATCTTCATCCACGAAATCATCTAAAGGATCATCGGGTTCTAAATCCTCTAAACTCAAAGGCGTTGCAAAACCTTCTAAAGAAAAAGAAAAAGATGATTTCGAAGGGGAAATCCGATGTTATCGATGCAAAGGCTACGGCCATATTTCAACGGATTGTCCTTCTAAGAAATCATACAAAAAGAAGGCTTTGCAAGCAAAAACTTGGGACGATTCTTTTTCGATGAATCGACCTCAAGTGAAGAGGAAAAAGAAAAAATTGTTGCTTTTCATGCCTCTCAAATTCCCTCTTCTAATTTGTGCTTATCATCTTTAGTCACTGACTCTATTCCTTTGATTTTGCATGAAACATCAACATCCGGAGGAGAGTCATCAAGTGAGGGGGAGTCGGACGAAGAAGAACTCGTTGAGGCATACCAACAACTTCTTGCGGAATCAAAGAAGATGGCCAAACTTAACAAGAAGTTGAGGAAGCAACGACTTGAAGTTCAAGACGAGAATCAAGCTTTAAAGATCAAACTTCATGATCTCGAGGAGGAACATGGACGGT
Organism: Tillandsia fasciculata; assembly: GCA_029168755.2. NCBI lineage: Eukaryota > Viridiplantae > Streptophyta > Magnoliopsida > Poales > Bromeliaceae > Tillandsia > Tillandsia fasciculata. The sequence continues at coordinate 11,831,997 of CM054941.1, forward strand.
TATTGGATAACAATAAAATCCTCCAAGAAAAGCTAAACCAATCGGAGACAAACGCTAAATCATATATGGACAAGATTGGTTTTCTTGAAAAGCAGTTTGAGGAGATTCATGTCACCAACCAAGCTTTGACCAAGCAAGTTCATCAACTTAAATCCGACATACAAAGGCTTTCAACCGGTTCCAAGAAACTAGAAAGTATGTCCGGATTAGGTCAAACAAGCAAGGTTGGTTTGGGATTTAAAAAGGACCAAACTGTGCATGCTTCAAGTTCCACAATGAAATCGAAAGGAAGGACTTGTCACCTTTGTGGACTTGAAGGACATTTGGTGAAGAATTGCCCGAAAAAGAGAAAGAAAAATCCTTCGGCAACTTCATCTACGGAGCGAACTCAACGGAATCAAAAGACACATCAAGTCAATGGAGTTCACTCAACCCACCAAAGGTCCGAGCCACAACATCAATCATACAAGTGGATCATTGCAAGGCAAAGACCTAAGGTGGATCAACAGTCAAAGCGGACAACCCCCGGCCACAACGAATCAAGACAACCCAAAATCCAGCGATTTTGGATTCGGAAAGGTGATATCTTTCCTTGTCTTAAGTTCTAATTAGCTTATGACTGTATGTAATGCTTTGATTGGTTTTCCCTTCATATTTTTCTTAATCTTTGCATTACATGGTTTTCAATGCTCTTGGTTTTATATTTTGTTTTTTTTAAACAAAAGGGTTTTAACGAACAAGTGCATTGAATAAAAAGGATTTCACGTTCAATCACTCCAATTTAATTTTATATGAATTATCAACTTTACTCCATAATCATAATCTTGAAGATACTTCATTATAGGAGTTTTTGATATTATAAGCATCAAATTTTAGAAATCATGTGTGATCTTTAGATGCTTAATCTATCTCGGTTGTGTGAATTCATTGTGATAAATGTGAGACAACCGATAGACTAAAATTTGGGATTTAATTCTTTCACGTAAGAGATTGCCTTCTTACAAGGGTAAATAAATGAATTGCAAAAGATGTGGAAAGAGTTACATCCGAAAGGAGTGTGAAAACTACCACCACATGTTGGAAAGAGCTACCACATGTTTTAGATGCTTGAAAAATATTTTATGAGAAAATCTTTAGTTGAAGCATTCGGAGATTTAAATTCAAAGTTCTTATTTTGAACAATCTCCTGGTTGGTATAAGGTGGGATAGTTAAAAAGATGCTCAAAGAGCCACCCTTAGGTACTTTAGTGCTTATCTCAAATTTGAAAGGGTAGAATTCAAGATTGATGTCATTTGGAAAATCTCCGTAAGTCATCTTTGTAAATCCGTTACATCTTGATAGAGTTTGGATCTCAAGATTATTTTTGATGACTTGTGTTTGATGAATATAACATGAAAAACGGTTTATAATGTTTTACCTTTATTTTTCATGATTTTGGAGTAAATCTTTTTAATTTTTATAATTAATTGGATTGAATGACATCTATGTGAATTCATTGTTTTTCAAAGCACTTAAATGGATTTCTTGATGGTATACAAATCGGTATTTGAAAAGATTTCAAAATTTGGATTTGTTTCAAGAAATTTTTGCTTTTTGGCTCTGTTGTTCCGGTACCTGCTTTTTAGTACCTGAACCAAGAATCCGGATCAGAAAACCCAATCCGGATCCCGAATCATGAAAATCCCTGTTTTTCACTTGCGTACCGGTACTACATTTTTAGTACCGGAACTACCTTGCGGATCCGGATCACCCCCTGTTTTTCAATCCGGAACCCGAACGAAGGATTTTCGGTTTTTGCACTACGTACCGGTACGCGACTTCTTGTACCGGTACGCGATCTGGAATTCTTTATATTCCGAAACCACATTGTTTTTATTTCATCTCTCCCACTTCAAAACCCTCCCTCTCTCTCTCTAAAACATCTCTAAGGGGTTTTTCATCAAGATCAAGAGATTTGTTGCTTTGATTTGTAAGTTTCTTCATTAATCTTGCTTTCTTTTGTTTCAAAACCCTAGTTTTTAGGTTTTGATGTTTTATTTTGGGATTTTTGAGTTGATCCTTACTCCAAATGAAATCTCTTGCTTAAATCACTCTTAATTCATGTTTAGAACATATATGGTTGCTTTCTATCTAATTAGATTCATGTTTCCATGCTTATTTGATTGAATCTAACATTTTCATATGTTCTTAACATAAAAGAAATTGAGAATTAGGGCTTTTAATTTTACATGATGAATCATCAATTGTGACATGTTTAGAATGTTTCTTAGACATGTTTAAGCCTTCCTATACGATCAAATCATAGTGCATTGTGTTCTTTGTAGGAAATGGCATTTTCATGGCTTCTTGCACTAGTGATTCTGATGGCCACTGGAAGTGGACGTGGTCACGGTTCTGGAAAGAAAAAGGCTACCAAACGATCACGCAACGAGGATTCAACTAGCTCAGAATCTGAACATTCCTCAGAATATGAAGAGGAAACAGTTCAAGGAAAAGGGAAAGCACCTTTGGCTCCAAGGAAAAAGAAGGGTGCGGATTCTCCTCCGCGTAGAAGTACCGGTGGACCGGTAATACGCGAGCGCTCTCAACGGAGATCAAATGTTGATGAAAGTGAACCGCATGTGAGTGCAAAACGCCGTGCCAGATTTGCAAACCGCACATGCATTGGAGAGCGACACGTGAACTTTAACGAGCTATGTCGTGAGGTGCCAGACTTTGCAAGGCTTTTGGAACGAAGCCATATTCGGCCACTTGGCAGAGTTCAACCTAAGATGGGTTTTTGTGTGGAGATCATCAGGGAATTTTACATGCAAGGTAACATACTTCAAAAAGACCATGACACCGGGGCCTTCGTCTTTGAAACAACAGTTAGAGGCGTCAAGTTTGACATTACTCCAGCAGTAATTGGTGCAAACCTTGGATTAGCTGTTGACATTACTGGTCTTTATTACACTGATGGTAATTTCCAACATGATACCCATTGGGATATGGTTGTGGACTCTATTTGCAAGACAGGGACGCACACGAACAGATCATATGTTGAATCAAAGGACCTAAAACCAGAGTATCATATTTTGTCCTTAATCGTATGCTACAACCTATTGCCCACACTGGGGACCAAAAGGATTCGATGGGATCGATTGTTACTTCTCTTTTTCCTTGGTCACCCGGAAAGTGCAAATGGAATTAACACCAACATTCCATTTCTCATTTGGCAGCAGATGGTACATGTCATTGAAGGATCTAGACAACGTGACCTTCTACCGTATCCGATCTTGATTACTCGTATTCTGGAAGATCATGGAGTGGACATTTCTTGTGCCAAATATGATTATGGCTTGGGGGCAATTGATGGAATCACTTTAGCCAAGTCAATTAGCACTTTGAAGACTTTTGGGCATACAAAAGCCTATGCAAGTGAAGCGACAGTGAGTGCACCACCTCGTCAAGAATCTCCTGAACCAGATGAGGTCGTAACTCTTCAAACCTTGCATCGGGATGTTCGTTCACTAAAGCAAAAGATGGAGCAAAGGATGGAAAAAGGCTTCAAGAAACTTGAGGATGGTCTAAAGAAGATCTTCGATATCCTTGGGTGCAAACATGATGATGTGGTCACTGGAGCAACTGCACCGAGTACATCACATGGACCTACATCACATGAGGATGATGATGATTCAGATCAGGATGAGTGATTTCTTTTCCTTCTTGTTTTTGGTTTTCAGTTTCTTTTCATGTTGTGATGAACAAGTACTCTAATCGTCTTGTAACTAAGAACTTATCCTCCTAGTATTTTTACTTTTTGTTTCTATTAACTGTTTGACAATTTGTGACAAAAAGGGGAGAACGGAAATGATGGACATATCATACAAAAAAGGGGAGACAGAAAATAATGATTGCATCACAAAGGGGGAGAACATGGATGCTCAAAAGATGGATGCTCAAGATAGGGGGAGATAAAGAAAAGTTTGAAAGAGCCGGAAAAACAAAAGAACCAAAAGGACAAATCAAATGTAGGATTTTAATTTCTAACGACTAACGTTTGATTTGTTTGGAGTTTTGTTTTGCAGGAATTACATCACTTTAAGACTCCAAGTCCTAAGTCATAGAGTATGTTCTAGGACTGTTTGGTTCAAATGTAATTTTGTATTTATTGGATCTTTCACGCAAAGAAAATCAATGTTTTGGTGATGACATTGAATTTCGACTTTTTGGTTTAAGATGAGTGACTTGAGCGTTTTTATGTATTTTTGGGTTTTGTCACGAAATTGCCAAAGGGGGAGATTGTTACGGCATTTTGGTGTTGGCATATTTCGTGAGTCAAGTCAGTGAGTTGAGTCGGAGTCTTAAAGGGATCAAATTGTCAAATCAGCCTTCGAAGACTCATTGAAGATTCAACATGAGCCCAAGTCAACTCTCAGGTATGATTAAATATAGATCATGGTGATTTAAGTTCGTTTATAATCATTGGAAACAGGAAATTAATGAAAACCGGTTTAGACTTGGTTTTAGGAACTTGGTTTTAACTTACAACTTGTTTTAAGTTTGGATTCCGGTACTTGGTCTGTTTTGGATAAAGTTTATCTTGGAAAAATCAGTTTTTACATTGAGTACCGGAACCACACTTGAAGTTCCTCAAACCCGACACAGAATTTTCTGAAATTTGTATTGCGTACCGGAACACAGACTCGCGTACCGGAACACAATAGAAAAATCTGTGTTTTGCACCATTGAGTACCGGAACATGATAAGTGGTACCGGTACACAATGTTACCTCGGGAAAAGTTTCCTAAACCGACTCTAATATGTTTCCAAGGGCTATAAATAGACACTTAGGGTTTCTCGACGAAATTGACTAATACCGAAAACACTCGAGAGCAACCCTAGAGGCTAGGTTTTTACCGTTCTTCTTTTTAGCCTCTTTTAGGTCAATTCGACGGTTCTTCCAAGATCTATCTTTTGTCGAATTGATCTAAACTTTGCTTAGAATTTCTTTCTACGGTTCTTCAATGACAATCTAAGCAAAGGATCACCATCGAAGCCTATATTTCTTTATCGGCTGAGTTTGCGTCGTGGATTCGACGTGGCACCGTGGATTCGGTGTGTTGAAGGCGTTTCGTGGATTCGAAACGTGTGCTCGTGGATTCGAGTGGCGTTCGTGGATTCGAACGTGTGCAGTGGACGTGCAATCGGTGGAGCGCAAGGTCCGAAGAACTTGAAGGAGGGGTCGAGTCCGTGGAGTCGGTAATCACCTTGTTATTCTTCAATTCTTAGTGGATTGTTATTGCGTGTTGGTCCCGTGGTTTTTCTCCTGGATTGGAGTTTCCACGTAAATCTCGGTGTGTTGATTTTTATTTTCCGCATTAGTTTTTATTTTTGCACTGAGATTGGTTTTTATAATATTACACCTATTCACCCCCCTCTAGGTGTTTGATAGTACCTATTTAGATCCTTGTGGATCCTAAATAACTCTACAGAAAGGATTTTTGAAATTTGAAAATCCGAATTAGGGGATCGAGCGATCGAGAAAGGAGAAGGGAAGAGCGGGGGAAACCCATCCCTCGTGGAGCTTTCCGTTGGAGACGAGAGGGACGATCCACCTTCCCCTTCTTCGCAGGATCACGGTAAGCGTTTTTCTCTATATGCAATTTCTATGGGGTCGAGGTTTTGGGTAGCGGTCGTTCGGGTGTAGCACGCGTCGCGGTTTGGGGTAACGGGAAGTCGCCGCCGCCGTTGTCAAACGGGAGGCCGCCGCCGCCGTTATCATGCCCACGGGGTCGTCGCCGCAGTCGCGGTGTTCGCGGGGTCATCACCGGAGCCGCGGGGGACGAAATCGGAGAGAAATTGCTCATCCGTACGGCTCCTCACCCGCGCGGTCCACCATAGTGGGCGTGCACCCGGCGCACGTCTCACAGCCCGAAGGCGCGGAACCGGGCGCACGGTTGCGTGCGCCAGCCCGGCCCGCGCACCGCGGTGCACGCCTCCAGCGTGCACCCGGTGCGCGGCGCCGCGGCCCGTAGGGGTGAGCCCGGTGCGCGCCTGCGCGTGCACCGGCCCGGCCCGCTACCGCGGTGCACGCCTCTAGCGTGCACCCGGCGCATGCCGCAACGCTCGTGGGGGTGAGCCCGGTGCACGCCCCGCGCGTGCACCGGCCCGGCCCAAGCTGCGTGGTGCACGCACCCGGGTGAGCCCGGTCCGCGCCGCGCATCCTCTACACTGTGGACCCGGTCCACGCCCCTGTCCGTGCACTAGCCCCCAGCCCGGAAGCCCGGTAACTCCGTTTTGGCCCGTTTTTGGCCCGTTTCGCCTCGTTTTTGAACGTTTTCGACCACGACGATACTTTTAACAATGCTTTTAAGGGAAATTTCTTTCGGGTCAAAGTTAGGGAGTCACAGGTTTCACAGGGGACAGTGTTAGCTTATTAATGTTTACCTTGGGGGACTTTCTAGGTCCGCGTGCCGATCGGGTGGGGTGCAGCGAGTCAACTTCTAGCGTACCGACCAAACGCTGTCCAGGTGGGTGTTCCTTAATGAGATATAGTAAAGTTCCGCATATGCATGAATATAATAATTTTGATCTTATGATTTCATCTAATCCCTGTTCTTCATAAGCATGTTTACTGTTCATAGCTATGGGTGCTCATCCTAAGACTTAGTGTGGGACTTTCGTAAATTGTACTCAAGTTTTTATGACTCGTCTAACTGTGCTAATATGAGTGATCTTTAGTGATAATACTATCGGATTTTACTTGTGGGTACACCCTTAGCATCCCTTTATGCGTAAGGTCGTTATGTTCATGTTTTTTTTCGTGGTGGGTTTCATCGTGGGGTTTAGCGTCGGTCTCCGGCGGTCGTTTCACTTTTGATATTACATGTTAGCGGGTTGCTTTTGATTACACATGTTACCGTTTTACCGTTGATTCTACATGTTAGCGGGTTGCTTTTGATTACACATGTTACCGTTTTACCTTTGATTCTACATGTTAGTGGGTTACTTTCGATCACGCATATTACCGTGTTACTTTGGATTATACATGTCACCGTTTTACTCTTGTTTATATATTATGACGCTAACATGATGGTGGTTACGGTTACTTTGCTCGAGGCTGCAGCACGCGCACCCGCGGTTTGGCCACCGCAAAGGGTGCGCTTTTCCGGAAAAGCGGTCTATGACCCGTGTATACCCACGAGGTGACGTAGTGGGGCCCCTTATTAGTTGTGGGGTTTGAGGCGCCGAGGTGCGAGCGGTGCGACCCGTCGGTTTAGTTGTCCGACGTGGTCGGGTTTTGCAGGTACGGTATGGCCCGTCGGTTTAGTTGTCCGACGTGGTCGGGTATTGCAGGTACGGTACGGCTCGTCGGTTTAGTTGTCCGACGTGGTCGGGTATTGCAGGATACAGGGGTACAGGTTGTCTTTTTCCCTCTTGGGAGGGTGGTTGCTCCGGTTGGCTTTACGGTTTGTTTTACTACTTTTTTTGCTCTACTATTTTTCGTCACTGACTTCCCACTTCGTGACAGGGTCCAGACGGGGGGAGAGGTAGGCGACGGTGAGGACGGGGCAGGAGCTTCTGGGTCGCTGGGGACCCCGGACTGTCTTTCCTTTTTCTATCTTTGCATTTCATTCACATTTGTAGTTCTTTGTGTGGTTCTCGATACCCTCGTGGGGTCGGCGTGGATGTCGGCATGGTCTCCATTTGGTAGTTCTCTTACGTATTTATCTTTCCTTTCACTTCTGTTGGCCGTTTGGAAAAGAAAAAGAAAAACCAAAGAAAAGATTGCGAAAATTGTTTTCAAAAATTTAAGTGTCGTGTGGGCACTGATTTCAAAACCCTGTGGATTTATGGATTGTGAAAACGAATTTCAAAACTCATGTGTCGTGTGGGCACTGTTTTCAAACCCTGTGGATTTATGCTGTTTTCGAACGCGTTTTCAAACTCTGGGCACCGGGTAGGCGCCGTTTTCAACGACTGTGGATTTATCCTTTTAAAATCTCTTGGCCGTGCTTTTTACTCAGTTATGGTACGTAGTTGTATGTTAGAACTATTGTGATTGAATGGATGATTGCGTTTGGGATTTGTATTAGCTGCTACGCCGTGCATATACAGAGGAGACTCTGTCCGTTTGCAGAGTGATTCTGTGTATGCGGCGGGTCTGGGCATGCGCCGGGGAAGAAGGTTTATTTTTCAAAAAAAAAAAAAAAAAAAAAAAAAAAAAAAAATCTACGCGCCAATTGAGTACCTTTTGTGAACCGTTTCCGCTAAAACAAACCCCCGGGGCGTGACAGGCAGCCACAGCGACAGCGACAGTCACAGCAGCAGCAATCCCGACAGTCACGGGCTCCCAGTAGTTGTATCTTTTGTGGAGGTCCGCACTTCTCTGGCACCTGCGACCAGCGGTGGGGTCGTTGTTACGGATGTGGGCAGCCAGGGCACATTCGAGCTTCGTGCCCCTTTTCGACCTCAGTCGCCCCTTCTTCAGCATCTGCCCCATCATCATCACAGCAGCGGTCGACGGCTCAGCGGCCTTATGCTCCCGCGAGCAGGCCCTCTTCTTCCCATCCCACTGATTATCGCCCTCCAGCTCAGAGTGGGCGCGTGTATGCTGCACAGGTAGAGGATCCTTCAGCGGCAGACCATGTGGTGGCAGGTATCACCTTACTCGCTGGCATTAGGACTCGTACTTTATTTGATACTGGAGCATCTCATTCTTTCATTAGTAGATCTTTTGCATCATTACATGGGTTAGAGGTAGGACTTTTGCCACGTGCACGAGAGGTTCAGATTCCCGATCACACTTTGCACGTGGAGGAGTGTTGTTGGTCCTGCCCGATGCAGATCGAGTCCTGGATTATGCCAGCAGACCTGTTGGTCTTGAGACAGCTGAGGGACTTTGATGTGGTTCTTGGGATGGACTGGCTGGCTCGGTATTTCGTGACTATTAATTGTACCGCGAGGACTGTCACTTTTAGAGAGCCAGGCCAGAAAATGTTTGTTTATCGGGGATGTCAGAGTGCTTTCTTTGCCTCTATGGTTTCGACTTCCCGAGCGAGGCGGATGATTCATCGAGGATGTGTAGCCTTTTTGGCTAGTGTTGTTGAGGGGCCTACGGCGGCACCGGGACTCGGGGATATTTCTATTGCCCGCGAGTTTCCGGATGTTTTTCCACCTGAGCTGACTAGTATGCCGCCAGACAGAGAGATTGAGTTTGTGATTGACGTAGTTCCAGGAACTGCGCCAATCTCTAAGGCTCCTTATCGGATGGCACCGGCTGAGCTGCGAGAGCTTAAAGCACAGCTGCAAGATCTGATGGATAAGGGCTTTATTAGACCAAGTGTGTCGCCTTGGGGAGCGCCGGTGCTATTCGTGAAGAAGAAGGATGGGTCACTTCGGCTGTGTGTGGACTATAGGAAATTGAATAAAGTAACCATTAAGAACAAATACCCTTTGCCGCGCATCGATGATCTCTTTGATCAGCTGCAAGGGTCTTGTGTCTTCTCCAAGATCGATCTACAGTCTGGTTACCACCAACTGAAGGTGAAGACCGAGGATATTCCTAAGACTGCTTTCAGATCACGGTATGGGCATTATGAGTTTACAGTTATGCCGTTTGGATTGACTAATGCCCCTGCCGCCTTTATGGACTTGATGAACAGGATATTTCGGCCCTTTCTGGATCGTTTTGTGGTGGTGTTCATTGATGATATCCTTATTTACTCCCGAAGCGAGGCCGAGCATGAGGAGCACTTGAGGACTGTGCTACAACTTCTACGAGATAAGAAGTTGTATGCCAAGCTGGCAAAGTGCGAGTTTTGGCTTCGGGAGGTAGCTTTCTTGGGCCATGTGATTTCCGCCGCAGGTGTAGCTGTAGACCCGGCGAAGATTGAGGCAGTTCGTGATTGGCCCCGACCGACGACGGTATCAGAGGTGCGCAGCTTCATGGGATTAGCTGGTTATTATCGTCGGTTTGTGGAAGGCTTTGCGAAGCTCTCCACACCCCTCACTCGGTTGACGCGTAAAGGAGTTAAGTTTATCTGGAGTGAGGACTGCCAGAGGAGCTTTGAGGAGCTAAAGGATAGATTGATGACCGCTCCTATCCTTTCCCTCCCTGTTATGGGGAAAGGATATGTGATCTACAGTGATGCATCGCACAGTGGACTTGGTTGCGTGCTGATGCAGGAAGGGAGGGTAATTGCTTATGCATCGAGACAGCTTAAGGATTACGAGAAGAATTACCCTACCCATGACTTGGAGCTTGCTGCCGTGGTGTTTGCACTGAAGCTTTGGCGCCATTACCTATATGGGGAGCACTGTGAGATCTACACCGACCACAAGAGCCTAAAGTACCTGTTCACGCAGAAGGAGCTGAACTTGAGGCAACGTAGGTGGTTAGAGCTATTAAAGGATTATGACGTGGACATTCTCTACCACCCAGGCAAGGCTAACGTGGTCGCTGATGCATTGAGCAGGAGAGCAGTGCAGAGCTTGTCTATGTTGATTACAGATCAGGCGCCATTGTTAGAGGAGATGAGACGACTCGAGTTAGAGGTTGTGTCCCCTGGGGTCTCTGCTAGACTGATGTCATTAGTCGTGCAGCCCACTCTGCTGGACAGAATCAAGGAGAGACAGAGTGAGGACCCCTATTTGACCAGGATTAGAGATCAGATTCCGAGTGATCGATCAGGGGATTTTTCAGTTGATACTGCGGGAGTACTGAGGTACAGGGACCGAGCATGTGTGCCAGTGGATGCTGAGATCAGAGAGCAGATATTGAGAGAGGCCCATTATACACCTTACACCCTTCATCCTGGGGGGACTAAGATGTATAAGGACCTCAAGACACACTTCTGGTGGAATGGCATGAAAAGGGATATTGGGAGGTTTGTGTCTCAGTGTTTGACTTGTCAGCAAGTAAAAGCTGAGCATCGAGTGCCAGCTGGCAAGCTACAGAGTCTCCCAATTCCCGAGTGGAAATGGGACCACATTACGATGGATTTTGTGGTCGGATTACCGAGGGCACAAGGAGGTGCAGATGCTATCTGGGTAGTGGTGGATCGACTTACCAAGTCAGCGCACTTTTTGCCTATACAGACTACTTGGCCACTCGAGCGACTAGCCCAATTTTATTTGGATAAGATAGTAAGGTTACATGGGGTGCCAGCTTCCATAGTATCAGATAGAGACCCGAGATTTGCTTCGCGATTCTGGGGGAGTTTACAGACTACCTTGGGGACTCAGCTCAGATTTAGTACAGCTTTCCACCCACAGACTGATGGACAGTCAGAGCGGACGATTTAGATCCTTGAGGATATGCTGAGGGCTTGTGTCCTAGATTTTGGCGGTGGATGGATTCGACATTTATCACTGGCTGAATTTGCGTACAACAACAGCTTTCAAGCGAGCATCCAAATGGCTCCGTTTGAAGCGTTGTACGGACGTAAATGTCGATCACCGCTATATTGGAGTGATGTGGGGGAGAGAAGGACTCTGGGACCAGATTTGTTGCTAGAGGCAGAAGAAAAGGTCAGAGTGATCCGACAGCACCTTCAGATCGCTCAGAGTCGACAGAGGAGCTATGCTGATGTTCGGCGACGAGACTTAGAGTTTCAGGTGGGAGATCATGTATTTCTGAAAGTCTCGCCGTCCAAAGGCATAAGGAGGTTTGGCATTCGCGGGAAACTCAGTCCCCGATACATTGGACCCTTTGAGGTATTGGAGCGTATCGGGCCAGTTGCTTACCGACTAGCACTTCCCCCGAGACTTGCTGGTGTCCATGATGTGTTTCATGTTTCCACCCTGAGGAGGTACGTCTTCGACCCGTCGCACGTCATCGACTTTGCACCTCTCGAGATCAGCGAGGATTTGAGATATGAGGAGCGCCCACTGCGGATTCTAGATTGGGAGATGAAAGAATTGCGCAATCGGACCATCCCCTATGTGAAGATCCTTTGCAACAATCATGATGAGCGCGAGGCGACGTGGGAGCTCGAGTTAGAGATGATGGACGCCAACCCTTACCTGTTCGAGGCTCAGGATTGAGGTATGATTTTCGTTTCGAGGACGAAACTTTTGTTAGTGGGGGAGGATGTAGTGGTCCAGGATTCCGTATAGTTTTTTTTTCGTGAATCCTTGGTGTGAAACACCTATCATTGGTGTATTAGGCCCACAGTGCATCAAAGGGATGCTACGGATGGACACAGTGTGGTATTTACTGTTGGTTTGGCCTTCGGAGGTATTTGTCAAATTTTAGAGAAGGCTTTGGGCCAAACGGAGACCGTATTTGGATTCAGCGCGGAAAAACGCTTGAAAACGGCTATTTACTTATTTATTTTGGAGTCCGGATGCCCAAAAACGGACCCCCGGAAGTTTTCTGCGCAAAATGGTGCATGGAAGGAGCTGTGGACTGGCCGGGGACACGTGGCAGGCCCTTATTGGGCCGGCGCGCCACTCTCGGTCCACGGAAAAAGGCCGCGGGTGCATGGTGGACCGGCGGGCCACGTGGCGGCACGCTATTGGCCCGGTGTAGTGCGCTCGGCGCGCGGGGGCAGGCGCGGGCAGCTCGGGCAGGGCGGGCAGGTGCGGCGCCTGCGCGGTGCACGGTGGACCGGGGCGCGCCACGTGGCGGCCCCGGATAGGTCGGCCCATGTGCGCGTGGCGCACGCAGAGCCGCGCGGTTGCGGCCGTACGCACGTGGGCGCACGTGGGTGCGCGTGGGCGACGGCGGCCGCCGACAGCCGTGTCGGGCGCGGGCCACGTGTCGCCGCGCCATTAGCGAGCGCGCCCACCGCGCCGCCAATCACGGGGGACACGTGGCGCTTCCCCGTTGGGCCGCACGGCTGCCGCCTGTTTGGCGGACACGTGGCGGGCCCTGGGCCGGGTAGGACGGACGGTTGGACGCTGCTGGATCCCGTGTGCGGGCCGGGCTGGGCCGGGCCGCACTGTGCGCGCCCGAAAATTCTTGGGCCGGGCCGCACTGTAGCCGCCCGAAATGGGCCGGGCGCCCGAAAGTTAGGACATATTGGGAATTTTTCCAATTGTTCTAATGGGCCTATATAAAGGCCTCCCCTCTCTTCTTTGTCCCCGTTTTCCGAGAGATAGAGAGAGAACCAGTGGGAGGGACCTTAAGAGAAGTTTTTCATCTCATCATTTTCTACCTCGTGGTACGATCCCAGATTTTCTGGAAGTTCGACAGCGGCGATCCGGATTTTACAGAGTGCCTCGTTTTTCCCCAATCTTGGCCCGTTATCGTCGCATTTCAGTCCGAGGAGTCCCCTGCGCAGTACAGGAGTCCTTTTTCGATGATTTCTTCGCCAGTGTGTTCATAAGAGGTAGGGCTTCGTTTTCCATGTTGGTCGTTTCTCTGGATTCGGACTCCTTGGCACGATTCCCGAGGTGTTTTGACCCCATCTTTTGCTGTTTGGGTTTTTGGACAGCGGCGACTTCAACGAATTGTTTCTCAGTGTAGGAATATCAGATCGAGGCGATTCAAGAGTCGATTTTGGGTTACTTTTTGCGAGGAACGCAACCGTGATTTTTTTGGGATTTTAAGAGCTCGGGACAGAGGTGAAATTTCTCGTTTTGCGTGCTGATTATAAAAATAGCAAATCTGTTTTGAGACTTGTAGTTTTTACATCGTGTAACTTATGTGATGTTGTAGGATACTGTTTCAGCTGACGGTGTGCTTAGAGGACAGCGGGTATTTTCTTGGTGTGTTGTGCATGCTTTTCGAGGTGGGTGGTTGTTGCTTACCTCATTTCTGACTATCTCACTAGGAGTATTAGAGACTCCCGACTTTAAACTGATAATCGGTACTTTTAATCATGAAATGCATAAGTAAACCCCACAAATAATATGATAGCTCATTTATGATAAACTGGGACACTGTTGTTGGACATATGCTGTAACCTATCATCGCATGCTAAAGTCTTATCATAAAACCATCTTTTTCTAAATAAATATTCAATACTTTCCTTCTGTTTTTAAATGCGAACCTTTGCATGCTTGTTTGGACATCTAGATGGGCTACTATTTATTGCTACACTATCTTTGGGACTTGACTTAGGAGAAACCATGTTTCACTATTCTCCTTCGCATTCGGATATATGTTGCTCGGTTTGAGCAGGGTTTGGGATAGTGTAGTTGAGGCTTGAGTCTGGGACAGGTTTGACTCGATTATATATATTGTGGGGCATGGTAGTAACCGCGAACTTGAGGCGGTTAGCCAGCTGTTGATTACTTTATCAGGTTTTGGACTTATAGGGCGTTACGGCGACCGTGGATATTAAGCGGTTGACCGGATGTTCACTTATGCATCAGATTGGGTTTCAGATTTTCTTAGTGGATGGTGTTTCCCACTTGTGATTACTATTGCATCTGATTGGGGATCAGGGTTACTTTAGTGGATGGATATTTCCCACTTTGATCATAGTCATGATCCAGTCCTGCTATTGTGAGACATTGGTTACAGAGATGCTTGATACAGAGATACTTGATACAGGGATACTTTACATACTTTACTTGTGTGGGTCGCTCCCCTCGAGTGCCACTCCGGAGTAGGCTTTACACCGTGCCGAGCGCCGGGCACCTTGATGAGTTGCGAGTGAGGGCAGAGCAGGCAGTGCCAGTATTTCCTGGCCCTTTGATTGGGTTTCTTTGGGCAGTTAGCTTTACAGTTGCATATATACAGTTATCTTTTGGCACTGCATTTAGAGGCATAGTAGTGGTAGTTTTCGTTTTCAGCAGTCTTTATTGCATACCACTGTTCTTTTCTTTTTGCCTCTTATAGTCCTAGTGGGTGTGTCAGCATTTGAGGTTTTACCCACTAGGGGAGGCTACTGGTTTATCTAGTAGTTCTCAACCCCATTGTTGTTTTCTGCCCTTTTCCCCTGTGTTTTGCAGAGTCGTCTGTGGGAGCTGCTGGGCCTTCAGCGGCGGATCGAGGTAAGAGGATTGCGGACTAGCTAGATCATCTACCCCGACTGTGAGAGTAGCTGGACTTTTATTGTACCCCTTTTGTATCTCAGACTACATTAGTTTACTTTTGGGACTGGCTTTAGCCAGCTGGTTGTATATTTATGGTGAGCTGGGAGTATATTGTACTTTTATGTTAGCTTGTAGTTTATTTCAGTCTGAAATTACTTTTAGTTTTATTAGTTCAGCTCTGTTTATGCTCTTTTATTGTATATTATCTATCTGAGCAGGTTACCAGCGCTTCGTGTACATGGAAAATTCCGTGTGCACGGCGGATCTGTTGGCGGGCCCGGGTTCTGGTTCACACCCGGGGCGTGACATGGGTAGTTGTTGCTTATCTCTTACTGCGATTTACTCACTAAGTTTTATTTAGAGGATTCCCCATTTGGACTTATTTATTTATCACCCCTTGACATCCATGCTTAATTCAAAATAAACGTGAGCCTATCATGTGAGACCAATCTTGTGGATATATCATGTTGGGAATATTATTGGGTAAATATTAACTGTGAGAATATGATTATGAGAAGATTATAGTGATGATTTATTATGGATCAGGGATGATAGAGTTATGTCGTCGGTTAGTGATTTTGGCATAATGGTTATATCTATACGGATCTATCATTCGATACACATGTCGAACTGTTGTTTGATATTCTCTCTTTTATCTTTCATGATGACATTTGCATGCCACTATTTATTGCTACACTATCATATTGGGACTTGACTTAGGAGAAACCATACTTGTTTCCTTTCTCCTTTCCATTTAGACTTTTGATTCATATTGCTCGGTTTCGAGCAAGGATTTGGGACAGTGTAGTCGGGACCTTGGTGTCTGGGACAGGTGGTACTTGATTATAGTTTTATGGGGGATTGCGGCAACCACAGATATTTGGCGGTTGACCAGATATTGTCTATGTTATCAGATTGTGGACTTGTGGGGTATTGCGGTAACCGCGGACATTAGGCAGTTGACCGGATGTCGATATTTGCATCAGATTGGGGGATCAGGGTTCTTTTTAGTGGATGGATTTTCCCACTTGAGCATAGTCATGATCCAGTCCTGCTATATTGTGATACCTGTGAGATATTGGTTACTTTACTCGTGTGGGTCACTCCCCTCGAGTGTCACTCCGGATGTAGGCTTATGACCGAGCCATGTGTGCTGGTCTGTTACTTACTGGGATTACGAGCCATGTGTGCTGGTCCCCTATTGAGTTCTTGAGACAGTTTGAGCAGGCAGTACCAGTTTTTACTGGTGGCTAGATTGGGTTTATTTGGACAGATGCGATTACTGCTGCATACATACAGTCATTTCTTTTGACACTGCATTTAGAGGCATACCAGTGGTAGTTTTTCCAGTTTCAGCAGTCTTATAGCTTACCACTTTCCTTCTTTCTTTTTGCCTCTGGTAGGCTTAGTGGGTACGTCGGAGTTTGGGGCTTTACCCACAGGGGGAGGCTACTGGTTTACTAGTGGTTCTCACCCCCATTGTTGTTTTTCCTCTTTTTCTTTCCTCTGTTTTGCATAGTCTTCTGCGGGAGCTGCTGGGACATCTGCAGCTGATCGAGGTAAGGGGATCGCTGAGTAGATAGATCTCTTGTAAGGCTGAGAGCTGCTGATAGACAGATATTGTACCCAATTTACTCAGACTGTAGTAGTTTACTTTTATTTTGAGGTCTGGCTTTGGCCAGCTAGATGTATTATTTTGGTATACTGGGAGATTATTGTATTTATTACAGCTTGTACCTTATTTCCAGTCTGAGATATTATGTAGTTCTTTTTAGTTCAGCTCTGTATTATGCTCTGTATTGCATATCTTATATCTGAGCAGGTTACCGACGCTTCGTGTACATGGAAAATTTCGTGTGCACGGTGGATTTGTTGGCGAGCCCGGGTTCTGGTTTCCACCCGGGGTGTGACAGAAACGTAGATCTTGTCAGAGCCAAGGGCAGTGTCCCTCTCCCGGGCAGTGATGTCATGCCCTGGGTGTAAACCAGAACCCGGGCCCGTCCACAGATCCACCGTGCACACGGTATTTTCCGTGTACACGAAGCGCCAATAACCTGCTCAAATACAAGAGATATAATAAAAGAGCAATAAAAACAGAGCTGAACTAAAACTAATACATCTCAGACTGAAGCTGGAAATAAAATACAATATATCTGTATAAATGATACATCAGTCTCTCCCAGCTCACAAGAATAAATACAACCTGCTGGCAAAAGCCAGTCCCAAAGTAAAAATACAACCGTCTGAGGAAACATGGGTACAACAACAGTCCAGCTAACACGCTCATCCTGCCTCGAGATCTATCTACTCAGCCGTCCTCTCTCCTCGACCCGCCACTGAAAGCCCAGTAGCATCCGCAGAAGACACTGCAAAACAAGGGGGAAGAAAAATAGGAAAGAAGAATGGGGGTAAGAACTACTAGTAAACCAGTAGCCTCCCCTAGTGAGTAAAACCTCAAACTCTGACACGCCCACTAGGTCTACCAGAGGCAAAAGAAAAAGAAAGGAGGTGGAAGCTAAGTATAACAGCTGATGAATGTGCTACTACTAGTATGCCTCTAAAATGCCGAGCTAATAGTGTCACGCCCCGGGTCGAAACTGCGACCCGGGCTCGCCAACAGATCCGCCGCCCATACGGGAAGCCCCGTATAGACGTAGCGACTAACCTGCAAAAGAAATCTACGCTATACAGATATCAGAGCTGAAAAGTAAAAGCTAGATAAATAAATACAACTCTCACAAAATATACAACCAGAATCCTCACTCAGATACAAATATCTCTCAAAATAAGAAGAGCACAACTCAATCCTCACTACAAAGTCACTCGACATGAACTCTCAAAAGTAGGGAGGTACATCTACTCTCAGGCGACACTGGTAGGGATCTATCTCGCGACTCCCTTACCTCGATCAGTCGGGTCAGCAACAGGTGCGGCAGGAACTGGTGCAGAAGAAGAAGTCCCTGGGGAAAAGACACCACGACGGGTGTGAGAACTACGTCCCAAGTAGTTCTCAGTGGGTGCCGCCAACAAGCCCGACGGTCTGCCCACTAAGTCTACTAGAGGCAAAAGTAATAATGCAGTGCGGAAAGGGAAAAATGCTGGTAAAGTAAACTCTACAGCTACTATGCCTATATCTAGATGCTCAATAGTGGAACAGAAAGAACATGATGCTACAGCTAGCTCTCGACTCAAATCACCCAATCTCAACTGACTGCCGCATAGGGTCCAGTCAAACGTGCGCCTACCTACTGCCGTCACGTCCCGGGGGACCGGACTTACGTAGGGCGTCCGTGACTGCCACTAACTGGCCCAGCCAGAGGGACTGTGTCCGTGACTGCCACTAACTGGCCCAGCCAGAGGGAACACCGCGTCGACAAGTCGCGATAGAAGAACAAGCCCAACTCCGGAGTGGCTCTCGAGGGGCGCGACCCCACCGAGGAAAGTATCCGCGTATCTCTGTCGAGCTCAAATTTGGCTCATGCAGGCTATAATCCAAATCCTCGATCAACAAGATCGACAGTAACCAAAGGAACACCGTCTCACACACAGGCTGGAAAACTGCACAGCCGAGACTCACTGTCACTAAAAATAGCTCTCAAGATCTCAAATCTACAACCCAAGTCACTCTCCCAAAGAAACCTGGTCTACAGACTGCTAACAACTCCACTCGGTCCCCAGACACGAGTGTAAATGCATCCCACGATAATCCGACCTCTCGGCCCACTACTTGGGCGAGGAAAACTCTAAGTCCAGAGTGATAAAAAGAATAGTGAAGTGGGAATGTCTAGAGCAATAAAAACCTAGCCCAAGTTGAGGTTTTCTACAGTCTGGCCGAACATGCATCATATGGCAGTGGTGCTAGGTCAAGTTCCAAAATAATTAATAATCAACAGCTTGTAGGGAGCAAGATAATAAACTCAGGATCATCTAACTACAACAGGATCATCAATTCGTACATTCTAGCATGCTGTACAACAAACATTAAAATATGCAAGTCCCTAAAGCTAGAATTAGTACACAGTCCGCTGATCTTGAAAAAGAGGTCACCCACCTGATGCGCTGATCAGTCCAAGTCCTACAGCTGATAATACCAAAATAACAGCAACTCACTGTCCAGTATGTCCAGTACAGTCCAAAATCCCACCTGGGTACAACATAGGCTACAATTATACACGAATCCCCAAAAATCTGCCCAAAAATCACTTGCTGAAATTTCAGCTACACAGATGCTAAAATATCACCTGATAGAAGTGCTCAATAAATTCCAATAAAAATATTCCGGCGTTCTACGCGTCGATAGCTTCGAAACGAGTACCTGTACGCCCAAAACGGAGTTCCGTAGGCTAAGATATAAATTCCACAACACGGGCGCGCGAAAACATACATCCACATAACTGTAAAATCTTGCACAGATGAAAAGGAAAATGTATACCTCCGGGAAGATCTCAGAAAATTCCAAAAAAAATACCACAATGATCCTTGCGTCGAGTAGATGAAAAAAGTTTACAAGCATGTCCTGATCCGAGATCTGTGCGCGAAGATATCCTCAAAAGAAGCTGCTGTCCTCATCAAAAGCTCACAGCAAATAGGGTCCCAATGAGCACGAGAAAACACCTCGAAAAACGCGAAATCTGAAAATGTGCGTGAAACCCAAAATCGTAGCCTCACCTGTTGCGAATCCAGCGGCGAAGAAATCGCTCGAAAAGATGGTCGGAGTAGGTCGGGGGAGCTCGAACACCGAAGAACGACGGAAGAAACACCGAAGAACGAGCGTCGCGCCGCACCAAGAAAATGAGAATCTCGAAAAGCGTGCCCCTAGAAATTCCCAAAATCTGCAGATGGAAGCTTGAAGGTGTGAGGATCAACTTTGGTGAAGAACTCTCCTCGGTTTGAAGCTCAGAAATGTCAAAAATAGGCAAGGAAATGCGGCTCGGGCTTTAAATAGGACGCACTAAACAATTGGAGAAATGACGGGCGTGTCCCAACTTTCGGGCGCCCGAAAGTTTTCGGGCGGCTACAGTGTTGGGCCGGCCCAACACTGTGCGCGCCCGAAACTCTCCTGGCCCGCCACGTAGCCCGACCAACAGGCAACAGCGGGCGGATCCACTCCGCGGCGGCCACGTCACGCGCCTCACCGCCCGACACGTGTCCCGCACAGCGAACAGCTGTGCGGGGCGCGCGAACAGCCGCCACGTGTCCCTCCCCACGGTCAAAGGGGGTAGGTGGCGCCCGCCAGTGGCAGGGCGACACGTGGCCCTGCCACTATCGCGGTCACACGTGCGGGCAGGGCGCCGCCTGCCACGCACGCGCCCCGAGGCGCCCCACCGCCACTCCGTGCGCCGCACCTCGTGAGCCCGCGAATAGCATGGCGACACGTGTCCTGTGCACCTGGTCCACGCACCCAATTCGGGTTCCGTGGACCGCGCCGCGTGCACCGACCAACCGCGGGAGGCCACGTGTCCCCCCGCCCCGGTCCATGCACCGCCGCGCAGGTTCTGTAGACCGCGCCTCACGGGCCCGCCAATCAGGCGGCGCCACGTGTCATGCGCCGGTCCGTGCACCCAGCCGCGGCGCTCTGTGGACCGCGTGCTGCGGACCGGCCCAATCATGGGCTGCCACGTGGCAGCCGGCGGTCCACGGCCCCTCCCATGCACCGAAATTCACCGAAAACTTCCGGGAGTCCGTTTTTGGGCATCCGGACTCAGAATTTAACAAGCAAATAGCCGTTTTCAAGCGTTTTTCCGCGCTGAATCCATTTCCAACCTCTGTTTGGCCAAAAACCTTTTCAAAATTTCGGCAAACACAGCCGAAGGCCAACGCTATAGATAACACACCGGGTCCATCTGTAGCATCCCCTTGATGCACAATGGGCCAGACACACCAACAATAGGTGTTCTAACAATGGATTCACCAGAAAAAGCTGCATGGGAATCTGGGCCACCACAAATAGAGTAGCTAAATGTATGCATCAGAATATAAATGCTGTTAAGGAATTTATGTTGGCGTATTTTATGGAAAATGGTTAAGTCTTGAAGATTGAAGAAGAAGAAGTTTGGACCATATACCTCAATCTCAAGAGAGAAGAATTCAAAAGGATCAGGTACGTTTAACTAAATATTTTTGGTGATCCGAATACTTCTTATAATATAGAAACACTTGGATGATTGTTTGATTGCATAAAAATCAAAAACTGGACATACTACATATTCAGGATCCGGATCAGACATCACAGTCCGGACCCCGAACATAGGATAGTTCATGCGCAATTCCAGTCCGGACCGTAGGAATTTCAGTTCGGACCCCGAACGAGGAATTTGCAAGAATTGCATGAACAGTCCGGACCGTGGGAATTTCAGTCCGGACCCCGAAGGTATGTTTTTCTGGAAAAAGTCTGTTTCGCCACGACAGTCCGGACCGCCATAATTCTAGTCCGGACCGTCGTCCTGTAAAATTCCAGAAAAGGTTAGTTTTTGATTCTTATCTTCTTCCAATGGTTTCTAACCTATAAATAGGCCCTACGATTCATTTTCTAGGGCAATCCAAAATAGATCTGTAGAAGTCGAAAAATAGAAAAATCCACATATAGAGAAGAAAGGAAATCAACAGATTTATTTCTATGTTTCTTCATCTATATTGATTAATTTGATTCTAGGTTTTCAAACTCAGATTTTGAGTAGAATCAAATTAATGAATACTTAGATGGTATTTCCGATCTATTTCTAATCTAAGTATTCGGCGGATCATCACCACCCAAAAATAATGATTTTCCCAAAATCGGCGCGTGGACTCGCATGGCCTTGTGGATTCAAGGTGCAACCGCTCTCGTGGATTCGGAGCGAGGTACGTTCGTGGATTCGAGACGTGCTACTGGGTGAAGACCGTGGATTCGGTCGAACGTCGTGGATTCGACGTTGGATGCCATGGATTCGGTGTTGGACGCAAATCGTGGATTCGAGGAGCATTGCGGAGCGAGCGGAGAAGATCTACTAGGAGCGTATGGAAAAGGTTGAGTCGTAAGTGAGTACGGTATATCACCTTGTACGTGTTCTAATTCTAGTGGATTTGTCACGCCCCGGGTGTAAACCAGAACCCGGACTCGTCCACAGATCCGCCGTGCACACGGTATTTCCCGTGTACACGAAGCGCTGGTAACCTGCTCAGATATAAGAAATATAATAAAGGAGCATAAAACAGAGCTAAACTAAAACTAATACATCTCAGACAAATGCTCGAAATAAAAGTACAATAAAACTCTCAATTATATACATGTGTCTCTCCCAGCTCACGAAATAAATACAACCAGCTGGCCGGAGCCAGACCCAAAATAAAGGAAAAGTACAACCGTCTGAGTGTATAAGGGATACATCAAAACTGCTAAACTCGAGATCGGGGAAGTAGCTATCTAATCAGCGATCCTCTTACCTCGATCCTGGGAAGATGGTCCCGCAACTCCCGCAGAGGACTCTGCAAAACAAAGGGGAAGGAAAAGGAAAACAGTGGGGGCGGTGAGAACTACTATAAAAACAGCAGCCTCCCCTAGTGGGTAGACCTCAAACCCAGACATGCCCACTAGGACTACCAGAGGCGAAAATAAAAATAAAAACAAAAACAAAGGTGGTAAGCTATAAGTAACACTACTGATGAAGAGCTACCACTAATATGCCTCTAAAATGCCCAGCTAAAAGAATAGCTAAAAGTATGCACCAGTATGTCAAAGCCTGCCTGACCAAACCCAATCAATACACCAGAAAACACTGGTACTGCCTGCTCTGCTGTTAACTCAAGAACCCAGTATCTGATCGGCACACGGCACGATCCCAAAGTATCCAATCGACCGGCACACGGCTCGACCCTAAGCCTACTCCGGAGTGGCACTCGAGGGGAGTGACCCACACGAGTAAAGTATGTAACCATAAGTATCTGATATAGCAGGACTGGATCAAGACTCTAAGTAAGTGGGTAAGACCATCCACTAAGGAAGCCCGATCCCTCACCTCCAATCTGATGCAATAATAATAATAATAATAATAATCCGGTCAACCGCCTACAGTCCGCGGTTGCCGCAACACCCAACCATCGATCCCCAACTGTCCCAAACTCTGAACATCTGACTACACTATCCCCTAAGACTAGACAACAGGAGAAAGAATAAAAAGCATGGTTTCTCCTAAGTCAATTCCAGCATGTTTGTGTAGCAGAAAAAGGTGGCTTAGCTAGATGACCATACAAGCATGCAAAGTCCTTTACTTGATAAAACCATTTTAAGTACTCTAACTTTTACAAAACAAAGAGCATAGAACCTCCAATGTACATGTTGCATAATATGTGATACATGATACAATCTTGATACACGATCTACTAACAATAAGCTTTTCAAGATATGAACTCTAACCACATGCCCAAACCTTCCATTATACATACAACATGATATGGATTTAGCATGATTTCCAAGTGTTTAAACTACACATCTAAAGCAAGGAAACACAACTTACTAACATTTAGTTCTCTAACAATGCAAATAGTAACAATGAAACCATGATCTCATACAAGCATGCTAGTTCCATTTCACAATTCTAACTAGCAACATGATCAAACAACGCTCTAATATGCCTAGTGACAAATCAAAAGTAGGAGGTTTACAACAACACCCACCTCGAGCACTAAATCCCTGTCCAAAAGCGAAACCCACGCTCGGTCCAAAAAGTCACCACAACACTGCACAACATAACCCAAAAGAACATATATAATTTAAACATACTGTGCTCACCAAAATCTGTCCATAATTACCACAGTCCAGAGTTTCTCAATTTTCACCTGCGAAAAATGCCCGAAAAATTCCAAGAAAAATACTGTCGCGATCCTCGCAACGAACCCGTCGAAACAAGTACCTGCATGCTCAAAACCGAGTTTCCTACGCTGAGATAAAAATCCGGCAAGGGAAACACCCCAAAACAAACTGTACAAAATTTCTGTACCAAAGAACTACAGTGAAAGGGATTTTTCACCTTCGTGAAAAATCAAGAAAAATCTGAGAAAAAATCCAATAGATTCCTTGCGAAATGTAGATGAAAATTGCCTCTTGAATCGCCTCGATCCGTCGCCTATGCACAAAGATACAGCTAGAACACCGCAGTGCTGTCCAAAAATCCGTGAAGAAAAATGGGTCAAATGGAAGCTCAGAAAACTCCAAGGTCAGCACGGAAATTGAGGAAACTCAAACACAGAAGTTGGAGTCCTACTTGTCTAGAGTCCAATGGCGCAAGAATCGTCAGAAAAAAAGTTCGGGGTGAGCCGGAGGAGCCCGAACACTGAGAAGGGACGAAGCGGGTCGCCGGAGAACAAGCGTCGCGCCGCGCCGTAAAATCGCGAACCTCGGGATGCGTGCCTCCAAAAATCCTCAAAGTCCTCCAATGGATAGTGCACTGTGTGAGGGAAATTTCTTCTGAAGACACCACAGTGAAAAGAAGTCTAAAAAGCCCAAAAGAAAAACAAAGAAGCCTATTTATAGGCTCAGCCCAAAACTGTGCTGGGCCGGATTCGGGCGTGGATTTTCGGGCGCCCGAATCCGCCAACACGTGTTGCACGAAGCCCGTCCGACGCGCCCGGAAACCTCTGGTGACGCCACGTGTCCCCATAACACGGGACAGCGGTGCAAAGTCCCCCGCCGTGCGCCACGTGTCCCCCCGCGGTCAGCGGGGTAGGTACGACCCGCCACTAGCGTCGCGACGCGTGGCCCACTCGAGTACGGCCAGCCTCCCGCGTCGCGACGCGTGGCGTACTCGAGTACGGCCGACCGCCGCGTCAGGCGCCTCTGCGCGCTCCATCCAGAGGCGGGCTTCCACGCCTTCCGTGCGCCGCGCAAGCTGAGCCCACCTATAGGAAGCTGCCACACGTCCCATACGCCGGGTCCACGCACCCACTTTTGGATTCCGTGGACCGCGCCGTGTGCGCCCACCAACCAGGGCGCAACACGTGGTTCCCGCTCAGAACCCTGCGCCACCGCTCAAACCGTGCACCGACGCTCAAATTCCCGTGGACCACGCACCGAAAGCCAACCAATCCCCGCCTGCCACGTGTCCTGCGCCGGGCTCATGTGTTGGGTTATGTATAATTGGATCTAAATAGGAAAAAAAACACCGAGAGGGGGGTGAATAGGTGTAAATAGTAAACACTCAAAAAATCATTGCGCAATAAAACCCAATGCGGAAATAAAAATAAACACGCAAGATTTTTACGTGGAAAAACTCCAAACCGGAGTAAAAAACCACGGGACCGATCACACGGTGAAATCCACTAGAATTAAACACTTACAAGGTGATATACCGTACTCACAGACGACTCAACCTTTTCCATACGCTCCTAGTAGATCTTCTCCGCTCGCTCCGCAACGCTTCTCGAATCCACGATCAGCGCCCAACGCCGAATCCACGGCGTCCAACGTCGAATCCACGACGTCCGACCGAATCCACGGTCTTCACCCAGTAGCACGCTTCGAATCCACGAACGTACCTCGCTCCAAATCCACGAGAGCGGTTGCACCTTGAATCCACAAGGCCACGCGAGTCCACGCGCCGATTTGGAAAAATCGTTGTTTTTGGGTGGTGATAATCTGCCGAATACTTAGATTAGAAATAGATCGGAAATACCATCTAAGTATTCATTAATTTGATTCTACTCAAGATCTGAGTTTAGAAAACCTAGAATCAAATTAATCAATATAGATGAAGAAACATAGAATTAAATCTATTGATTTCCTTTCTTCTCTATATGTGGATTTATCTTTTTCGGCTTCTACCAATCTACCCTAGAAAACAAATCATAGGGTCTATATATAGGTTAGAAACCATTGGAAGAGAATAAACATCAAAAACTAACCATTTCTGGAATTTTACAGGACGACGGTCCGGACTCGAATTGGCGGTCCGGACTGTTTCAGCGAAACAGACTATTTCTAGAAAAGAGGACATTCGGGGTCCGGACTGGATTTCACTGTCCGGACTGTTCATGCAATTCCTTCAAATTACACGTTCGGGGTCCGGACTGAAATTCCAAGGTCCGGACTTGAGACAGCGCATGAACAAACCAACATTCGGGGTCTGGACTGAAATTCCAAGGTCCGGACTTGAATTGCTGATGAATCAGCCTCTGTTCGGGGTGTGAGGTCCCGAAATCCCCCGTATAGGGTTTGCTGGTTGTTGGGCAGCCCTTAGTGGCCGTTGGGAGTGTTTGTGCGCTTGTCGGGCCCGAGAAATGGATTTGTGATGCAATTTGGAATTTAGTTGCATCACTGGAGGCCTGCGTGGTGTGTCGGTGGTGTTTGCGCGCAATTTGGACACAAGTGTTGGACTTTGGGCTTAATAGGACATCGCGTGGGTAATTGATGGACATTGTATCTTTATTTTCAGTTGTACAGTGATTGATGTTAGTTTTACAGTAGTTCACTTTCAGCTCTGATATCTGTTTAGCTGTAGTTGATTCTTTTTGCAGGTTAGACGCTTCGTCTGTACGGCAGTTTCCGTACAGATGGCGGATCTGTTAGCGAGCTCGGGTTGCAGTTTCGACCCCGGGGCGTGACAGATTAGAGTGGTATCAGAGCCTAGGTTGTAGGTCATGGTGGACTTAGAAACCCTAGGCTTATGGTTTGACCCTTGGTTGACTTCGTGAGAGTCGTGACTTTTAGCGAGAGTCCTGATTGAGTCTCATACCCCTCCCAAGGGACGGGAGGAGTGATTGGCATGTTTATTCTCCTAAGTGATTATGTTGGCTGCAGACAACATAATGCTGTGGAACGGGTGACATGCCTTAGACTTTCGCTGGATTGGGTCGAGCGCTTTTGTGTGCTGTTTTGTGGTTTCGTCGTGGCGAGAGGTGTCTCCCCGACGCTGGGTGTTGACCCGCGTGCATCTTGTCATAGCAGTCGAGCTTGAGCGGTTGGTTTTGGGCGGATACTTGGATTAAGGCCAGAGAACTCCGGACCCAGATGACAGGATCGTCTGAGGCTTATCAGCGACAGAGTGAGCGGCTGGTCTTGGTGACACAATTGTTGGAGCACTGAGTACCCCCTTCTGTGCCAATGTATAGTGTCGAGACGCCGAGGTAGGGTGGATAGTTGACAGCAGAGGAGCTGTGGGACATGTTTGATCTATGGAGCCAGATTGGGCAGATGAACCACCCCGACTCGTAAGATTGAGTTTGAAGTCTTTGGAGGCAGAGTCATGGTTGGTGGTGATGGAGTGATCAATTGAGAGCCTCCCTGTACTAGAGAGTCTTTGCAATTGTTGAACTGCGCACTCCAGATTTCGAGGGGCGAGGCGCATAGGATGTGTGAGACTGGGAGTGGATTGCGCCGGGATACCTTTCTGTTAGCTGGTCCCTCTGTCATGGATTATTGACGCCACGTTGGAATAGGCGTGTGTTTGGAGCGGGGCGCTGCAGTTCCGGTGGATAGGGATCTGCCGCCAGAGGTGAGTTCTGGATTTGGCGCTTGGCGCCGGGTGATGGAGGACGGATCGGCCGGCAGTGGCATTTGTGATGTCTTTTTCCAAGTAGTGGATGGCTAAGATGCCAGAGATCGGGTGGACCCCGATGGCAACATCAATATTTGTTCTATATCAAAGTGGCACCGCGGCAGCGTGGGTTTGTTATTTGCGAAGGACCCTATTCGTCGCCTCAGCGTGAGCAGAGACAGAGGTCATGCTCCCGTATGGATGGTCCTGATTGTCAGGCAGATTGAGCGACAACCACTTGCACCGAGCGGAGGAGTCTGTGCCGCCCGGTCGGAGGGCGCCACGGTAGTGGATCGAGTTGTCGCAGGTGTGAATTCACCACAGCAGTCGGAGTAAGAGCTTGTTGTGTTCTGGCATGGACTAGAGGCAGATTTGCTACCACATGCACTTGAGGTACAGGTTTCCATTAGTGTTGTGCATGTGGAGGAGGCTTGTGGATCGTGTCCAGTGCAGTAGGGGCATTGAGTTATGCCGGCAGACTTAGTGGTAATTATGGCAGTTCGAGGTTTTGACCTAGTGCTAGGGTTTGGATGGCACCGTGCCACAGGATGTTGACTGCAGAAAGAGAGGATTTTGACCTTCTGCGGGGTAGACGAGAGGAGGCTCGGTGGTTGAGACAATTAGAGCGCACAGGTTTCTGTGGGACTTGTTGCACTCGTGCCTGGGGGCAGAGTGTAGTCTGGTAGTTGAGTTTATATTGTGCTAGTGACGTGAGGAACGCGCCAGTATTTTGTGGGATTTTTCTGAGTTCTTGCTACAGGTGAAAAATCCACATTTTTGGGACTGTTCCAACAGAAGTGTATGTACTTGGATATTTTAGATTAAAGTGTAATCTTGGACCTTATGGATTGTACCGGGAAGGTTCGCGACTGTTTCTGAACCTGTTGGAACTGGAGAAAATTGGAGATAGTGAACTCCGGATGTTTTCAGCTGTTTGGAGCCGAGGCTTGCGCGACTTGTACCGAGGGTGCAGTTTTGGGCAGATTTTGGACTCTGAGCGTCTATACACTCCACCGACTTAGGCTTTGCCTGCGGAACGCGCTTCAGGTGGGTGTTTCATCTCCAGAACCGGTGGACGGTCCTCTAAATCTATGTTGATAGATTGCATACATGCTAGTATATTCCTGATGGTGATTGAGATGTAAGCATGATGTTCGTAATTATTGAGGATTTCAAGTTATGATCTTCATGTTGTCATTGAAAGTGTACATGGTGGTAGTGTTCATCTACGAGATTGAGAGCATGCTAGATGTTAGTGTTTTCGTATTTGTTGGAGAATATGATCGATGTATGTCTAATTTTTATCTTTTATGCTTGTGAGCATGCATGACTTGAGTATACTACCTTTGAGGGATAGCATGCAGGATTTAATTGTACATCTTGTGCTTGAGGAGATAGAAGCATGCTTATGAGAGATTGCGTTCAATGACAGCATCTCATTGGATATCGCCTGTAGGAATGGGAGAGCTGATGGCACAGTTGCAGGAGCTGATGGATCGAGGGGTCCGCTTGACCTAGTGCCATGCCGTTGGTATACGGTGGTGATGCCACGCCGTGGATACACGACTGTGAGGGTCCTTTTTATGGTTCGAGGGTAGACAGGTCCGGGTGGTACTTAGGACCTTTTGATGGAGTTATACCCCGGCAGTTAGTGTATGATGTGAGTACCTACTTGGAATCTGACAGCCGAGGACTTCGCCTAGATGGCGTTCGGGGTACGGCAAGGGCATTAGGAGAGCAGTGTGAGGCCCAATGGAAAAAATTAATGCCCTGTTGTTTTTGAGAGTTGGGAAGTGTGTGATCCAGTTGTACCTGGTCGGTTTGGGAGTGGTGTTCTCCAAGGATATTTGATTTACTCCCTGAGCGACTTGGAGCACGAGGAGCACTTGTGGATATGCTACCATATCTGTGTGGATGGAACTGTATGCCAAGTTATTGAGGTACAAGTTTTAGCTCCAAGGGCATGCCTTCTTGGGTCACCTTATTCTAGCCATTGGAGTGGCGGTGGAACCCGACCAAATGGACGTGATTTAAGATTGGCTGAGACCAACATTTATTCTTGATGTGAGGAGCTTCTTAGACTTGGCAGTGCCGGGAGAGCATGGCCAATGGATAATGAGACTAATACCAGCGCCAATGTTAGTATTCCAATGTTGGGAGATGGATTTGCGAGTTAAAGCGATGCCTCCCTTACTGGCTGTGGAGTACCGTGGGTTGATCTTCGGTCCGCACTTCATCAGTACAACCCTTTGAGTTTTGAGGCAGGACGAACCGCTATTTTGTAGGCCGCTTGGATCCCACAGTTGAGCCTTTCAGTATGCCTACTATTTCCAGCTTTGTTTGATATACCTGGGCGTAGGCCAGACCTGCTTGGCTATCAGTTCTGATTTCTCAGCATTTCTGTGCCCTACTATGATAGATTAAGATTCAGCTTCAGTTTACAGTTTCTGCCATGCGGGCGCCAATGGAGACTACCGCTTTCAGCATCTTGAGTGAGAGTTATGCGGTTGGCGGTGATGGTTCGGACTTCTGACCGCAAGTTCGGGCATCAGTATTATGATCACCTTTTGAGCTAGCTTTCGATTCCGTTCACCGATGGTTTGGTCACCGTCAGGATGTTCTTGGTAGTTGGGAGATCGACTTCGACTCGTGGGTCCGTCGAGGTTATGATAGTATGTTGAGTGACCAACTGTGGCATGAGATGGTGTCTCTTGAGGATTCCTTTTGAGTGTAGCCTGCAGTTGAATAGGCCACTCGGGTGGTTTTGGATCGAGAAGTAACCAAGTGAAGATCCCAACTTATTGGATTTTTTCCTCATTGGATGAAAGTGTGGGTATGCTTCGGGTGGCCTTGGTTGAGTTGACCCAGGTGTGGTTTGGTACATGTTGCACTAGTGGTTATGTCAGTTTCCCCAGCCTTTTATTGGAGCCCTTTTGGCATTTCACGTCTCCGCTCCGGAGTGATGTGTTTTTCCTCACCCGTGATTGACTTGCCCTTTGAGATCTGTGAGTGTTGGAGTACGAGGGACGCCCGTTGCAATTTCTGGCTCGAGAGGTGAGAGAATTGCACATCGGGCCATACCGTACTTGTGTTGTTGTTGTTGTTGCGGAGTAATCACGGGGAGTGAGTGGTGTTTCGGGAGCTGGAGGCGTATTGATGAATATCTACCCGTGGTATTGTGACTCCTGATGGTCTTGATCTAGTTTCGAGGACGAAACTTTCTTTTAGTGGGGGAGGATGTGAGGTCCCGAAATCCCCCGTATAGGGTTTGCTGGTTATTGGGCAGCCCTTAGTGGCCGTTGGGAGTGTTTGTGCGCTTGTCGGGCCCGAGAAATGGATTTGTGATGCAATTTGGAATTTAGTTGCATCACTGGAGGCCTGCGTGGTGTGTCGGTGGTGTTTGCGCGCAATTTGGACACAAGTGTTGGACTTTGGGCTTAATAGGACATCGCGTGGGTAATTGATGGACATTGTATCTTTATTTTCAGTTGTACAGTGATTGATGTTAGTTTTACAGTAGTTCACTTTCAGCTCTGATATCTGTTTAGCTGTAGTTGATTCTTTTTGCAGGTTAGACGCTTCGTCTGTACGGCAGTTTCCGTACAGATGGCGGATCTGTTAGCGAGCTCGGGTCGCAGTTTCGACCCCGGGGCGTGACAGATTAGCACCTCGGGTGCGAGTGGTCATATTTACTTTCATCTGTTCCACTTTTTGAGCATCTAGATAGAGGCATGGTAGCTGTAGAGTAGCTCCAGCTTTTCTTGTTCAGATTTCATTGCACTGTTACCTTATGCCTCTAGTGGACTTAGTGGGCAGACCGTCGGGCTTGTTGGCGGTACCCACTGAGAACTACTTTGGGATGTAGTTCTCACACCCGTCGTGGTGTTTTTCACTGTGACGCCCCACTTCCCAGGGTGTCACCCATCCTAGAACTACTCTAGCTCTAGCACGCTTAACTCTCATGTTCCTCTTGGATCTTGCTACCATCCAAAATGCTATAGCCGGGTTAGAGATTTAGTCCTATTATATCATTTATATAGAGGACTAATCCAAATTCCAGGGGTGTCACATTCTTCCCCCCTTTAAGCCCTGACGTCCACGTCAGGCTCAAGCACACTCACAAGCACCAGGCGATGTGAGACTCGTCTCGCTAGCCTTAACCGACCTTGTGAGGAGCGTCTCGCTAGCCTTAGCCGACCTTGTGAGGAGCTGCACTCCACTCACAACGGTCATTAGCCGGGGAGCCTCGCTCTACCCGCTATATAACCCTGGCTCAGCCGAGACTCATCTCACATTTCCGACTGGTGAATGGCTCTGATACCAACTGTGACGCCCCACTTCCCAGGGTGTCACCCATCCTAGAACTACTCTAGCTCTAGCACGCTTAACTCTCATGTTCCTCTTGGATCTTGCTACCATCCAAAATGCTATAGCCGGGTTAGAGATTTAGTCCTATTATATCATTTATATAGAGGACTAATCCAAATTCCAGGGGTGTCACACGGGGTCCGGTCTGTAATGCCCGGTCCGCACTCTGAACAGGTAAAATGTCCAGTTTTTTATTTTTATGCAATTAAAAATTCATCCAAGTGTTTCTACACTATAACAAGTATTCGGATCACCAAAAATCTTTAGTTAAACGTACCTGATCCTTTTGAATTCTTCTTTCTTGAGATTGAGGTATATGATCCAAACTTCTTATCTTCAATTTTGAAGACTTAGACAAATTTCACGAAATACGCCAACTCAAATTCCGTAACAATCTCCCCCTTTGGCGGTTTCGTGACAAAACACAAATCCACTCAAGAAAATTCAAAAAGATATTTTTGTTGATATCACCATACAACAAAAATTTACAATGGAGATCCAAAAACGATAAATACATGAGTTAAACTCCTAAGACAGACTCTAGACTTAGACATCTGTACTCTCTGCAAAATAAATCATTCTTGACAAAAAAGATCGTTAGATACCTCAAGAATTTTCAACAATCAAAACCAATCACAGAGAAGGAGCATGGAGTTTATACTCATAATGACATTTAAGAATTCAGATATGTAAGAGGATCATAATCAAAAACCAACATATCTTCTATGCATTCAAAATCCAAATGTCACAAATTGTTAGTCAACATCAACTTGTTTAGTCATATTACATGCCCAAATTGTTAGTCGAATAGTTAGTAGGGACATGCATGCAAAACACAAGATAAAACCAAAAGTTGAAGTTATACTTACCTCAGTTTCAAGTTTTCACACAGTTTCTCACACAAGCAAGCATGTTCAAGCATTGTTCCACAGTTCTCACATAAGCAAGCATTGTTCATTGTTCATGCATCTCTCCCCCTTTTTGTCACAAACTCAGCCAAAATTACAAAATGGAAGGAGAGTTAAAAAGTTCAAATGACTAGAAAAACCTGAGAACTAAAAGAAGAAAAGATGAAACTAAAAAGCTGTAAAGATTAAAAACCTGCACAAAAAGCAAGAAAAATTAGAGTAAAAAGTAAAAGGAGCACGAAATTCTGTTTTGTCTGAAGTGTCTGAACTGGTACAGCTCAGTTTGCTTAAAATCCCCTTAAGCATCTTCAAAATATTGGAATATTTCTTCCTAATCTTCTTATGTTGAGAGGAAATCTGCTGAAGTTCTTTCGACAGTCTTTCTTGTTCCGAAGAGAGTTTTCGCTGTTCCTGACGAATGGATGCCAATACATCTGTGTCTGCAGTCGTTCTCTTGGAGGTTGATGGATTTTGTGTAGATGCAGATGGTGCATCCTGGCCCTCAATCCATGGAGATTCACTATGTTGAACTCCAGAAAGTGAGCGTGCTCTGGTAAGAGGCTCATTAAGCTGAATTCCGCTTCTTTTGATATTTTTCCGTCTTGTATATTGCTTGGTTGTTGAGGCAGATTTCATTAGCTTTTTGCTCTTCAAATATTGCCTGTCCTCCTCATCAACTTTTTGTTGAACTTGTTTTAAAAATTCTTCCCAGTCTTCTTCTTCAAATTCAGAGCTGTCTTCACCAGCAGTTTTTGTCTTGTCTCGAGTTGAGTCATCTTGTTCCTTTTTAACAGTCACACGTGTGTGCACCATTGTGACCAAAAGAAGGATTATCCATGAGAATGCCATTGATCCAAGTGCTTAAGAAGAAGGAAGTCCTGTGAGCACAACTCAAGAACACGAAAAATTTTTAATTTTCAAAAATTAAAAAAGTTGAACCCAAACAATCATAATCATGTAGAGAGACTAGGGATCAAATTAGTTTCGCAAAAGAAATTTTAAAAATAGATCAATTTCATAATTTTCAAAAATTCTGAAAATATGCCCTAAAACCGAATTTTTAGAAATCAAAGGCCAAAAATTCATTTATCTTGAGAAAACCTAGCATATAATCAAAACTAATGTTCCCAGAGTTCTTATTTCAAAAGAAGTTTGATCAAAAACCATCCACAAACGAAAAAGATCCAAGTTTTCTTCACGTTTTGAGCAAAAATATGAAAAACAGAGAAAAACCGAGATTTTGATCTAAAGATTTCACTTTGATTTGAAGAAAACGGGTTAGAAGGGCTCCAAGATCCTTGCTTTTTAGAGAGAGAGAGAGAGAGTTTGGAAGCTTGGAAACAAAAGATTGGAGTAATCAAAAATCAAAAACCCTTTTATTCTATATAAACCCTCGCCGCTGTCCGGACCCTCCGAAGACTGCAGTCCGGATCAGCTGTTCGCAGGATTTTCCTGCGTTCGGGGTCCGGACCCTCTCATGCAGTCCGGACCGGCTTCAAACTTTTTCTCCAGAAAAATTCAGAAAAATTTCAGAAAATCCAAAAAAAGATTGTAAGCACTCTTGTGTATCAACTTTAAATAAAAATCATCGTTTCATACTGTCACGCCCCGGGTGCAAATCAGGACCCGGGCCCGTCTACAGATCCGCCGTGCACATGGGATTTCCCGCGTACACGAAGCGCTGGTAACCTGCTCAAATATTAAGTGCGCAATAAAAGAGCATAATACAGAGCTGAAATAGAAGAACCACATAGTATCTCAGACTGGAACTACAAATACCACTGTAATATGTACAATAATCTCCCAGCTCACTGAAAATAATACAACCCGCTGGCGGAAGCCAGACCCAAAATAAAAGGAGAATCTCACAGTCTGAGTGGGGGGTACAACGTCTATCTACAGCTCTCAGTCTCCCAGGAGATCTATCTATTCAGCGATCCCCTTACCTCGATCAGCTGCCGATGGCCTAGCAGCTCCCGCAGATGACTCTGCAAATTAAAGGAGAAGAAAGAAACAGAAAACAATAATGGGGGTGAGAACTACCAGATAAACCAGCAGCCTCCCCTAGTGGGTAAAAACCTCAACTCTGACGCACCCACTAGGACTACTAGAGGCAAAAGGGAAAAGGGGAAGTGGTAGATACAAAAGATGCTGAAACAGGAAAACTATCACTATTATGCTGTCAAAACTGTATGCATGCATCAGAAATAGTATCTGACCAAATAAACCCAATTAGCAACCGATACACGATCGGTATTGCCTGCTCAAGAACCAGTATCTGATCGGCACACGGCACGATCCCATAATATCCAATCGACCGGCACACGGCTCGGTCCTAAGCCTACTCCGGAGCGGCACTCGAGGGGAGCGACCCACACGAGTAAAATATCTCTGTCATCAGTATCACAAGTATCTCTGTAGCACATGTCTCAATATAGCAGGACTGGATCATGACTATGATCAAAGTGGGAATACTCCATCCACTACAGAAACCCAATCCCCAACGGATGCAATAAACCAGACTCGACCCCAATCTGGTGCAAGGATAACCATCTGGTCGACCGCCTACTGTCCGCGGTCACCGCAATACCCCACAAGTCTACAACCTTGGCTACACTATCCCAAACCCCTGCTCACACTTGAGCAACGACGTATGAATGCAAAGGACAACAATGAAACATGTTCAAATCCCAAAATGATAGTGTAGTAATGAATAGTGGCCTTACCTGATGTCCGGGCATGCATGCAACTGTCTTTATTTTTAAAAGTCATAAAATAGTGTCAAAGGTTTAAAAACAATTGATTTACTGAATAAAAGTCATTTGCATGCGAGATCATGGCCTTTGTCTCAATCACAGTGTCCCAATATAAGCCATCATATTATTTGTGGGGTTATATTAAATTTTAGGGGAGTTTGTCCCAGCGGTCCTTGTCATTTGTCATATTAATTTGTCCCAATGGTTCTCATTAATTGTCCTGTTAGTTGTCCTGTTAGTAGTCCTGTTAGTAGTCCTGTTAGTAGTCCCAATAATTCTCATTAATTGTCATATTTTAGGGGATTTCCAGTAATCCCAGTGAGCTTGTCAAAAATGAGGTAAGCAACAACCGCCCACCTTGAACAGCTCAAACAACACCCCAGGTAGTCTCCTGGTTGTCCACAGTCCTCAAATCCTGCAAATCAACGCTCCCGGTATAAATACAAATCTCAAAAAGCACAATATTTGCTGTTTTTCAAACAGCACGGGAAAAGAGGAATTTTTCACCTCTAAAATGAGCTCCTAAAATCCCAGAAAAATCACGGTTGTGTTCCTCGCGAAGAGTAGATCAAAATCGACTCTTAAAACGCCTCGATCTGACGCTCCTACGTCAAGATAAAAATCGGAGAAGTCGGTGCTGTCCAAAAACCATCACAGTCAAAAAGGGGGGTCAAAGAGGACTTGGGAATCATGCCAAAAGTACAAAACGAAGCAAAATGATCAACACGGAAATCGAAGCCCTACCTCTTACGGTCGCGCTGCTGCAAAAATCGTCCAAAAATTCCACCCGGTTAGCCCGCAGTGAATTTTCGACGGAACTGCGACGGGAAATGGGCCTAAAAAGAAAATCGTCGCAGTGCGCCGCGTCGCAGATAACTCACTATCTGTAACTCCTAAAATCCTGAGATTTGGAGGAGAGAGAGAAGAGAGAGAGAGGAAGAACTTTGGTATAGAACACTTTTTCTGATTCTCTCTCTTCGGCGCGCAAAACGAGGTGCAAAGAGAGGGGGTGGGGGATCTCTTATATAGTGGGCCAAAAGGGAATATTCCCACACGGGATCAGATCCGAACAGGAAACACCGAAAATTGGCCATCCAGGAAGCGCCACGTGTCCACAGAACAGGAAACACCGGTGCAAGGGCCAATCAGATTTCGCCACGTGTCCCACGTGGTGCACGGCCGGTCCGCGCTCCGGGTCTTCCGGAAGATGTCGGCCAATGGGATCGCGCCACGTGTCACCTTCCCACGTGCCTTCTAGAAGCCGGCCAGCCAATCAGGAGCTGCCACGTGGCAAGGGAAGAATTCGGTGCACCCGGTGCACGCCTGGCCCATGGACCGCGCACCGAGCCCCCTGCCCGCGCTGCCCGCGCCTGCCCGCGCCGCGCTCCGCCGCTGCGCCGCTGCCCGCCGCCGTGCGCCGCCTCCCGCCGGTCGCCGGAACAGTAATTCCGGCGCCGGAGTTACTGTTCCGGCGTGAACAGTACCCGAAAGCCGAAAAAATAAAGTAAATATACCGTTTCGACCGTTTTCGCGCGCTGAGTCCAAATACGACGTCCGTTTCGCCAAATTCTCATCCGAAATTTTGCCGAAAGCTCCCGGAAATTCCCGTTTGCCCCGATTTTCGCGCCAAGTCTGTTTTAAATGTCCAATTTCGATTCTACAAGCTCCGAAGCACTGTACAAGCTCCCCGCAGTCACTGTTTAATGTTGCACAGTTCCTGCGGGAGTCCGGATCATCACACATACAACAAGAAATAGATTATGCCAAATCTATCAAAAATACTCAAATAACGAAACGAAAATTTATAAAAATTAAATCCCTTAAAGTTGAACAACTTCAATCACATCTAACATGATCTTATGCGTAATGCCTTTATCAAATCATCAATTTGGTAAAGAAAATGAAATACCAAGATCAATAGATGTTTGAAATCCCAAATAAGTTAGATAATGTATCTAGACAATCTGTTGAAGAGAGTGGCTCTTTGAGCATCTTTCATTAAAATTCCCACCTTATACCAACCTTGAAATTTGACAGAGTCAAGTATTTCAACATGCATTTTATTTAATCAAAAATTAAAAAACCATGCTTGGTATACATGTGGTAGCTGCACACAGTACTCGGACGACCGAGGTGGTAGCTCTTTCCTCCATGTGGTGGTAGTTTTCACACTCCTCATTGGGATGTAACTCTTTCCACATCTTTTGAGCATATTACATTTCTTTGACTCCCCCTCAATTGGCTATCAATTATTTAATATATAAGGTATTCAACCAAAAATTGATCTCGCATTCATACTCGACTAAATAGTCAAATAAGATAATGACTATACCAAGAGATCATTGAGAGAGAAATTGACTTTGATCACTTAAAAGATGACTTAATTAACATAAATGATCATTGCATCAATTGAAATATTATGATATTCAAAAGCATAATAAATTTCTAAATGCGTGAAAGGATGCAATTAAAGTCAATATAACTAATGCTCAATTAATGTCCTATGTACAAACATAGATAAAGAACAAAAACACAAAAACAAAACCTAACCTAAGCATTGGTTTCAAAAAGAGATTATTTCAAGGAAAGCATTCCAATTGCTTTACGCAAGTGAATAAATCGTTTTTGATCCAAAGGTTTTGTTAAAATGTCAGCTAATTGATCCTCAGTTGAAATATATGAAAGTTGAAGAATATTTGATTCAACTAGCTCTCTAAGAAAATGATATCTAAGTTCAATGTGTTTTGTTCTTGAGTGCAACACAGGGTTTTTAGAAATGTTTATAGCACTAGTGTTGTCACAAAGAATTGTTACCGAAGATGCTGAAATCCGGAAGTCGCTCAACACACTTTTCATCCAAATGAGTTGGGTTGAACAACTACCCGCTGAAATATATTCCGCTTCGGCAGTCGAGAGTGCTATGCAGTTTTGCTTTTTACTATGCCATGCAACAAGGCAATGGCCAAGATAAAAGCATGCACCACTCGTGCTTTTCCGATCATCCACAGATCCTGCCCAATCGGCATCTGAGTATCCAACAATGTCAAGACTTGTTCCCATAGGATACCAAATTCCGAAATTTATTGTTCCTTTGATGTACCGGATGATCCGTTTCACCGCTTTCAGGTGAACCTCCTTTGGTGCTGATTGATATCTCGCGCAAATCCCAACACTAAAGGATATATCCGGGCGACTAGCCGTGAGATAAAGTAGACTTCCAATCATACTGCGATAAAGTTTCTCGTCTACATTCTCACTATGTGATTCACTTCCAAGTCCCTTATGGCTAGTTCCCATTGGAGTCGGAAAATCTTTAGAATTTTCTAAATCAAACTTTTTGACCAACTCCATTGCATACTTGGATTGACACAGTGAATGCCTTCATCATTTTGTTTAACTTGTAATCCAAGAAAATATGTCAATTCGCCCATCATGGACATCTCAAATTCGCTTTCCATGGTCTCCGCGAATTTAGAAGCATCATTATCTCTTGTTGCACCAAATACAATGTCATCGACATAGATTTGTGCAACAATGAAATTGTTTTGATAATGCTTCACAAAGAGAGTCCTGTCAGCTCCCCCTCGAGTATAGCCCTTTTCCAAAAGGTGCTTTGTCAACCTTTCGTACCATGCTCGCGGTGCTTGTTTCAGACCGTAAAGAGCCTTTTTCAAACGAAAAACATGGTTAGGTAGTTTATGGTCCACAAAACCTTTCGGTTGAGCCACATAAACTTCCTCATTTAAAAACCCATTTAAAAAGGCGCTCTTAACGTCCATTTGAAATAATTTGATTTTAAAATGACAAGCAATCGCAAATAGGATACGAATGGACTCGAGTCTAGCTACAGGGGCGAAAGTTTCATCAAAGTCTATACCTTCTACTTGAGAGTAGCCTTGAGCAACTAACGTGCTTTGTTCCTGATGATAGTACCATCCTCATTTTTCTTGTTCTTGAAAATCCATTTGGTACCTATCACATTGTGTTGCTTCGGAGGCTTCGTTAATT
Organism: Tillandsia fasciculata; assembly: GCA_029168755.2. Classification (NCBI taxonomy): domain Eukaryota; kingdom Viridiplantae; phylum Streptophyta; class Magnoliopsida; order Poales; family Bromeliaceae; genus Tillandsia; species Tillandsia fasciculata. Next base: position 11,871,517 of record CM054941.1, read on the forward strand.
CCCAGACTTTGTTTCGCTCAAATTGATGGAGCTCTTCCTGCATTGCTTCAATCCAGTAGTCATCCTGAAGAGCTTCATCGACATTCTTTGGTTCGATTAAGGATACGTAGCATGCGAATCCGCAAACCAATTGTCTCCGAGTTCTGACTCCTTCTTGTGGGTCTCCAATAATGTTCGATTCAGGATGATCCTTGGAGATGCGTAACGTTTGAGGTAGCGGAGTACTCGGAGGTACATGAGATGATTCCTGCACATCAGATAAACTTGAAGAACCGTTAGATGCATCATCATTATCGAAAGAATTGTTAGAGAAGATGCATTAGCAGGTGTATCATCATGAAGAGAGATATCGAGGGTAGATTTTTCAGATGCAAAGTGAAAAGCTTCATCTACCTTAACATTTATCGATTCTACGATCGTCTTAGATTCTAAGTTAAATACTCGATATGCTCTACTGTTTGTAGAATAACCCAAGAAAATCCCTTCGTCACTTCGAGAGTCAAATTTTCCAAGATTTTCGCGGTCACGTAAAATAAAACACCGACTCCCAAAGATACGAAAATATTTGATGTTCGGTTTTCTACAAAACCATAGTTCATATGGTGTATTTAAAGTCCCCGGGCGCAAATAAACGCGGTTAATTACATAGACAGCAGTGTTCACCGCTTCAGCCCAAAAATATAGCGGTAAATTCCGGCTATGAAGCATAACACGTGCCATCTCCTGTACGACCCTGTTTTTGCGCTCGACTACACCATTCTGTTGAGGTGTATAGGGTGCTGAGAATTCATGTTTAATGCCGTTGGAAGTGCAAAAATCAATGAATTTAGAATTTATGAATTCTCCACCTTAACACGAATGATCTTTTCATTCTTTTTAGTCATAATACGATGGCAAATCTCGTGAAAAGAATCAAAAGTATCTGCTTTCTCTTTTAAAAATGCTACCCAAGAATATCTAGAGAAATCATCAATCATCAAGAAAATATACCATTTACCTCCCAAAGATGGTTGACGAGTTGGCCCCATTAAATCCATGTGCAAAAGTTCCAAAGGCCGTTTTGTACCAATGTGGTTCAAGTTCTTGTGTGCAGTCCTAGACTGTTTTCCCTTTTGGCAACCGCCACACACAATGTTTTGTTCAAAAAAAGTTTTGGAACCCCCTTGACCACATCTTTGTTCGAAATTCTAGCAAGTTCCTTAAAGTTTATGTGACCTAGCCTTTCATGCCAAAGTGTTTCATTTTTCAAAGATGCTAGGTTACATTTTTCAGAAATTTTACTAGGAACTACATAACAATTGTTTTCAGATCTAACCCCCTTTAAAAAGAAAACATGGTCCTTATCAGTTACAGTACATTCATCAGATGAAAAATTAACTGAAAAACCATTGTCACAAAGTTGACTTATGCTTATGAGGTTAGTCTTAAGGCCTTCAACAAATAACACATTATTCAAAACCGGGCCATCTGGAATAGCTACTGTTCCTTTTCCAACAATTTTGGAAGACCGACCGTCTCCGAAAACAACAAGTCCTCCGGAGATTTTCTCAAAATTTTGAAAACAGTTTTTGTCACCGGTCATGTGACGGGAACACCCGCTATCCAGATACCAAGACGAATTATCATATGCATGCAAGGAAATATTAGTAACAAGACAAGGGAAAATTTCACCTTTGCGCACCCAAACCTTTTTGGAATGCGTCGGTAATGATCGTGAAGTTATTCTCCTAGGTGAAAGCGTCTTGTTGAAGATTGCTGCTCCTTGATGATGTCGTCTTGAGCGGTGAACTACCAAGGCTCTTTTCCTTTGAATGATTTGCATTTGATTTCTGAGGAATCACCTTTTTGGTAGTCATTGCAAGAAGTGCTTGAGGTGTGCGTTTGGCTCCCATCTTGCAATTTCTCCTTATGTGCCCTGAAATGCCACAACGAAAACATACCTTAGATCTTGACGATCCCGAAGAGGATGAAGTAGGCTTGTTGTCGTTGCTTGTCGTGAATTCCGGTGTCGGAGGAGGAGATACCGACTGAGGCACAAAAACTGTCCCACTCGAACTTGGACTGTCTCCAGTTTGAGTGTATCCGAGGCCGAACGATTTGTTTGACCAAGACCAAGAAGCTTGTCCAACTTACTCCTTCCAGAAGAAAATCTCTTTAAGTCATCCTTGAGTTGGAAAATGGTCTTCGTCATTTCCATTTTTTCCTGTCGAGCCTCGTTGTAGAGCTTCAAGAAGTAATTCGCTTTATCCACCATTTTTACATTCCTTCTCGAAATGCTCATTTTTCTCTTGAAGGGAAACATTTGTCTTAATCAGATTATCCCTTTCCACTTCAAGAGCGTTGAGAGAGAAGTTACCCTTTTTACTTCTTCTTCGAGATCCTGCAATCTCCCTCTCAAACTCCTGTTTTGCTTTGCCAGTTTCTTTGAATCCCTCAAAAGTTTATGGTAGGCAAGAGCAAAATCTTCACCTTCAGAATTATCGATTCATCGTCCGTTGCATTCTTTTCAACATGGGAGGAGTTGGACAGTGAATCGGATGTACTTGCCATTAAGCACATGAAGGGTGAAGATGTGGACGCGTGGAATGCCGTTGCGTTGTCTTCTTCATCACTTGAGGATGACTCATTTGACGTTGAGTTGTCATCCCAAGTGACGACTTGCATCGCTTTCTTCTTTGCCGGATTCTTGTTGGGACACTCCGTTGCAATGTGGCCGTAGCCTCGACATTTGAAGCACTGTACTTGTCCCTCTGAACTTTTCTTATCCTTTGAGAAGTTCTCTTGCTTTCTTGACTTGTAGCTTGAAGAACCCTTGCCTTTCTTCGACTTTCCGAAGGATGGAGTTTTGCTTGAATTACCCCTTCGAAAGTTGCGGCGAAACTTCCTTGTCAAGAGAGCGAGCTGCTTCTCAAAGTCCTCCATAGATAGGTTCTCGTCATCGTCCGAGGAGGATGAATCCGCGTCTTCTTCTTTTGTTGTTTTCAATGCATAACCTGAAGACTTAGAAGAGGATGCCTTTCCAGAAGAATAGTTAGTAGGAAATGTCATTTCATAAGTTTGTAAGTGCACCAACTAATTCTTCTACACGCATTTCGTCCGGGTGTTTAATTGTTTCAATGGCTGCGACCTTGGGCGAAATCGTTCAGGAAGAGTTCTTAAAATCTTTCTTACAACTTTAAATTCTGGAATCTTCTCTCCCAAGTTAGCACATGAGTTTACGATGTCTTGCAATCGTGTGTAATAGTCTGTGAAAGATTCATTTTCTGCCATAGAAATAGAGTCAAACTTGCTCGTAAGCATTTGCAGTTTCTGAATCTTCACAAGGTTAGTTCCCTCATGCGTAACTTGAAGAACATCCCAGATTTCTTTCGCAGTCTCACATGCCGAGACGCGAGAGAACTCAGTTTGTGACAAAGCATTAAATAAAGCATTAATTCCCTTGCCATTGTAAGAAGATGAATCTATCTCTTCCTTGGTCCATTTCGACCTAGGTTTGAAGGTGCGAACATCAGCAATAATTTCAGTTGGATTAGACCATCCTAATTCAATTGATTGCCACACCCGTTCGTCGATGGAAATTAAAAAGGCTTTCATCCGTACTTTCCAGTACGCATAATTTGTTCCATCGAAGAATGGGGGTCGTTGATGTTTCCACCTTCAACCATTGTTTACAACCCTATTCCCGCTCTGATACCACTTGTTGGGTTATGTATAATTGGATCTAAATAGGGGAAAAAACACCTAGAGGGGGGTGAATAGGTATAAACAATAAACACTCAAAAAATCATTGCGTAATAAAACCCAATGCGGAAATAAAAATAAACACGCAAGATTTTTACGTGGAAAAACTCCAAACCGGAGTAAAAAACCACGGGACCGATAACACGGCGAAATCCACTAGAATTAAACACGTACAAGGTGATATACCGTACTCACAGACGACTCAACCTTTTCCATACGCTCCTAGTAGATCTTCTCCGCTCGCTCCGCAACGCTTCTCAAATCCACGATCAGCGCCCAACGCCGAATCCACGGCGTCCAACGTCGAATCCACGGCGTCCAACGTCGAATCCACGACGTCCGACCGAATCCACGGTCTTCACCCAGTAGCACGCTTCGAATCCACGAACGTACCTCGCTCCGAATCCACGAGAGCGGTTGCACCTTGAATCCACAAGGCCACGCGAGTCCACGCGCCGATTTGGGTAAATCGTTATTTTTGGGTGGTGATAATCTGCCGAATACTTAGATTAGAAATAGATCGGAAATACCATCTAAGTATTCATTAATTTGATTCTACTCAAGATCTGAGTTTGGAAAACCTAGAATCAAATTAATCAATATAGATGAAGAAACATAGAATTAAATCTATTGATTTCCTTTCTTCTCTATATGTGGATTTTTCTTTTTCGGCTTCTACCGATCTACCCTAGAAAATGAATCATAGGGTCTATTTATAGGTTAGAAACCATTGGAAGAAGATAAACATCAAAAACTAACCTTTTCTGGAAATTTTACAGGACGGCGATCCGGATCGAATTGGCGATCCGGACTGTCTCAGCGAAACAGACTATTTCCAGAAAAGAGGACATTCGGGATCCGGACTGGATTTCACGATCCGGATCGTTCATACAATTCCTTCAAATTACACGTTCGGGATCCGGACTGAAATTCCTGGTCCGGATTGAGACAGCGCATGAACAAACCAACATTCGGGATCCGGACTGAAATTCCAAGGTCCGGATTGAATTGTGATGAACACCCTTCGGGATCCGGATTGTAATGCTCGATCCGGATCCTGAACATGTCCCATGTCCAGTTTTTGATTTTATGCAATTAAAAATTCATCCAAGTGTTTCTACACTATAACAAGTATTCGGATCACCAAAAATCTTTAGTTAAACGTACCTGATCCTTTTGAATTCTTCTTTCTTGAGATTGAGGTATATGATCCAAACTTCTTATCTTCAATCTTCGAAACTTAGACAAATTTCACGAAATACGCCAACTCAAATTCCGTAACATCATGCACCCAGCCGTGCCGCTCTGTGGACTGAACACCGCGAACCGGCCAATGACAGGCCACCACGTGGCAGCCGGCGGTCCACAGTCACCTCCCATGCACCAAAAAGCCCCAAAAACTTCCGGAAGCCCATTTTTGGTCATCCGGACTCCAAATTTAATAAGCAAATAGCCATTTTCAAGCATTTTTCCGCGCTGAATCCAAATCCAACCTTTGTTTGGCCCAAAACCTTTTCTAAAATTCGGCAAATACAGCCGAAGGCCAAATCAGCTGAAAATATCTCACAGGGTTCATCTGTGGCACCCCTTTGATGCACCATGGGCCAGACACCAACGCTAGGTGTTATACATAGTGGATTCATCGAAAAGTTGCATGGGAAAAACCAGAACACTACATCCTCCCCTACAAGAAAAAGTTTCGTCCTCGAAACAAAAGTCATACCTCAAGCTGGGGCCTCGAACAGGTGGGGGTAAGCATCCAACATTGCTGACTCCAGCTCCCAAGTAGCCTCGCGCTCATCGTGGCTGCTCCAGAGAATCTTCACAAAAGGGATGGCTCGGCTGCGCAACTCCCTAACCTCCCGGTCCAAAATCCTCAATGGCCTCTCGACATAGCTCAAGTCCTCGGCGATCTCCAGTGGGGCGAAATCGATAATGTGCGACGGATCATAAACATACCTCCTCAGAGTCGATACATGAAAAACATCGTATACACCTGAAAGTCTGGGAGGAAGTGCAAGCCTGTAGGCAACTGGCCCTATGCGCTCCAACACCTCGAAAGGTCCAATATAACGAGGGCTCAGTTTCCCACGAATACCAAATCTCCAAATCCCCTTCGAAGGCGAGACTTTCAAAAAGACATGATCGCCCACCTGAAACTCTAAGTCTCGCCGTCGCGTATCAGCATAACTCCTCTGTCGACTCTGGACGGTCTCGAGATATCGTCGTACCAATCTGACCTTTTCCTCTGCCTCTAATAGTAGATCAGGACCCAAAGTCTTCTTCTCACCCACGTCACTCCAATATAGGGGTGACCGACACTTGCGCCCATACAACGCTTCAAACGGAGCCATCTGAATGCTCGCTTGATAGCTGTTGTTGTACGCAAACTCAACTAATCCCAAGTGTCGGTACCACCCTCCTCCAAAGTCCAGAACGCAGGCTCTCAACATATCCTCCAGGGTCTGAATAGTGCGCTCTGACTGTCCATCGGTCTGTGGGTGGAATGCTGTACTAAATTGGAGCTGCGTCCCCAAGGCTGTCTGTAAACTCCTCCAAAAATACGAGACAAACCTCGGGTCTCTATCTGATATGATGGAAACGGGTACCCCGTGCAATCTAACCACCTCAGCCAAGTACACCTGTGCCAGTCGCTCCATCGGCCAAGTCATCTGAACCGGTAAAAAGTGAGCGGACTTGGTAAGTCTGTCCACGACTACCCAGATAGCATCCGCCCCCGTCTGTGCTCTCGGCAACCCAGTGACAAAATTCATGGTAACATGTTCCTATTTCCATTCAGGGATTGGGAGACTTCGTAACTTACCAGCAGGTACACGATGCTCAGCCTTTACTTGCTGAGAAGTTAAACAGTGTGCTACAAATCTCTCAATGTCTCTTTTCATTCCATTCCACCAAAACTGTGCCTTGAGGTCCCTATACATCTTAGTCCCACCAGGGTGAATGGTATAAGGTGTATAGTTGTCACGCCCCGGGGGTTTTATTTAGCGGAAACGATGCACTAAAGTAAGCGTTTGGCGTGTACATTTTTTTTTGTTAAAAACCTTCTTCCCCAGCGCGTGCCCAGACCCGCCGCATATACAGATTTACTCGGCGAACGGGCAGAGTCTCCTCTGTATATGCACGGCGTCGCAGACAATACAACAGTGTAAAGCAGCATTTCTTTAATCACAACCGAGCCAGACAAGGTACACATACAGAAGAAACACAAAATCCGAGGCCGTTCGATTTCTTTTAAAGCATAAAACCACACAGTTGAAAATCATGCCCACACGGCACTTAGGTTTTGAAAGCCATTGTCGCAATGCATAAATCCACAGGGTTTTGAAGAGGGTGCCCACCCGACACCTAAGTTTCTAAAATGGTTTTCACAATCATTTTCTTATCGTTCATAAGTCATTCGTTTCTTTGAAATTGGCCTACGGAAGAAATAAAGGAAAACACCAAGTCTCACATCCAATGTCCCACATCCACAATCATAGCGACCCCACGAGGGTATCGAGAACCACACAGTAGCCTACAGTATGAAATGAAATGAAATGCTGGGAAAGAGACTAAGCGGCAGACTGGGGCTCCCACAGCCCGACTGCTCCCACCTCGGCCTCACCGTCGCCTACCTCTCTCTCCTGGAAGAACCTGTCACAGAGTGGGTAGTCAGCGACACTATCATGATGAAATAATAAAACAGTAAAGTAATACCAAGCCACAAAAAACAAGACTAGCCGGAGCAACCACGCTACTCATATGGGTAACCCGCAAACACCTAAACCACCTGTGACGCCTGTAGTAGCTGTAACACCTGTAACACCTTTACCCCTCTAACACCTTTAACACCTGTATCACCTGACCTCGACGGGCACCGATCCCGACAGGTCGCACCGCTCCCACCTTGGTGCCTCAAACCCCACACCTACGGGGGCCCCCCACTACGTCACCTCGTGGGTAAACACGGGTCAGAGACCGCCTTTCCGGAAAAGAGCACCCTTTGCGGTGGCCAGACCGCGGGTGCGCGTGTCGCAACTCGAGCATAGTAACCAAGGCACGGGGTAATAAGATAAATCATGTAAGCCCTTAATGTTAGTATCGATTAACATGTAACTAATATCCTTTCCGAAATACTAACGTTACTTAGCCTCAGAAGAAAAACCCACCTTTTTCGTTGACGCACTCCCGATCGATGCTAGGTTCCTCCGCGTCCCGGTGAGTCCGCCTGGACCTACACGAACCTGTGGTACGGGAGTTAGTAACTCAAAAATCCCAAAAGCTAACAGGACCGGGACACCCGGTTCCTACCCCTCGTGCACTGCCCGCACGAGCGTCCCCGGCCCCCGCGCGGTTGGACGGCGTGCCGCCCGTGTGCGGGGCCGCCTGCATGCGGCGCCGCCCGCATGCGGGGCATGCGGCATTGCCTGCATGCGGCGCCGCCCGGATGCGGGGCCGGCCGTATGCGGCGCCGGCCGCATGCGGGGTTACCCGCATGCGGCGCCGCCCGCATGCGGGGCCGGCCGCATGCGGGGCCGGCCGCATGCGGGCTGGCCGCATGCGGCGCCGGCCGCACGCGGGGCTACCCGCATGCGGCGCCGCCCGCATGCGGCGCCGCCCGCATGCGGCGCCGGCCGCATGCGGGACCGGCCGCATGCGGGACCGGCCGCATGCGGCGCCGGCCGCATGCGGGCCGGCCGCATGCGGGGCTACCCGCATGCGGCGCCGCCCGCATGCGGGCCCGGCCGCATGCGGCCCGGCCGCATGCGGGGCTACCCGCATGCGGCGCCGCCCGCATGCGGGGCCGCCCGCATGCGGGGCTACCCGCATGCGGGGCCGCCCGCATGCGGGCGCGGGCGTGGTGCCGGCCGCGCCGGCCTCCGGTGGCTTTTCCCCTCCCCCCCCCCAAGAACACGAACGGGAACTTCAAACCATGAAACCCTAATTATGCTCACCTTGGTTTCGTCGGCTTAGGATTGGACAATGGGGGAAGAGGGATCGTCCTGTTCTTGCGCGCTTGGTACCCAAGGGCGTGCCGGCGATCTTCCCTCTCCACGATCGCTCCGCCTTGGTTCTCCACGCGATCGGATGGGGAAGGGAAAGGTTGGGGAAGTGGGTTCCTCGTTTCGCTCGGGGTCGTGCGCCTAGGGCAAGAAGGGAGAAAAATAATACGAAGGGGGTTTTCCCAAACCCAAAAACCCCAACCGATATAAATAGCCTATTGGGCGAAATCGGACTAATCCCCAAATTTATTTAGAAGGGTCGATCAGGGTGCGAACCTGGGTCCAGTCCGCCCCGATATTTTGGGTTAGTCACCTGGGTCGTACAAAACTTCCGGAATTTATTCTGGGAGATCCCGGAGTCGGAATCCAAAACCGATTGCGCCGCCGGTCTCCGTTTCGCGAGCTTTATTTTCCAAAATTACCCGCGAGCCCCGACGGCCTACCCAGAAAACACTAAAATTATCAGTCACCCCCGGACCCCTTAGTCGGTAAGCGGTTTAATGAATTCAAGGGGAGGTCCAAAAGGGCAAATAAACCCATGGTTACTACACCACTTACCTCTAAAAAACGAGTTTCGTCCCCGAAACTCAACCCTGGTCCGCGGTGAAAAGGTGGGGGTAGGCCTCCCGCAACTTTGACTCTAGCTCCCACGTCGCTTCCCGCTCCTCGTGGTTGTTCCAAAGCACCTTCACGTAGGGAAAGACTCGGTTTCGCAGTGTCTTGCTCTCTCTTGCCAGGCTTCGCACCGGGGTTTCCTCGAAGCTTAGGTCCTCCTTCAGTTCGAGTGTCGAGACGTCCAGAACATGGGATGGGTCGGGGAGGTATTTCTTGAGCATCGAAACATGGAACCCGTCGTGGACTTGGTTGAGGTTCGGTGGTAGGGCGAGTCGGTAAGCCACTGGGCCAATGCGCTCCAGGATCTTGAACGGCCCCACAAACCGCGGGCTCAACTTGCCCTTTAACCCGAATCGCTTAATCCCCCTGGACGGCGAGACCCGCAAAAACACGTGATCTCCCACCTGGAACTCCAAGTCGCGGCATCTCCGATCCGCGTAGCTCTTTTGTCGACTCTGGGCGGTTAGTAAGCGCTGTCTGATGAGACGCACCTTCTCTTCTGTTTCTTCCACCAAATCGGGTCCCAAGAACTCCCGTTCTCCCAAGTCGTCCCAACAGATCGGGGATCGGCAACGTCTCCCATATAGGGCTTCGTAGGGCGCCATCTGGATGCTGGCCTGGTGGCTGTTGTTGTAAGCGAATTCTACAAGTGGCAGGTAACGCTCCCAACCGACCCCCCAATCGAGTACACAGGCCCGAAGCAGGTCCTCTAGCGTCTGTATCACTCGCTCCGATTGCCCGTCTGTCTGGGGGTGAAAGGCCGTGCTGGACTGCAGTTTGGTCCCCAAGGCTCGCTGCAGACTCTGCCAAAACTTCGAGACGAAGCGCGTGTCTCTATCTGATGTGATCGATGCCGGTACTCCATGCAGTCTTACAATCTCGCCGAGATAGACTTGAGCCAACTGCTCTCTGGTCCAGGTTATGTGGATGGGCAGGAAGTGCGCTGACTTGGTCAGCCGGTCCACCACGACCCATATTGCGTCATGTCCTTGCTGTGAACGTGGGAACCCGGTGACGAAGTCCATGGTGATATGATCCCACTTCCATTCTGGCACTGGCAAGGGTTGTAATTTCCCCCCGCCGCCGCTGATGTTCCGCCTTTATCTGTTGGCACACCAGGCAGTGAGCCACATGTTGCGTCACATCCCTCTTCAACTTGGGCCACCAGAAGGTCTGCTTGAGGTCTCTATACATCTTGGTGCCTCCTGGGTGCGCCTCATAAGGGGCGCTGTGTGCCTCTGTTAGAATTTCCTCCTTCAGAGCCGGGGCATCCGGCACGCAAATCCGCCCGCGGTACCGTAGAGTTCCGTCGTCTCCCACTGAAAAGTCACCTCCCTGATCTGGCGGGATCTTGTCTCTTACGAGCTGTAAATGCGAGTCCGCCTGCTGTCCCTCTCGAATCCTCTCGAGCAGTGTCGGCTTGACTACCAAGGTTAAAAGTTGCGCAACCGTGCCTACTGGCACTACTTCCAACCTTAGTCGTGAGAATTCCGCGATCAAGTTGCTCTGCTCAGTTATCGTGCCCACTGATCCTCCTTCCAATCCCCCTTTTCTGCTCAGAGCGTCCGCCACCACGTTTGCCTTCCCGGGGTGGTATTGGATTGTTAGGTCGTAATCCTTCAGTAACTCAAGCCACCGCCTTTGCCGCAGGTTTAGTTCCTTTTGGGTGAACAGGTATTTAAGACTCTGGTGATCCGAGAAGATGTTACAGTGGACACCAAAGAGGTAGTGTCTCCATAACTTTAGAACAAAGACCACTGCAGCCAGCTCCAAGTCGTGTATCGGGTAGTTCCTTTCATAGTCCTTCAGCTGCCTGGATGCATAGGCTATTACTTTCCCCTGTTGCATTAGGACACCCCCAAGGCCGATCCTCGAAGCGTCGCAGTACACCTCATAGTCCTCTGCGGGTGTTGGTAATACAAGAATTGGTGCCCTGGTTAGCCTTCTTTTGAGTTCTTCAAAGCTCTCCTGGCATTTGGCCGTCCATACAAACTTTTCTCCTTTCTTGGTTAACTTGTTTAGAGGGGCCGCAATTTTCAAGAAACCCTCGACAAAGCGTCTGTAATATCCCGCCAGTCCCAAGAAACTACGGACCTCCATCACCGTCGTCGGCGGCTGCCAGTCGATCACCGATTCCACCTTCTTGGGGTCCACGGCGATTCCCTTCGCCGAGATCACGTGCCCCGGGAATCCCACTTCGCGTAGCCAGAGTTCGCGCTTTTTGAGCTTAGCGAACAGCTTCTATTCCCTGAGGGTTTGGAGTATCGTCCGTAAATGGTCCTCGTGCTCCTCGTCGGTGGGTGAAAATATCAGTATGTCGTCGATGAAGACCACTACGAACCGGTCCGGGAAGGGTCTAAAGATCCGGTTCCACATGTCCATAAAGACCGCGGGGGCGTTCGTAAGCCCGAGCGGCATAACCGCAACCTCGTAATGGCCATACCGGGTCCGGGAGGCGGTCTTCGGGATGTCTTCGTTCCGAACTCGGCGCTAAGAGTAGCCCGATTGTAGGCCAAACTTAGGAAAGACCGTCGTTCCCAATTTAATGCAGAAACCGGAGCGGTCGAAGAGTTCAAGGGTAAGGCTAAAGGTAGGGAAAGGCTCGCAAGGGTCAAAAGGGGGCAGGTCGCTCCGGCTCGGAGGGTGCTCCTATCTAGACAACGTAGGAGAGGAGAACAACAAACAAAACACAAAAAAAAAAAAAAAAAAAAAGTACGTACCTATCACTCCCTGCTCTGGGAGGTCGCATCGTCCACCGGAGCGGCCGAGGAGACCCGCCCACAGCCCTTGGGCCAGCGTCGCACCGCGTGTCGCGGCAGGGGCCTGCTGTCCAAAGAGTCCGCGGATCGCTGGTCGCCGGGGGTGTCCTTTACCCGAACGGGAGCCGCAGCGCTCTCCGGTCCTCACGGTGGTGGGGGTACGGTGGCGAGGTCACGGGTTGGTCCCTGGGGGCAGGAGGCGTAGGTATGATCTGGCAGGCCGCACCGGTTACAGTAGTGGTACCTCCAAGTGCATTCCGCGACTGGGTGCGCACCTTTGCAGATGATGCAGGATTCTGGTTGCGCGTGCGCACTCCCTCTAAGTCCTCGTTCGCCTTCCGGTGCGTTCTTCGGGTGCGGGCTCGGCCGGTTCTCTGGGGCGGGGCCCCTCTGAGGGGTGGGGGCAGCAGCCCCCTTAGGCTCCTCATGCCACGGCGCCGGGGATCTCGTGGCACGCGGCTTCGAAGGGCAGTCATAACGTGTGTGGCCCGGCTTGCCACACCGGAAGCAGTGCCCGTCCCGCCACGGGCAACTCGTCATGGGGTGCGCGTTGCCGCATATGACGCACGGCTTCGGTGGCCTAGGTTCCTCCGTCGCCTGACCGCGGTTCTGCTCGGCTCTCGGGCGTTTGTTCGCCCGGTCCTTCCGCTGGGTGTCCCCTGCCGGCCCGGGGTAAGAGTATCCCTGCCGGGCGCGCTCCTCGCTGGTGTACACGGCCAAGTTAGCACCCTCTTGGAAGGCGGGAGGGCCCGTCGGTGGCATGCCGAGAGGGGTGAACCGTCCGCTGCCGCCCCGGAATTTGTCGACGCCCTCTAGTTCCTGTATCAGTATGCTCAGGCGCTCTGCAAGGGTCAGCAGTTGTCCCGCCACGTCTCGCAACTGGTTGCGGAGCAGACGATTGGCTTCGTCGGCTATATCCATTTCCGTTGTCAGTTGCTCACTGGGCCAACCCTCTATCTGTACACACACAAAGAACAGTCAGTTCTAGCCCTTACGAGTACGCGTCCGACCACCTATCGAGGAAAAGAACTCAGACTCTTTCCCTCCCCCGATCTCTCGCGTCCTACACCCCTACGCCCTACACATTTCATTCATTTGCGGTTAAGTGTGGTACTCCCGTGGATGTTGGACCGTCACTGTTGTGATTAAAGGGATTGTCTCTGATACCATCTTACCTGTCACGCCCCGGGGGTTTTATTTAGCGGAAACGATGCACTAAAGTAAGCGTTTGGCGTGTACATTTTTTTTTGTTAAAAACCTTCTTCCCCGGCGCGTGCCCAGACCCGCCGCATATACAGATTTACTCGGCGAACGGGCAGAGTCTCCTCTGTATATGCACGGCGTCGCAGACAATACAACAGTGTAAAGCAGCATTTCTTTAATCACAACCGAGCCAGACAAGGTACACATACAGAAGAAACACAAAATCCGAGGCCGTTCGATTTCTTTTAAAGCATAAAACCACACAGTTGAAAATCATGCCCACACGGCACTTAGGTTTTGAAAGCCATTGTCGCAATGCATAAATCCACAGGGTTTTGAAGAGGGTGCCCACCCGACACCTAAGTTTCTAAAATGGTTTTCACAATCATTTTCTTATCGTTCATAAGTCATTCGTTTCTTTGAAATTGGCCTACGGAAGAAATAAAGGAAAACACCAAGTCTCACATCCAATGTCCCACATCCACAATCATAGCGACCCCACGAGGGTATCGAGAACCACACAGTAGCCTACAGTATGAAATGAAATGAAATGCTGGGAAAGAGACTAAGCGGCAGACTGGGGCTCCCACAGCCCGACTGCTCCCACCTCGGCCTCACCGTCGCCTACCTCACTCTCCTGGAAGTACCCGTCACAGAGTGGGTAGTCAGCGACACTATCATGATGAAATAATAAAACAGTAAAGTAATACCAAGCCACAAAAAACAAGACTAGCCGGAGCAACCACGCTACTCATATGGGTAACCCGCAAACACCTAAACCACCTGTGACGCCTGTAGTACCTGTAACACCTGTAACACCTTTACCCCTGTAACACCTTTAACACCTGTATCACCTGACCTCCCGACGGGCACCGATCCCGACAGGTCGCACCGCTCCCACCTTGGTGCCTCAAACCCCACACCTACGGGGGCCCCCCACTACGTCACCTCGTGGTAAACACGGGTCAGAGACCGCCTTTCCGGAAAAGAGCACCCTTTGCGGTGGCGGCAACCGCGGTGCGCGTGTCGCAACTCGAGCATAGTAAACCAAGGCACGGGGTAATAGGATAAATCATGTAAGCCCTTAATGTTAGTATCGATTAACATGTAACTAATATCCTTTCCGAAATACTAACGTTACTTAGCTCAGAAGAAAAACCCACCTTTTTCGTGACGCAATCCCGATCGATGCTAGGTTCCTCCGTGTCCCGGTGAGTCCGCCTGGACCTACACGAACCTGTGGTACGGGAGTTAGTAACTCAAAATATCCCAAAAGCTAACAGGACCGGGACACCCGGTTCCTACCCCTCGTGCAATGCCCGCACGCGCGTCCCCCGGCCCCCGCGCGGTTGGAACGCGTGCCGCCCGTGTGCGGGCCGCCTGCATGCGGCGCCGCCAGCATGCGGGGCATGCGCATTGCCCGCATGGCCGACACGCCCGGATGCGGGGCCGCCGCATGCGGGGCCGGCCGCATGCGGGGTTACCCGCATGCGGCGCCGCCCCGCTGCGGGGCCCGGCCGCATCGGCTCCGCCCGCACCGACGGGCGCCGCCCTCACGCGGCGCCGCCCGCACGCGGCGCCGCCGCAACGCGGCGCCGCCCGCACGCGGACCGGCCGCATGCGGCCGGCCGCATGCGCGCCGCCCGCATGCGGGGCCGCCCGCATGCAGCCCGGCCGCATGCGGGGCTAACCCGCATGCGGCGCCCGCCCGCATGCGGGGGCCGGCCGCATGGCGGGGCTACCCGCATGCGGCGCCGCCC
>CM054941.1:11886697-11907916 GCA_029168755.2 Tillandsia fasciculata
ATGAGCTTGAAGAACCGTTAGATGCATCAACATTATTATCGAAAGAATTGTTAGAAGAAGATGCATTAGCAGGTGAATCATCATCCAGAGAGATATCGAGGGTAGATTTTTCAGATTCAAAGTGAAAAGCTTCATCTACCTTAACATTTATCGATTCTACAATCGTCTTAGATTCCAAGTTAAAAACTCGATATGCTCTACTGTTTGTAGAATAACCTAAGAAAATCCCTTCGTCACTTCGAGAGTCAAATTTTCCAAGATTCTCACGATCACGTAAAATAAAACACCGACTCCCAAAAATGCGAAAATATTTGATGTTAGGTTTTCTACAAAACCAAAGTTCATATGGTGTATTCAATGTCCCCGGGCGCAAATACACTCGATTGATAACATAAACAGCAGTGTTCACCGCTTCAGCCCAAAAATAGAACGGTAAGTTCCGGCTGTGAAGCATCACACGTGCCATTTCCTGTACGACCCTGTTTTTGCGCTCGACTACACCATTTTGTTGAGGTGTGTAAGGTGCGGAGAATTCATGTTTAATGCCATTAGAAACAAAAATCAATGAATTTGGAATTTATGAATTCCCCACCTCTATCACTCCTAACTCGAGTAATCCTTTCATTCTTTTCTATCATAATACGATTGCAGATTTCGAGAAAAGAATCAAAGGTATCAGCTTTTTCTTTTAAGAAAGGCTACCCAAGTATATCTAGAAAATCATCAACCAACAAAATATACCATTTACCTCCCAGAGATGGTTGACGAGTTGGCCCCATTAAGTCCATATGCAAAAGTTCCAAAGGCCGTTTTGTACCTATGTGGTTCAAATTCTTGTGTGCAGTCCTAGACTGTTTTCCCTTTTGGCAACCGCCACACACAAGGTTTTGTTCAAAAGAAAGTTTCGGAACCCCCTTGACCACATCTTTATTTGAAATTCTAGCAAGTTCCTTAAAGTTTATGTGACCTAGCCTTTCATGCCAAAGTGTTTCATTTTTCAAAGATGCTAGGTTACATTTTTCAGAAATCTTAGAAGGAACTACATAACAATTGTTTTCTGATCTAACCCCCTTTAAAAAGAAAGCATGGTTCAAGTCAGTTACAGTGCATTTATCAGATGAAAAATTAACTGAATAACCACTATCACACAGTTGACTTATGCTTATGAGGTTAGTCTTAAGGCCATGAACAAATAACACATTATCTAGAACCGGGCCATCTGGAATAGCTACCGTTCCCTTTCCAACAATTTTGGAAGACCGACCATCTCCGAAAACAACAAGTCCTCCGGAGTTTTTCTCAAATGTTTGAAAACAGTTTTTATCGCCGGTCATATGACGGGAACACCCGCTATCCAGGTACCAAGACGAACTATCATATGCATGCAAGGAAACATTGGTAGCAAGACAGGGAAAGATTTCACCTTTGCGCACCCAAACCTTTTTGGTATGCGTCGGTAATGATCGTGAGTTGATTTCCTAGGTGAGAGCGTCTTGCTTGAAGAATTGCTGCTCCTTGATGATGTCGTCTTGAGCGGTGTACTACCAAGGCTCTTTTCCTTCAATTGGTTGGAGTTGATTTTCCGGGAATAGCCCTTTTGGTAGTCATTGCAAGATGTGCTTGAGGTGTGCGTTTGGCTCCAGTCTTGCAATTTCTTCTTATGTGCCCTGAAATGCCACAACGAAAACATACCTTGGTTCTTGTCGATTCCGAGGAAGATGATGTAGTAGCGTTGTCGTTGCTTGTCGTGAACACCGGTGTCGGAGGAGGAGATACCGACTGAGGCACAAATACCGTACCACTCGAACTTGGAATGTCTCCAGTTTGAGTGTATCCGAGGCCGAACTTATTTCTTTGACCGAGACCAAGGTCTGTCCAACTTACTCCTTCCAGAAGAAAATCTCTGTAAGTCATCCTTTAGTTGGCGTATGGTCTCCGTCATTTCCAATTTTTCCTGTCGGCCTCGCCGTTGAGCTTCAAGAAGTAATTCGCTTTGTTCACCATATCTATATAATTCTTCTCGAAATGCTCATTGGACTCTTGAAGGGAAACATTTGTCTTAATCAGATTGTCCCTTTCCACTTCAAGATCGGTTGAGATAGAGGTTACTCTTTTTACTTCATCTTCAAGATCCTGTAATCTCTCTTTCAACCCCTTGTTTTGCTTAGCCAGTTTCTTTGAATCCCTCAAAAGTTGATGGTAGGCTAAAACAAAATCTTCACCTTCCGAATCATCTGATTCATCGTCCGTTGCAATCTTTTCCACAGTGGAGTTGGACAGTGAGTCGGATGTACTTGCCATTAAGCACATGAAGGATGAAGATGTGGTGGACGCGTGGAAAGCTGTCGCGTTGTCTTCTTCATCACTTGACGATGACTCATTTGACGTGGAGTTGTCATCCCAAGTAACTGCTTGCATCGCTTTCTTCTTTGCCGGATTCTTGTTGGGACATTCCGTTGCTATGTGGCCGTAGCCTCGACATTTGAAACACTGAACTTGTCCCTCAGAACTTTTCTTATCCTTTGAGAAGTTCTCTTGGCTTCTTGACTTGTAGCTTGAAGAACCCTTGCCTTTCTTCGACTTTCCGAAGGATGGAGTTTTGCTTGAATTTCCCCTTCGAAAGTTGCGGCGAAACTTCCTTGTCAAGAGAGCGAGCTGCTTCTCAAAGTCCTCCATAGAAATGTTCTCGTCGTCGTCCGAGGAGGATGAATCCGCGTCTTCTTCTTTAGTTGATTTCAATGCGTAACCTGAAGACTTAGAAGAGGATGCCTTTCCAGAAGAATAGTTAGTAGGAAAAGTCATTTCATAAGTTTGTAAAGCACCTACTAATTCTTCTACACGCATTTCGTCCGGGTGTTTAATTGTTTCAATGGCTGCAACCTTCGGGCGAAATCGTTCAGGAAGAGTTCTTAGAATTTTTCTTACAACTTTAAATTCTGGAATCTTCTCTCCCAAGTTAGCACATGAGTTCACGATGTCTTGCAATCGTGTGTAATAGTCAGTGAAGGATTCATTCTCTGCCATAGAGATAGAGTCAAACTTGCTCGTGAGCATTTGCAGTTTCTGAATCTTCACTAAGTTAGTTCCCTCATGCGTAACTTGAAGAACATCCCAGATTTCTTTCGCAGTCTCACATGCCGAGACGCGAGAGAACTCAGTTTGTGACAAAGCATTAAATAGAGCATTAATCCCTTTGCCATTGTAAGAAGATAAGTCTATCTCTTCCTTGGTCCATTTCGACCTAGGTTTTAAGGTGCGAACATCATCTAAAATTTCAGTTGGATTAGACCATCCTAATTCAATTGATTGCCACACCCTTTCGTCGATGGAAATTAAGAAAGCTTTCATCCGTACTTTCCAGTACGCATAATTTGTTCCATCAAAGAAAGGGGGTCGATTGATGTTTCCACCTTCAACCATTGTTTACAACCCTATTCCCGCTCTGATACCACTTGTTGGGTTTAGGTTAATAAGGATCTAAATAGGGGAAAAAACACCTAGAGGGGGGTGAATAGGTGTAAACAATAAACACTCAAAAAATCATTGTGCGATAAAACCCAATGCGGAAAAATAAAAGAACACGCAAGATTTTTACGTGGAAAAACTCCAAACCGGAGTAAAAAACCACGGGACCGATAACACGGCGAAATCCACTAGAATTAACACACGTACAAGGTGATATAACGTACTCACAGACGACTCAACCTTTTACCATACGCTCCTAGTAGATCTTCTCCGCTCGCTCCACGACGCTTCTCGAATCCACGATCCGCGCCCAACGCTGAATCCACAGCGTCCAACGTCGAGTCCACGACGTCCGACCGAATCCACGGTCTTCACCCAATGGCACGCTTCGAATCCACGAACGCACCTCGCTCCGAATCCACGAGAGCGATGCACCTTGAATCCACAAGGCCACGCGAGTCCACGCGCCGATTTTGGGGTAAATCGTTGTTTGTTTGGGTGGTGATGATCCGCCGAATACTTAGATCAAGAGTAGATCGGAAATACCATCTAAGTATTCATTAGTTTGATTCTACTCAAGATGTGAGTATGAAAACCTAGAATCAAACTAATCAATATAGATGAAGAACCATAGAATAGATCTAATGATTTCCGTTCTTCTCTATATGTGGATCTAAGGCCGTATAAATGATATTTGAAATGACGGCTCTTTTTCCGATGCCCTAGAAATGAAATAGAAGGGCTATTTATAGGTTAGAAACCCTAGGAAGAATATTCGGATCAAAAACAAACTTTTCTGGAAAGTTTTACCGACGGCGATCCGGATTGGAATAAGCCACGATCCGGATCGCAGACGCACAGAATGCAGTTTCCAGAAAATCGCCTGTTCGGGATCCGGATCATAATCCACGATCCGGATCGTTCATACATTTTCACAAAACACCCCATTCGGGATCCGGACTGCCCAAGCTATGATCCGGATTGCAGCAATGTATGAACGAACACCTTTCGGGATCCGGATTGAAAGTCCACGATCCGGATCCTGAACATGTCCCATGTCCAGTTTTTGATGAATATGCAATTAAAACCTCTTCCAGGTGTTTCTACACTATAAGAAGTATTCGGATCATCAAAATTATTTAGTTAAACGTACCTGATCCTTTTGAATTCTTCTTTCTTGAGATTGAGGTATATGATCCAAAGTTTCTTCATCTTCAATCTTCAAGACTTAAACAATCACGAAATACGCCAACTCAAATTCCGTAACATATCCTGGGTCTCTGCTAGACTCATGTCTATGGTCTTGCAGCCCACTCTGTTGGAGAGGATCAGGGACACTCAGAGTGAGGACCCCCACTTGACGAGGATCAGGACGCAGCTTCAGGCGGATCAGACAGGGGATTTTTCTGTGGATAGCTCGGGAGTACTGCGGTACAGGGACCGAGTGTGTGTGCCTATGGATCAGGAGATTAGAGATCAGATTTTGAGGGAGGCCCACTATACACCTTATACCGTCCACCCTGGAGGTACTAAGATGTATAAGGACCTCAAGGCACAGTTTGGTGGCCCGGAATGAAGCGGGACATTGGGAGATTCGTAGCTCACTGTTTAACTTGCCAGCAAGTGAAAGCAGAGCATCGCGTTCCTGCTGGCAAGTTGCAGAGTCTTCCAATTCCCGAGTGGAAATGGGACCACGTCACTATGGATTTCGTCACTGGATTGCCGAGGGCGCAGAGCGGGGCAGATGCGATCTGGGTTATTGTTGACAGACTCACCAAGTCGGCGCACTTCTTACCGTTCAGATGACTTGGTCACTGGAGCATTTGGCACAGTTATATATGGATGAGATAGTGAGGCTTCACGGCATACCTGCTTCGATTGTGTCAGATCGAGACCCGAGATTCGTGTCACGCTTTTGGGGGAGTTTGCATTCTGCATTGGGGACTCAGCTCAGGTTTAGCACCGCTTTCCACCCACAGACCGATGGGCAGTCAGAGCGCACCATACAGACCCTCGAGGATATGCTTAGAGCGTGCGTTATGGATTTTGGAGGAGGGTGGTACCGGCACTTATCTTTGGTTGAGTTCGCGTACAACAACAGCTATCAGGCGAGCATCCAGATGGCTCCGTTTGAAGCGTTGTATGGACGCAAGTGTCGGTCTCCCTTATATTGGAGTGACGTGGGTGAGAGGAGGACTTTGGGACCGGAGTTACTTTTGGAGGCAGAGGAAAAAGTCAGGATTATTCGCCGGCATCTTGAGACAGCCCAGAGTCGTCAGAAGAGCTACGCAGATACTCGACGGCGAGACCTGGAGTTTCAGGTTGGTGATCATGTCTTCTTGAAGGTCTCGCCCTCGAAAGGGGTCCGGAGATTTGGAGTACGGGGAAAGCTCAGTCCCCGCTTTATTGGACCCTTTGAGGTACTTGACAGAGTTGGTCCTGTGGCATACAGAGTTGCCTTACCCCCGCGCCTGGCCGGAGTTCATGATGTCTTCCACGTCTCAGCTCTGAGGAGATATGTTTTTGACCCGTCGCACGTGATTGACTTCACTTCGTTGGAGATCGGCGAGGACTTGGTCTACGAGGAGCGCCCGTTGCGGATTCTTGCTCGTGAGGTGAGGGAATTGCGCAATCGGGCCATTCCATATGTGAAGATCCTGTGGAGCAATCATGAGGAGCGAGAGGCTACATGGGAGCTGGAGACAGAGATGAGAGATGCCTACCCCTTCTTGTTCGAGGCTTCTGTTTGAGGTACGTCTGTTTGTTTTCTTTGTTTCGGGGACGAAACTTTTTTTAGTGGGGGAGGATGTAGGACCCCTGAACCCCCATGCAGCTTTTTCCCGTGAATCCACTGTTTAAACACCTGTTGATGGTGTATCTGGCCCATAGTGCATCAAAGGGATGCCACAGATGGACCCTGTGAGCTTTGGTTAGCTGTTTTGGCCTTCGGCTGCTTTTGCCGAATTTTAGAAAAGGATTTAGGCCAAACGGAGGTGGATTTGGATTCAGCGCGGAAAAACGCTTGAGATTGGCTTTTTGTTTGCCCAATTCTGAGTCCGGATGTCCAAAAGCGGACTCCCGGAAGTTTTGGCAGTTTTTGGCGCTTGCGGGAGCCTCCGGCAAATTTTGGAGGCGGAATTTGGCAAAACGGACCTCGTTTTTGGAATCAGCGCGCGAAAACGGTCAAGATGGGCTATTTACTTGTCGATTTTGAGCTTGCGGGTACTGTTCACGCCGGAACAGTGTCGCCGGCGATCGCCGGCGCGGCGGCGCGGCGGGCGGCGGCGGCGGGCGGCGGCGCGGCCGCGGGCAGGCGCGCGGTCCACCGCGAGGGTCGTGCACCGGGGGCGGGCCACGTGGCGCTTCCGGTTGGCCGGCGCAGCAGGCGCGGTCCACGAGTTTGGGCCGGGTGCACGGTAGACCGGGGGACACGTGGCGAGGTTTGGTTGGTCCGGTGTTGTGCTCCCGGTCCACGCAACAGTGGACTGATTGACCGGGGCAGGTGGCCGTACGCCCGGGTCAGCCGCGACGTGCGCGGTCCACGGCGCGACGTGCGCGGTGCACGGGCTGCCGGGCCACGTGGCGCGTCGCCATTGGCGGGCTCAGGTGCTCCGGGTGCAGCGGGGCTCGGGGTGTAGTGGACTGGGCTGTGTGGTGGACCGGGCCGCACTGTGCGCGCCCGGAAATCTTGGGCCGGGCCGCACTGTGCGCGCCCGAAATTTTCGGGCGCCCGAAAGTGGGGACATGGTGGGAATTAATTGAATTGTTTCCTCAGCCTATATAAAGCCAACCCGAGCTCCACTCTTTCCCTTTTTCTCCCAAACCGAGCCTCTTCAGCCCGAGCACCTTTAAGCAAAAATTTTCATCTTTAAGTCCTTGATCTCCCTGCCAAGTTTCAAGAGTTTTGGAGGCACGAATCCCGAGGTTCCCCATTTTACGGTGCGGCGCGACGTTGCTTCCTAGTGTTCTTCTTCGGCGCAGCGATCGTATTTTTGCTCCCCTGGGCTACCCCGACATCATTTTCCTGTGATTCTTGCACCAGTAGACTCCTAAGAGGTAGGACTTCATCTTTCGTTTTGGTCGCGCTTTCCCGTTTCGAGGTTTTGGCACGGATTTCGAGGCAACAAGTGACCCCTTTTTCTGTATGGAATTCCTTGACAGCAGCGGAGTATTTCGGCCATATCTTTGCGCACGAGCGTCGACGGAAACGAGCTTATACAACTTTTTCATCTACGGATCGCAAGGAACGCGCTCGTATTTTTATTGGATTTTTGTGAATTTTCTTTCGAGGTGAAAATTAATGATTTCTCTGTGAACAGTAATCAGTCCTTAATACAGATTTTTGTATGAGAGTGCCCTCTTGCCGAATTTTTATCTTGACTTACCGAACTCGGATTTGGGCGTGCAAGGTACCGTTTCGAAGCTATCGACGCGAGGATCGCCGTGATATTTTTATTGGAATTTTCTGGGCAATTTCTGCAGGTGATAATTTAACAGTTTGAATTCGAGGTTGTATGTGATTAAGTGCTGAATTTGGGAGTCTAGTGTAATTAGTGGATTTCTTGATGTACCAGGAATGTTGCGGGTGTGCTGAAATTGTGGGAGCAAGGATTTGGAATTTTGGTATTTTCTGACTGTACGAGTTTGGACAGTTGCGCTTCAGGTGGGTGGTTGTTGTACTCCTCTCTTTGTATGCCCACTAGGAATATCAGAGTACCCTTGCTATGACAATGCTAAATGTGTTGATTGGTAGACTTGCATGCTCTAGGAAATTGATTATTGGTTATCAGATCTCTAATAAATTATTGTTAGATTAATCACTGGAACTGTATACTTGGAGACAAATAGAAATAGAGGACTGCAAAACTGATGTTTGTTCATGTGAGACGGTCACCCTAGCTTATGTCACTTCTAAACTGTTTATACTTGGAAATTGGACAAAATATTGGAACATGCATGATTAAATTGGTCACATAATTATTGTCATCTTTTACTGCTACACTATTTTGGGACTTGACTTAGGAGAAACCATGCTTTTACTCTTTTCTTCTCCTATTGTTGACACTTGCGGCTTAGTCGCTCAGGTTCGAGCGTATGTTGGACAGTGTAGTCAGGTATTGGGGATTTGGGACAGGTTGGGGTATGACAGGGTGTTGCGGCGACCACGGATCTTGGGTGGTTGACCGGTTTGTACTATTGCATCAGATTGGGTGTTTTGGGGATCGGGCTTTCTTTAGTGGAGGGTTTTTCCCACTTCATTGAGTCTCGATCCAGTCCTGCTATTATGAGACAGTGGTTACTTGTGGTTACTTACTTTACTCGTGTGGGTCGCTCCCCTCGAGTGCCACTCCGGAGTGCGCGGCAGGCAGACTTTGAGTCCTGGGGACTCCTTTTGCTTCGGTGTTATGCATAGGCTGGCATAGTTCGCAGCAGAGCAGGCAGTGCCAGTGTTCACTGGCGGTCAGATTGGGTCATTTGACAGGCTTCTTGATTCTGATGCATCACTTTTCCCATCCTTATTGGTTGGTCATGTAGAGGCATATTAGGGATAGCACTTTATCAGTTGCTTTATTTATCTGCATCCCCTTTCTTTTCCTTTCCCTTTTTGCCTCTGATCACCTGGTGGGCATATCTGAGCTGAGGCTTTACCCACTAGGGGAGGCTACTGTTTATAGTAGTACTTACCCCCATTGTTTTTCTTGTCTCTTTTCCCCTTGTTTTGCAGAGTCCTCTGTGGGAGTTGCTGGGCCGTCAGCAACTGATCGAGGTAAGCGGATTGCGGACTAGATAGAGAGCCACCGAGGGTGTAGCTGGAGATTTTTGGTACCAGGACTTCTCAGACAGTTTTATTTTATTTCTTTTGGGGACTGGCTTCTGCCAGCTGTTTGTATTTAGTTGTGAGCTGGGAGAGACATCTGTATTTTATTTTACTGTTGTACCTTTTACTTCCAGCATCTGTCTGAGATACAGTAGTTTTAGTTTAGCTCTGATTATTATGCTCTTTTATTATTATTTCTTATCTGAGCAGGTTACCGACGCTTCGTGTATGTGGGAAATACCGCATGCACGGCGGATCTGTAGACGGGCCCGGGTTCTGGTTTACACCCGGGGCGTGACAGATCCTCCTGTGTTTGTTTTCCCTTGGGCATTGAGATAGAGGCATAGTAGCAGTAGATGTTTACTTCCAGCTTTTCATACTGCATTTCTTTTATTACTTTTTGTCTCTAGTAGACTTAGTGGGCAGGCCGTCGGGCTTGTTGCGGCACCCACTGAGAACTACTGTGGGAGGTAGTTCTCACACCCGTCGTGGTGTTTTTTCCCAGGGACTTCAGCTCCAGTTCCTGCGGTGCCAGTAGCTGATCCTGCTCTTCCTGACCGAGGTAAGGGAGTCGCGAGATAGATCCCTTCCCCCTTCAGCTTCAGTGTGTTATAGCGGTACCCTTATATTTTGGTTGTGTCATGTTTGAGAGATTATGTAGTGAGGTATCGAGTTGTACTTTTCTTCTTTCTTTGAGAGACTTTTGTATTTATTGGTGAGGACTTATTGTATTATGAGAGTTGTACTTATTTTATTTCTAGCAGTTTACTTTGCTCTGATATCTGTTTAGTGTAGTATCTTCCTTTTTGCAGGTTAGACGCTACGCCTCTACAGGGCTTCCTGTAGGGACGGCGGATCTGTTGGCGAGCCCGGGGTACAGTCTTGACCCCGGGGCGTGACAGCTTTAAACTCATTCGAGACGAGAGGGTTGAGCAGATTTCACTCTCGAGGAAAATGAGTGCCAAGGTGCGTTAAACTCATTTGAGGCAATGAGAAAAGAAAAGAGAAAGAAAAGCTATCGATAACCTTGGACTGTCTCGCCTTATGGTAGCATGACTGCCGGGCTGGGGCCTGTTGGGGGCGAGGTTTTCCAAGGGGCGAGTAGCTTGAGATTAAAACACAAGAATGTGAAAAGAATAAAGAGGTAATAGAGTGGACTAGGTGTCCGGATTAACATAACCCTTTTGTAGCGGCATAGTGGCCGAGCTTATGGATAGTAGCCCAGAGTGGCACGATTGACAGCAGTGAGTCAGGGAACATACACAGATAGTGTAGATTTATTCATACAGGTTATGATCATGTTAGTCAGCATCTGCAGTTATTTATAGCATAGTTATCTTGCTATCCTGCTTCCATTGGACCAAGTGGTGTAGAACATTCTTTCTCGGTGGTTGAACCCACTGGGAACTCGGTCGTAGTTCTCACACCCCTTGGGTGACTCCCCCCCACAGGTGCGGGTATGGATGCAGCGATCGTGACGGTTCAGACGCAGACGGCGAGGCATACGACAGGGGCAAGAGCCCAGCAGCATAGAGACCTAGAGGGTCTAGCAGAGGTACCCCCATTTATATATTTCTTGAGTGAACTATGTATGGTGAGGAAATTATTGTAATAATTTTATTTGCAAGTTCAGAAATGTAAAGTGTAATAAAGTTAATTCGTGGTTCACTCTTGTATGCTTTCATTTCCGCTTAAACTGGTTGTTTATTAAGTGAAAGTTTAAATTTATAGTGATTTTTAGTACTCTGATATTGTAGTGACCCGACCCTTCGGGGTATTTTCGAACTCACATGTAATCGCTTAGGCCTTAAGCGAAATAAAATTTATTTAATTTTGAAAAGTCGGCCGGGCAGGGTGTGTGTATTTTCCTGCGATAGAGCGCGAAAAGCGATGACCGACGGCGTGATCGGATTCGAAATCCGATACCGGGATCTCCCGGAACGGGACCCTTAGCGATGCGGTAGTTAGTCACGCATCGGAAACCGTGCAAAATATCTTGCACCCGTAATAGATAAGGTGGGTTATCTCGTAAGGATAATTAATTAATTAATTAATTATCCGGTGACGGAATTTAAATCCTCCTACGTACGAATTAATTAAGGGATTTAAATTGGTGGGATTCTTATCTCGTGATTAGATAAGAGATAAAAATCAGGATATTTTATTAAGGGATTTAAATTGGTGGGATTTTATCTCGTGGATTGGATAAGAGATAAAGTCCGGATATTTAAGTTGGGAATTTGATTTCCCTTGATTATTTAATAAAGGTGGTTAAATAATCGGCGACTGGGATTTGGATATTAAAGATTCAAATATCTAATTGATAAAGGTAATCAAATAATCGGTGGTCAGGATTTAAAGGTGAGAAATATCCCGTCAGTCGGATATTTTCTTGAGAAACAGAAACGGGGAATTATGGGTTTCCTACGTACGTAAATAAAGAAATCAAACGATTAAATATGGGGATCGACGGTGAGGATAATAATCAAACAATTAACTAATAGGGTTATCGGTAGGGATTAATTAATTAACGAATTAATTAATCAGAGTCAAAACACCCGAAAGGGGTTTTTGACGGTGCGGACTTACAAATTGGATATATCCATAACAGGGATTATTTATTTCCCCGCTCACCGAGCGAAACCCTATTTCGATTTTCCGCCTCCTCAAACCCTCCTCTTTCGTACGTGCCGAAACCCCAACCGGAGGAAAGGAGAAGGAAAAAGGGGAGGAGCCGATCGCCCCAAACGCCGACCCGAAGGCAAAAAGTGAGACCGGGCGACCTTCCCAACGATCCTCGGTGAGCAAATAATTTTTAGAAAATTATTTGGATTTTTCCTATCTATTTTTGTTGTTAGTTCTGGACTCCCCCGTCGTCCCCGCCACCGACGCCGTCCCCGTCGTCGCGACGCGGACGGCAAGGGCAGGAAGGACCCGGACGGCGAAGGCGGAGGAGGACCGCGAACGGCGTAGGTAAAATATAATAAAATAAAATAAAAATCGCGAACGGTGAAGGCGCGACGGGACCGCGCGAGCGCCGCGCGGGCAAACCCGCGCGCGGCGCCGCGCGGGCAACCCGCGCGGCACCGCGCGGGCACCGCGCGGTGCGCCGCGCGGGGGCCCCACCCGCGCGGGCCCGCGTCCGCGCGGGCCGCGCCAGCGCGGCTCGCCCCGCGCGGGCACCGCGCGGCTTGCAACCCGCGCGGGCGCCGCGCGGGCCCGCACCCGCGCGGGCGCCGCGCGCGGGCTCCGCCCACGCGGGCGCCGCGCGGGCGCCGCTCGGGCACCGCCCGCGGAGCCCGCCGCGCGGGTTCGAGCCGCGCGGGCTCCGACGGGCGGCGACGGCGGTGCGGGTTGTAGTCCGGTTTTGTAGTGAACCGGAAATTTGGAATATAAATAAATATAAATAAAATGGTATGAAATACTATTTTATTGAGTTAGAAAAAGTATAGGAAGGATCTGGAAACGAATTGGGCCTAAATTGGGATTAAAATAAGATATCTCAAATCTATGCGAGAAAGTGGGCCCAGATTTTTAGTGGAAAATTTACAGTCTCGGAAAATTCCGAGAAAATTACGGGAGCTCCGTAATTATGTTTCTAGGCCACGGTAAAAGTTTCGCGTTGATCGGACGCCCGGGTTGAGAGAACGGGCTCCACCAGCGAATTCAAGAACAGTGGAACTTTGGTCAAATCAAAAAGGGTCCCGGAATTCCCAGCATAGGGTTTGCTGGTTGTTTAGTAACTTTCGGTGGCCTTGGCCGCGATGGATGCGTGTAGGGCCCAAGAAAGGAAATTGCTGTGCAACTTGGGCACAAGCGTTGGAAACCGGGCTTAAAAAAAGTGATCGCGCGGGTCACGGGAGGACCCGTCGCGTGTTCAGAAGAGATTTCGCGAGTCGTCGATACTAAATTGGGCCCCGGGCAGAGTTTGGGTTGAAGATTTCCTCCCCGGGCACCTCCGGGGAATTTTAGAGTTGTAATTCGGCAAATTGGGCTTTAGAATTGGACCCGGTGCGGAAAACCGGATCAGTGGGCTATCCGGGGAATTCGACAAATTATCGGGTGAGAATTTGGAGAAACGGACATCGTATCTGGACTCAGCGCGCAAAATCGCTAAAAATAGACTATTTATTTGTTGGATTTGGAGTCCATTGGGCGTGCGCGCTTTTCGAGGCACAACGGCACGCGAACCGAGGCACCTGTGCGGCACGGACCCCGAGGTGGCCGCGGCGCGCAAATCGAGGCGCGCCGCGTGACGGGACGCGCTGCTGCGCGTCAGTGCGCAGGCGCACTACCTGCGCAGGCCACTGGGGGGCCGCCACGTGGCGGCCCCCTGTTGGCGCGCGCGCAGGCGCGTGTGACCGCGCGCCCGTGTAACGGGCGCGTGTCACGCGCCTCTGCGCAGGAGGCGCGGCCGCGTGGCGCGCGTTGACGCGGCCACGTGGCCGCCCTTTTTTTGGTGGTGGGCCCGGGTGCACCCGAGAGGGTGGGGTGCACCGGCCGGTGCACGGTGGACCGTGCACCCGTGGACCGGCCTCCTCTTCCTTTTCTCTTTTCTTCTTTTCTTCCTCCCCGCAAGCCACCATTTTTCTCCTTCTTCGGTTTCTTCTTCAACCGAGAGCGTGGGAGAAGGTTGGGGAGTGTGTGGCGTGGCGTCGTGGGCTTCGTGGAGCGCGCAAACTGCTCCGAAAGGCCAAATGGACTACGCGATGCCGTCGAGGTAGGCCGTTTATCGTATTTTGTGGTATTTTTGGCACAGTTTTTAGGCACCCTTTTAGACTGTGGGTTTGACCCCTTTGCTATATACATGTTAGGGACTCAAATGTACTGTGCCGTCTTACTGCACGAGTTTTACGGGCGTTTCTAACGCGTCTCGTTTTGCGTGCCGACACGAGGTAAGTGCTCCGTTTTGCGCGCAGGTTGAACTAGCGGACACCGTTTGTCGAGTAGACTCTAATGATACGCTCCGTTTTGCGTGCAGGGTCGGAAAAGTATGCACCGTTTTGCGTGCAACCCTACGATTAAAGTTGCACCGTTTTGCGTGCAAGCTCGAGGAGACAAGTGGAATCGCGCGGAGACCAATTGCAAGTGTCTACAAGCAATTGGGTACACTACAAGGTGGGGGATTCTGCCGAAAATGGGTGACCTCTCCCCTTGTTCCTTTGCTTTTCGATTTAGAAGCATGATGATAGCATGTTAGAGGTGTTAGGGAATTATGATAAATATGCATGTGTAGAAGTAAATATTGTTATATGAATGAGAGGAAAATAATTGCATGTTTAGGGGATCACAGATGAAAAGTGCAACTGTTGGTTGCCCATAACCGAGGAGATATATGCATGTGTAGAGAAACTTAGAGGAGAAGCGACATTTATGATTTATCCAAATAGGGGATAAACTGGTATGTGTAAATGGACACAGATGAAAAAATGCAACTGTTGGTTGCCAAAAATAGAAATAATTAATTTGTAGGTGCAAAAGAATTAAGGGAAGAAGTGCGATTCTTGATTTATCTAAGTTGATGATAATTGCATGCATAGATAATAAATATATATTTTTATGATGGATATGAAATAATTGCATGCGTAGAAATGAGTAATTACCTGATGACTGTGATCATGTTAGGGTACAACCCTAGGAATCATGTGATATAAGGGAACAGAACTTGATGGTAGTAAGACTAGGAGAAAACCTAGTTTAGGGGTTTGACGAGTGACATTGAACTAGGAGTTATCCTAGGATTGGACGAGTGGCATGGTCTTAGGTGATAACCTAAGGACACTGGATAGAGTGATCAACATAGAGTCAGAAAACTCTAGGGTGTATATGACGTGGAACTTAGGTAAAGAGAACCTAAGGAGAGCTAGTGTTCAACATAGGGTCAAGGAACTCTAGGATGAGTATGATATGGAACTTAGGTTAAGGAAACCTAAGGTGAACTAGAGGTCAGCATAGAGTCATAGAACTCTAGGAAGAGTAAGACATGGGACTTAGGTAAAGGGAACCTAAGTTAAGTTAGAGGAGTTTAAACTCACAGACAGAAAATTAGAGTCAAGTTGACTCTAGAATTCAGTAAAGAATCAAGAGGGTGGAAGAGGTGGATCCAGTGTGGAGATATGAAAGGGAAAACAGAAAAAGGTAGAGCCAACGTAATTCTAAGATAACAGTGAAACATGGAATTCGAGTCAGCGTAACTCTAAGTTAAAAGTGGAATAGAAAAATAGAGTTAAGTTAACTCTAGGATTCAGTGAGGAATCAGGAAAGTGGGACAAGATCCCAAGGTTAAAGAATTAAATAAATATAACCCTAGAAAGTCATAGGGTGTCTGGGCAAATAGACAATAACTTTAACTTCAATTTGAGTTAAAGAAATAAAAGTGAAATGTTTAAGAGTCCAGGAGACTCTCTAGTTATCCTTATGGCAAGACCTAGGATAAGAGATAAATTGTTGTAAAAAGGCAAAGTTTAAAAGCAAGCTAAAAGTGGCTAAAAGTATAAAGAGAATGTAAAGGGCGCCTTCGAATTTGAGACTCGTCAAGTGGAGCAGGACTCCCTGGGCAGTGACCCGTCGGACGAGGTACTTTCGAAGGGCTAAAAGTGAAAGCAAGGAGCTAAATGCTCGAAGAAAAGAGAAAGTGAATTGCCAGTGGCAAAAAGGGAGCTATAAGCTCGAATAAGAAAGGAAAGCAAGTGTTCAAAAGCAAAGAGGCTAAGAACTAAATAAAAAGAGAAAGAAAAAGAAAAGAAAGAAAATTAAGATAAAACGGGCGTACCTCCGGGGGTGAACGTACAACGGTCCAGGAGTTGGACAGGGTCCCTCTCCCGGGCAGCGACCCGTATGACTGGTAGATAGAGTACTCTTGTCAGAGTTGGGCAGTGACCCTATCGGCAGTGTCCCGTATGACAAGTCCCCCGGCAGGACGGGGTAACACTTGCGGGTGTTATCGGCAACCTTAGAAATCTTATCTTATGGTAGCAGGACTACCGGGCTCGGGCCCGTTGGATAAGAATTTCTGAGGGTTAACTTGAACTAAAGCACCAGAATTTAAAGAATAAAGAGAATTAGAGTGGCCAAGGTGGCCGGGTTAGTTTGACCCTGTATACAGCGGCATAGTGGCCGAGTTGGTGCTTAGCAGCCTAGTGTGGCTAGACAGAGTAGTGCTGGTTGGATGGTTAGACACAGATAGTATAGTGCAGTGATATATATATTGCATAGCTGCATTTTGATATTGAGGATTTTAGTTTCCTAGCACTATTATTATTGCTTCCATTGGACCAAGTGGTGTAGGACACTTTTTCTCGGTGGTTGAACCCACTGGGAACTCTGTCGTAGTTCTCACACCCCTTGGGTGACCCCCCCCCCACAGGTTCGGGAATGGATGCAGCGGTCGAGACAGATCAGATGCAGACGACAGCGAGGCATACGACAGGGGCAAGGGCCCAGCAGCATAGTGACCTAGAGGGTCTAGCAGAGGTATCCCTTTTTATATTTCTTGAGTGAACCTTGTATGGTGAGGAATTATGTAAAGGAAATGTAATAATTTATTTGCAAGTTCAGAATTGTAAAGTGTAATAAGTTTAATTTATGGTTCACTCCTGTATGCTTTCATTTCCGCATTAGTTATTGAATGAAAGTTTTAAATTTATAGTGATTTTTAGTACTCTGATATTGAGCTTCCGCATACACTTGTTGTGTTATTATGGATGTTACCGTTCCTTTCGGGTAGAAAAAGGTTTTACCCGATTGGCGGGTCTGTTGGCGTGCCCGAACCGTACAAATTGGCGGACTCGGGGCGTGACAGGTTTGACCATCGAACGATGCCGGACAAATTCCGTCAAATTGTAAGGTGGGGGTTTTTCTGTTTTAAGGTGTTAGTGTGTGTTTTGACCATAGTTTATCTGTGCGGACTTTTCTTAGGTCCGGGTACACAGCGGGAGAGCGCGAAGGACATTGGTGTTCCGATTTCTCTCCAATAAGGTGGGTACGGTTGCGATGAGTGCAACCGGTGCTGTAAGTGCATCTATCGTCATTAAAAGTACTCCTTAATTTACCTAACAAAGTAGATGAATAGTTTAACCTTTCAATTGTTGTTAATTATCTAATAATTGTGCGGCTGCGGTCGCGGTGCCCAGTACACGCCAATCTTGGCGATCCGGTTTCGGATGCTGCACGTACACAGGCGGATTGGCCTCCGCATGGGTGTACTTTCCCCGAAAAGTGGTCCTTTATGACCCGTGTGCCCCGTAAAGGTAATGGTGCAAGCGGGGACCTCTTCGCGCCAGCTGGGGTGTCACACCAGCACCGCGAGTGAGAGTAAAAGCATCAAGTAGGTGTTTGTGCACGAGGGGGGGACTTTAGTCTCCCCGACAAGTGGTCTGGGAATGGTGCCCAGGGTAAATTAATGTGCAAGTGTTTAACGAAAGGTTATGGCGTAATCGGCGCGTTCGTATGTTTTATCCCTTTTGATATTGTTACACATCTACTTTGTTTGTCACTGACTTTACCCACTCCGTGACAGGTATTCCTAGGTGCGTTAGCCGGGATGGCGGTGGGACTGCGCCGTGAGGATCGTAGTCGGACTCTTGGTTATCGTATTTATGACTCATTTCCCTTTATACTATTTCTAGTTGCTTGTGGATCACCTTATATGTGGATATGTTTAGTTAGCTCTGTGGATGAGGTGTAGTTTTCTGTGATGATCCTTTCAGTAGTGTTTACATGGCGGCATATTTTATGATAAGATAAAGGTTGCGAAAATGTTTTCTCAAAAAGGAAGTGCCGTGTGGGCACGGGTTTTACAACTCTGGTTTTATCTTTTCCAAACTTTGACGCCGCTTAAATGACGTGCATTAATTAAACGATTAAACTCTGAATATGATGTATGTCTACTGCATGGTTGTTGGTTGGTGTGTGATGTATGATGTTTATGAATGATTTATATGTTGTAGTGAGACGCCGTACATATACGAAGGAGACTCTGTCCGTGGACGGAGTGAATTCGTGTATGTGGCGGTCTGGCACGCACCGGGGTGAAGTATATGCCACCTTATTAAAAGAAAAAAAAAATAGACACGTTTTTCCGTTTTTCCGCTTCAAAAGACTCAAAAACCCCCGGGGGCGTGACAGATTAAATGGTATCAGAGCAAATACAACCACAACCATAGTAGACATAGTTTACATCCACAGTGCAAGGTGCCACAAGCAAATTGGAAATGAGATAACCAAGGTGTAGGGGTAGTACGTGAGAGTACGGGAAACGGGAACGTAATATAGGTGTAGTTGTGAAACGGTGGACTAGGGTTGTGACCATAGGGTTGACATGGTTTCTTGGTGACAGCAAGCAATGGCACGGACCAGGTCGTCTACTGAAAATGCAGACGCGGACGGAGCGGCCATGGCCGCCGCAGAAAACCAGACTCTCCGGCAAGCTGCGGGACATGGCCGGGCAGTTAGCAACGCTGACGGAGCAGGTTCGTCAGCTGACGCAACGACAGGCTACCGCAGCCACCGAACGTCAACCAACCCCTCCGCCCGAAACCACGGCACCCACTACGGGGCCCCACGGGGCGGGCGTCACGACGACGGAGCAGCCCCCAGCCCCAAGGGAAGTGCCCACCCCAACGACTTCGGGGCCCGTGTTGGGAATGGCAACGGGGGAGGCAGGGATGACCCCTACTCCTGGGGGATCCGCCACCGCAGGAGGAGCCGCGGAGCGGCAAGCGACGCGGGAGAAGATCAGGACGAATCTGGCCGCGTTCAAGAAGCATGACCCACCCACCTTCGAGGGAGAAACGACCGACCCGTGGGTCGTTGAGAAGTGGGTGGATACCATGGAAAAGCTTTTCGAGGATTTAATGATGGATGAACAAGAGCGGGTTCCACTGGCTGTCCACTTTTTGGAAGGGAACGCTCGCATCTGGTGGAAGACGGTGCGCCCGGACCCCGCCTCCAACGATCCGCTGCCGACATGGTCGGCCTTTAGAGAAGAGCTCTTTGGCGCGTTCTTCTCCGATAGCGTCAAGCGGCAACTGGAGGACGATTTGAAGAACATTAGGCAGGGAAGCCGCTCGGTCGTGGAGTATCAAAGGGAGTTTGTGAGGTTGGTCAATTGTGTCCCGTTCGCCATACGGGACGAACCTCACAAGGCCCGTCTCTTCGTTGACGGACTGCGAAGTGACATCTTCGAGATGGTGCAGGCAGCGGACCTACGCACATTCCGAGAGGTGGTGGACAGAGCCACCATCGTGGAGCGGGGGTTCGCTATAACTCGAGCTCGACGTGAGGGGTCGGAGAATAACCGGGAAAAGAAGCGAACTCAGACTTACCCGGGAGGGGGCCCTCCTGGCGGGAGCCGACCCCCGAAATATCCTAAGACGCAACAGGGAAACAGGAGTGCGCCGGCCGGGAAGCCTCGACCGACCACCAAGCCGTGCGTTATTTGCGGAGGGCCGCATCCGGTGACGGAATGTCCCAAGAAACAAGATCACTGCTACCGCTGCGGCAAACAGGGACATCTTCGATACAACTGTCCCCTGAACCCTGGAGCGGCCTCTTCCGCAGCATCCACTCCAACGGCACAGGCACCAGGGCGGGGTAGAGCCCCTACGGGAGCCTCTTTACACCCACCGGCGCCAAAAACAGGAGGGGAGTCGCGGTCGCAACCCGGAGGGAGACTCTACACCATGGACCAGCACGGGGCGGTACCGCCAGAGGAAGTGGTAGCAGGTATTACCTCCGTCTCAAACTTTCGAGCTCGAACTCTGTTTGACACCGGGGCGACTCGCTCCTTTATTTCCCGTTCCTTTGCGCAAACTCATCAGTTAGAAAGTAGTCCTTTGGATGTCTTAATGACCGTCCAGACCCCTGGGGGCCCATCACGGCAACTGGCCTAGTAACCTCATGTCCAATAAGGCTGGGAAGGTTGTCGTGCCCCTGGGATCTGGTAGTCATACCGTTAAAAGAATACGACGTGGTCTTGGGCATGGACTGGCTCGCCGAGTATCAGGCGGTCATCGACTGCGAGAAGCGACAGGTGCAACTACAGAAGCCGGGGTTCCCAGAAAACGTGTACTTGGCGTGCAAGAGCACGTCCTTTCTAGCCGTCATCTCCGCGTCACGGGCTAGGAAATTGATGGAGGGCGGGTGCGTGGCCTATCTAGCCTCGGTAGATCTAGCCACCCGACCCGTCCCCTCACCCACGAAAATTCCCGTAGTAAGGAATTCCCGGATGTGTTCCCGGCAGAGCTTCCCGGAATGCCGCCGGACCGAGAGGTTGACTTCCCAATTGAACTTCTCCCCGGCACCAACCCATCACCAAGGCACCGTATCGGATGGCCTTTGCGGAGCTGAAGGAACTCAAGGCACAGTTGGAGGACCTTCTGGACAAAGGATTCATCATTACCCAAGCATGCGTCACGGCCGGGGCCTTCGCACGTCTCCCTGTTTTTGAGGAAGAAGGACGGAAGTCTCCGATTGTGTATCGATTAGCCCGGGAGATAAATGTGACGATCAAGAATAGTACTCAATGTTCCAAGGATCGATGACGCTCTTCGACCAGTTACGGGGGGGCGGAGGGCGGTGTTGGTGTTTCTCTAAAGATCGACCTGCAGTCGGTTATCATCAGGTCCAGAAGTCAAGGGGGAAGACACATCCCCAAGAACGGCCTTCCGTACTCGCAATGGCCATTTACGAGTTTACGGTAATGCCCATTCGGGCTCACGAATGCCGCGGCGGTGTTTTATGGATTTGAGGAAAGGTTACACCAAACCCTTCCTGACTATTTCGTGGTGGTCTTTATATGATTGATATGCCTCTCATCTACTCCGTACCGATGAGGAACATGAAGAACACCTAGCGCATCGTCCTCCAAGACCCTATCGGGAACAGAAACTCCTACGCCAAACTCAAAAAGTGTGAGGTTTGGCTCCGTGAGGTCG
>CM054941.1:11908016-12078741 GCA_029168755.2 Tillandsia fasciculata
CAAGAAATCCCGAGGTTCCCCATTTTACGGTGCGGCGCACACGTTGCTTTCTAGTGTTCTTCTTCGGCGCAGCGATAGTGTTTTTGCTCCCCTGGGCTACCCCGACATCATTTTCTAGTGATTCTTGCACCGGCAGACTCCTAAGAGGTAGGACTTCATCTTTCGTTTTGGTCGCACTTTCCCGTTTCGAGGTTTTGACACGGATCCCGAGGCAAACAGTGACCCCATCTTCTGTGTGGATTTACTTGACAGCAACGGAGTATTTCGGCCATATCTTTGCGCACGAGCGTCTGACGGAAACGAGCTTATACAACTTTTTCATCTACGGATCGCAAGGAACGCGCTCGTATTTTTATTGGATTTTTGTGAATTTTATTTCGAGGTGAAAATTACTGTTTTCTCTATGAACAGTAATCTGTCCTTAATACAGATTTTGTATGAGTGTGCCCCCTTGCCGAATTTTTATCTTGATGTACAGAACTCGGATTTGGGCGTGCAAGGTACCGTTGCGAAGCTATCGACGCGAGGATCGCCGTGATATTTTTATTGGAATTTTCTGGGCAATTTCTGCAGGTGATAATTTAACAGTTCAGAATTCGAGGTTGTATGTGATTATTAATGCTATAATTGGGAGCCTAAGTGTAATTAGTGAGCTTTGTACTGTACCAGGAATATTTCGGGTGTGCTGAAATTGTGGAGCAAGGATTTGGAGTTTTGGTATTTTCAGCTGTACGATTTGGGACAGTCAGCACTTCAGGTGGGTGCCTTATCCTCGGAACCGGTGGACGGTTCTCTAATTGTTATATATATTAACATTGCATGCAAGTGTATGGTACAATGGCGGGGATTGATCGGTAAGTTTAACAATGAGGATTTTATGAAAATTGCAAGTGAATCGTTCATAGTATGACAATGGTATTAATCAAATATTCATGTTGATGATTAGTGGAAGCTTACCTAAGGCAAGGATACCATAGATGATTAATTATCATGCCATATTAGCACATAACCTTTTATGAGGCTGGTTTATGCATTGGGAGAGGATTATGTAGTTATGTGCAGGTTCTACTCTGAGGAGCCATTATGGATTGAGGATTATGTACAGGTATGGTCATTGATAATTTTGGCATGAGGTTTATTTTTCTTTATTTTGCTTTGAGGATAAAAGCATGCTTGTATGGACATATAGCTAGGCCACCTTTTACTGCTACACTTTCATGTTGGGATATGACTTAGGAGAAACCATGTTTGTTCTTCTCCTTTTCTTTCTAGATACTAGATTCGCGTTGCTCGGGTTCGAGCAGGGATTTGTGATAGTATAGCTGGGGTCTCAGTGTCGGGGACAGGTTGTGCCGGATTGTGATAGGTAGTGGTTCATGGGATATTGCGGCAGCCGCGGACATTGGGCGGTTGACCGGAGATTGTTTATGCATCAGATTGGGTATCAGGCTTCTCTAGTGGTTGGAGTTTTCCACTTATTGTTTCCAGTTATTTCAGTTGGGGATCGGGTTTCCCTTTTTGTGGAGGGTTTTTCCCACTTGATCTTGGTCTTGATCCAGTCCTGCTATACAGTGATACTTGATACAGTGATATTTGATGCAGTGATGCGTGATACAGTGATACTTTACTCGTGTGGGTCGCTCCCCTCGAGTGCCACTCCGGAGTAGGCTTTCCACGGTGTGAGCGCCGGGCACCATGCTGGTTTCTTGAGTTCCACGGTGTGTGAGCGCCGGGCACCATGCTGGGTTCTTGAGTTCGACAGCGAGCAGCAGAGCAGGCAGTACCAGTGTTTACTGGTGACATCAGATTGGGTTTATTACAGATATTTACTTTATTGTTGCACTCGTGTCAGGGGGACGGAGTGGAGTCTAGCGGCTATGCATAGACCAGTGCTAGTGTTGTCGGGAACCGTTTGGGGATTGACGGTGGTCCCGTGGTCGATGTGAGTTCGTTGTCCATTGCGCGAGAGGTTGTTCATCTGGAGTCTATCCGTTCTGAGAGAGAGGGCA
Organism: Tillandsia fasciculata; assembly: GCA_029168755.2. Classification (NCBI taxonomy): domain Eukaryota; kingdom Viridiplantae; phylum Streptophyta; class Magnoliopsida; order Poales; family Bromeliaceae; genus Tillandsia; species Tillandsia fasciculata. Next base: position 11,910,026 of record CM054941.1, read on the forward strand.
TGGATTTTGACTATGGCCTGCATGAGACACTACTCGATAGCGAGTTAGTCCGTTTGGACGCCCTACGTAATTCCTGCCCGTCAGCGGGAGGTGGTTGTAGGTGGGCGCAGGTTTGACTGGACCCCATGTGGCAGTCAGCTCGATTGGGTCGATTGAGTACCTCGTGTGCGAGTGTTGCATATCTTTATCAGTGTTTTCCCCATTTGAGCATTGTTGGTAGAGGCATGGTAGCTGTAGAGTGTTTCCCGCTTCTCCTTTCAGTTTTACTGCTTTAGTTATCTTTTGCCTCTAGTAGTCTTGGTGGGCAGATCGTCGGGCCTAGTGGCGATACCCACTGAGAACTCCCTTTTTGCGTAGTTCTCACGCCCGTCGGGGGTTTTTCCCCTTTTTGTCCTTTCTCTCCTTTGTTTTGCAGAGTCTTGGCGGGTGTTGCCGTTCTGTGGTTGCTGTTCGTGGTGAGGGAGTAGCGAGCTAAATCCAGACCCATCTTTGGAGAGTAGCGGTACCCCCCTTTTGAGGAGATCTTCAGTTTAGTCGGTAGATTGGTTTTTATTTTCCCTTTTGAGAGACTGATGTAGTGAGGATATGATGTATTGAGAGCTTGTACACTGATATTGTATTGAGATATCTCCCTGTTGAGTTATGAGTTTTGTACTCGAGGTTATTGTATGATTATCTTTTGGGAGATGGACCTTGTTGTTTTATCTTCAGATGTACAGTGGTTGATTTTATTTCTATAGCAGTTTTATCTTTTAGCTCTGATATCTGTTTAGCTGTAGCTCTTTTTGCAGGTAGGACGCTTCGCCTATGCGGGTTTGGCATAGGTGGCGGATCTGTTGGCGAACCCGGGTCGCAGTTTCGACCCCGGGGCGTGACAGATTAAGTTGGTATCAGAGCTTAGGGATAGGTCATGGTGGACTTAGAAACCCTAGGCTTGTGGTTGGACCCTAGGATGACTTCGTGAGAGTCGTGACTTGTAGCGAGAGTCCTGATTGAGTCTTGCTCCTCTCCCAAGGAACGGGAGGGGTGATTGGCATGTTTATTCTCCTAAGTAGTTATGTTGGCTGCAGACAACATAACGCTGTGGAATGGGTAACATGCTCTAGACTTTCGCCAGATTGGGTCGAGCGTTGTTGTGTGCTGATTTGTGGTTTCGTCGTGGCGAGCGGTGTCTCCCCGACGCTGGGTTTGGGACCCTTGTGCATCCTGTCTTGGCAGTTGAGCTTGAGCGGTTGGTTTGGGCCGGATACCCGGATTGAGGTCAGAGAGTTCCGGACCCAGATGACAGAATTGTCTGAGGCTTATCAGCGGCAGAGTGAGCGAGCATCTGGTTTTGTGACACAGTTGTCAGAGCGGCGGGCAGCTCGACAGTGCTCCCTTCTGAGACCACCCGATTGCAGTATCCTCAAGGGCGGCGATTTCTGTGGTATTGATGGAGTGAGTAGCCCCTTTGTGCCGATGTTTAGTGCCGAGGCGCCGAGACAGGGTGGATAGTTGACAGCTGATGAGCTTTGGGACACCAATGACCAGTTGAGCCAGTTTCGGCAGATAAACCACCCCGATTCTTAGGATTAAGTTTGGAGCCTCTTGGGGTAGAATCGTGGCTGGTGGTGATGGAGAGACTACTTGGAAGCCTCTTTGTGTCAAAGGGTTACGCAGTTATCGAACTGCGCGCTCTATGATTTGGGGGACAAGGCGCATAGGATGTCCGTGACTGAGAGTGGATTGCGCCAGTATACCCTTCCGTTATTCGGACCCTCTGGTGCAGGTTTTGGATTTTGGGGTGCTTCGATGGTGGAGGCAGTGTTTATGGAGCTGGCGCTGCAGTTCTTTTGGATGGGGATTTGCTATCAGAGGCAAGTTCTGGATAGAGGCGCTTGATGCCCGATGACGGAGGATAGATCGGCCGGCAGAGACATTTTTCGTTTGCCCTTCCAGGATGGTGGATATCCTTGTGGACGGATTATGTAAAGCTTAACCAAAGGGATGTTACCCTGTGTGATTGATAACTGGCATGTTTGGGGTGCAATATTTGTGATTGAGGGGTGAGCTTAGTAAGGATAATTGTATAAGGAATTGCATGAATCAATTGTGCTTAGTAGTATGACGAGGATATCCAGGTGGATTTCTGAGACGTCAGGGGTTGGGTGGACCCCGATGACAGCAACAGCCCTTTTATCAGGATGGCGCAGCGGTAGCGTGGATTGGCTATCTGCGAGAGACCACATTCGGCACCTCAGTGTGAACATGGACAGAGGTCGTGCTCCCTTTGTGAATGGTCTAGATATTTTGGCAGGCTGAGCGATGACCACTTGCATCGAGCGGATGAATCTGTGCCGCCCGGTTGGAGGGCGCCACGGTAGTGGATTGAGTTGTCGCAGGTATGAATTCATCACAGCAGTCGGAGTTAGGACATGTCACATTCCTGCATGGATTAGAGGTAGAGTCGTTACCACATGCACTTGAGGTACAGGGTACTGTTGGTATTGTGCAAGTGGGGAAGGCTTGTGGGTTATGCCTAGTGCAGTCGAGGCCGTGAGTTTTGCCAGCAGACATATTGGTATTTGTGGCAGCTTGGTGTTTGACCCAGTGCTTGGGATTGGTTGGCGTAGTGCCACAGGATGTCTGACCGCTGAGTTAAAGGACTGCGATTTTCTGCAAGGCGGATATTGGAAGGCATTTTGTTTGTGAGACTGTTAAAGCACACAGGTACAGCGACAGGGTGAGAGGTGCCTACGGCAGCAGCGGGACTTAAGGATATCCCTATTGCTCGTGAGATCCCGGGTGTGAGACAACCTGAGCCGATGATTATACCGGCAGAGAGGGAGATTAAGATTGTGATTGACGTGGTTTTTGGAGACCGCGCCAACCTCAATAGCACCGCTTGGATGTTATCTGTAAGAGCTGGGACAGTTGATCGCAACCGTACAGGGATCTGTTGGATCGAGGGTCTGTTTGACCTAGTGCCATGTTGTTGATACACGACGGTGAGAGCCCTTTGGGATTGGAGCCCAGGCAGGTCCAGGCATTATTTGAATCTTTTGATGGAGCTATATTCTGGCAGTTATTGTATGATGCCTGCACCATTTGGAATTTCAACTGAGGGCTTTGTCTAGATGGTGTTCAGGACACGGTAGGGGCATTACGAGTACAGTGAAGCCAAAGGATTGACTACGGCCCTGTTGCCTCTAGATTGAGGAATTCTGTGTTCCAGTTGGCCTTGAACGGTTGATAGCGGCATCCTCCAGGGATATTTTTGTTTACCCCCCTCCCTGAGTGATTTAAAGCTTGTGCAGCATTTGTAGATGGTGTGTCAAGATCTGTGAGGAAGGAGCCTTATGCCAAGTCGTGGTGATACAAGTTCTAGCTTCGAGAGCATATCTTCCTGGATTACTTATCCAAGCCGTAGGGGCGGCGGTGGAAATCTGGCCAAAATGGATGCTGTTTATGACTGGTCGAGATCGACGGTTATGGTTGGGGTGAGGAGCTCGTGGACTGGATAGTGCCAGCAGAGCTTGATGAGCGGGTGATGAGTTTGGTACCAGTGCCGATTTTAACCTGGTCAGTGGGGGGAGATGGATTTGCGAGTTATAGTGATACCTCCCATAGTGGCTGTAGGGCTACCATTGGATTTTGTTGAGAATCCAGTATCACCCGGCAGGGCCACTGTGGTGGCGGATACCTGGAGCAGAAGAGCTATCTGGGAGTTGAGTTTGACGGTTCCATAGCTGGCGCTGTGTGGGGCCATTCTGGTGTGCAGGGTTTGAGTTTGTGTCCCAGGGGATCCCTTTTTGTTGAGAGGCTGCGGCTGAGCAATCCACTTGGGTGGTTGAGTTTTGTGGGCGACTGAGTGTGAACCCCTGCTTGTTTGGGCCCCTTTTCTGTGCAGGTGTTTGTGTGGATGTGTTTCGGGTCGCTTTGGTTGAATGGGCTCTTGGGAGTGATTTTGAGCGCGTTGCTCGGGCTGTTCGTCCCTTTCCCCAGTCTTTTGTTGGAGTTTTGAGGTTTCTCTGCGTCTCAGCTCTGGAGTGTTATGTTTTGGACCCCTCGCCCGTGATTGACTCGTTCCTTTTGAGGTCTATGAAAGTTTGGAGTACGAGAGACGCCCATTGCGAATTCCGGCTCATGAGGTGAGGGAAGTGCGCAATCGGGCTATGCCGTTCTGGTTGTTGCTGATGATGTTGCTGTGGAGTAATCACGGGGAGTGATAGGTGACTTGGAAGCTGGAGACGGCGGTGTTGAGTTTTTACCCCTGGTTTCTGAGACTCCTTGGGAGTTGCTTTAGTTTCGAGGACGAAACTTTCTTTTAGTGGGAGAGGATGTGGTGACCCGGATCTTTGCAGGGCTTCTACAGTGTCACCAGCAGCTTCTGGAGCCCTATGGGGCATCTCGGCGGTGTTCGTGCGCCAATTTGGACACAAGTGCTGAACTCGGGGCTTCAAATGGATCACGTGGGTAACCGGGAGACCCCGTCGGATGTTTAGTGGTGTTTCCGCGCATTTTGGATATCAATTTGGACTCGGTGCAAAATTCGGATCAAAGATACCTTTCCGGGAGCCTCCGGCGATTTATCGGATTGGAATTTGGCGAAACGGACACCGTTTTTGGAATCAGCGCGCGAAAACGGTCGAGATGGGCTATTTACTTGCTGTTTTTGGAGGTTGCTACAGTACTTTACTGTTCCGGCGATCGCCGGCGGCGGCCGGCGGCGGCGGGCAGCGCCGGCGGGCGGCGGCGCAGCCTCGGGCAGGCGGCAGGCGGCGGCACGCGGCGCGGGCAGGCCGCGGGCAGGCGCGCAGGTGCGCGGGCAGGGCGCGGTCCACCGCGGAGGTCGTGCACCGGAGGCGGGCCACGTGGCGCCTTCCGGTTGGCCGGCGCAGCAGACGCGGTCCACGGAGTTTGGGCCCGGGTGCACGGTAGACCGGGTGGACACGTGGCGTGAGGTGGTTGGTCCGGTGTTGTGCTCCCGGTCCACGCAACCGGCGGAGACGGTGACCGGGGCAGGTGGCCGTACGCCCGGGTCAGCCGCGACGTGCGCGGTCCACGGCACGACGTGCGCGGTGCACGGGATGCCGGGCCACGTGTCGCGCCGTCATTTGCGGGCTCAGGTGCTCCGGGTGCAGCGGGGCCTGGGGGAGTGCTGGGCTGGGCTGTGCGGTGGACCGGGCCGCACTGTGCGCGCCCGGAAGTCCTGGGCCGGGCCGCACTGTGCGCGCCCGAATTGGGCCGAGCGCCCGAAATCGAGGACACAATGGGAATTATCCCAATTGTTTCCTCAGCCTATTTAAAGGCAGCCCGAGCTCTCTTCAAATGGCTTTCTCTCCCAACCTGTGCAAGATCTCCCCGAGCTTCCTTAAGCAAAGTTTTTCATCTCTAAGTGCTTGATCTCCCTGCCAAGTTTCAAGAGTTTTGGAGGCACGAATCCCGAGGTTCCCCATTTTACGGTGCGGCGCGACGTTGCTTTCTAGTGTTCTTCTTCGGCGCAGCGATAGTGTTTTTGCTCCCCTGGGCTACCCCGACATCATTTTCTAGTGATTCTTGCACCGGCAGACTCCTAAGAGGTAGGACTTCATCTTTCGTTTTGGTCGCACTTTCCCGTTTCGAGGTTTTGACACGGATCCCGAGGCAAACAGTGACCCCATCTTCTGTGTGGATTTACTTGACAGCAACGGAGTATTTCGGCCATATCTTTGCGCACGAGCGTCTGACGGAAACGAGCTTATACAACTTTTTCATCTACGGATCGCAAGGAACGCGCTCGTATTTTTATTGGATTTTTGTGAATTTTATTTCGAGGTGAAAATTACTGTTTTCTCTGTGAACAGTAATCTGTCCTTAATACAGATTTTGTATGAGTGTGCCCCCTTGCCGAATTTTTATCTTGATGTACAGAACTCGGATTTGGGCGTGCAAGGTACCGTTGCGAAGCTATCGACGCGAGGATCGCCGTGATATTTTTATTGGAATTTTCTGGGCAATTTCTGCAGGTGATAATTTAACAGTTCAGAATTCGAGGTTGTATGTGATTATTAATGCTAATTGGGAGCCTAAGTGTAATTAGTGAGCTTTGTACTGTACCAGGAATATTTCGGGTGTGCTGAAATTGTGGAAGCAAGGATTTGGAGTTTTGGTATTTTCAGCTGTACGATTTGGGACAGTCAGCACTTCAGGTGGGTGCCTTATCCTCGGAACCGGTGGACGGTTCTCTAATTGTTATATATATTAACATTGCATGCAAGTGTATGGTACAATGGCGGGGATTGATCGGTAAGTTTAACAATGAGGATTTTATAAAAATTGCAAGTGAATCGTTCACAGTATGACAATGGTATTAATCAAATATTCATGTGGATGATTAGTGGAAGCTTACCTAAGGCAAGGATACCATAGATGATTAATTATCATGCCATATTAGCACATAACCTTTTATGAGGCTGGTTTATGCATTGGGAGAGGATTATGTAGTTATGTGCAGGTTCTACTCTGAGGAGCCATTATGGATTGAGGATTATGTACAGGTATGGTCATTGATAATTTTGGCATGAGGTTTATTCTTCTTTATTTTGCTTTGAGGATAAAAGCATGCATGTATGGACATATAGCTAGGCCACCTTTTACTGCTACACTTTCATGTTGGGATATGACTTAGGAGAAACCATGTTTGTTCTTCTCCTTTTCTTTCTAGATACTAGATTCGCGTGGCTCGGGTTCGAGCAGGGATTTGTGATAGTATAGCTGGGGTCTCAGTGTCGGGGACAGGTTGTGCCGGATTGTGATAGGTAGTGGTTCATGGGATATTGCGGCAGCCGCGGACATTGGGCGGTTGACCGGAGATTGTTTATGCATCAGATTGGGTATCAGGCTTCTCTAGTGGTTGGAGTTTTCCACTTATTGTTTCCAGTTATTTCAGTTGGGGATCGGGTTTCCCTTTTTGTGGAGGGTTTTTCCCACTTGATCTTGGTCTTGATCCAGTCCTGCTATACAGTGATACTTGATACAGTGATATTTGATGCAGTGATGCGTGATACAGTGATACTTTACTCGTGTGGGTCGCTCCCCTCGAGTGCCACTCCGGAGTAGGCTTTCCACGGTGTGAGCGCCGGGCACCATGCTGGTTTCTTGAGTTCCACGGTGTGAGCGCCGGGCACCATGCTGGGTTCCTGAGTTCGACAGCAGAGCAGGCAGTACCAGTGTTTACTGGTGACATCAGATTGGGTTTATTACAGTTATTTACTTTATTGTTGCACTCGTGTCAGGGGGACGGAGTGGAGTCTAGCGGCTATGCATAGACCAGTGCTAGTGTTGTCGGGAACCGTTTGGGGATTGACGGTGGTCCCGTGGTCGATGTGAGTTCGTTGTCCATTGCGCGAGAGGTTGTTCATCTGGAGTCTATCCGTTCTGAGAGAGAGGGCATGGATTTTGACTATGGCCTGCATGAGACACTACTCGATAGTGAGTTAGTCCGTTTGGACGCCCTACGTAATTCCTGCCCGTCAGCGGGAGGTGGTTGTAGGTGGGCGCAGGTTTGACTGGACCCCATGGGGCAGTCAGCTCGATTGGGTCGATTGAGTACCTCGTGTGCGAGTGTTGCATATCTTTATCAGTGTTTTCCCCATTTGAGCATTGTTGGTAGAGGCATGGTAGCTGTAGAGTGTTTCCCGCTTCTCCTTTCAGTTTTACTGCTTTAGTTATCTTTTGCCTCTAGTAGTCTTGGTGGGCTGATCGTCGGGCCTAGTGGCGATACCCACTGAGAACTCCCTTTTTGCGTAGTTCTCACGCCCGTCGGGGGTTTTTCCCCTTTTTGTCCTTTCTCTCCTTTGTTTTGCAGAGTCTTGGCGGGTGTTGCCGTTCTGTGGTTGCTGATCGTGGTGAGGGAGTAGCGAGCTAAATCCAGACCCATCTTTGGAGAGTAGCGGTACCCCCCTTTTGGGGAGATCTTCAGTTTAGTCGGTAGATTGGTTTTTATTTTCCCTTTTGAGAGACTGATGTAGTGAGGATATGATGTATTGAGAGCTTGTACACTGATATTGTATTGAGATATCTCCCTGTTGAGTTATGAGTTTTGTACTCGAGGTTATTGTATGATTATCTTTTGGGAGATGGACCTTGTTGTTTTATCTTCAGATGTACAGTGGTTGATTTTATTTCTATAGCAGTTTTATCTTTTAGCTCTGATATATGTTTAGCTGTAGCTCTTTTTGCAGGTAGGACGCTTCGCCTATGCGGGTTTGGCATAGGTGGCGGATCTGTTGGCGAACCCGGGTCGCAGTTTCGACCCCGGGGCGTGACATCGGCATCGTGCTCCGTTTTGCGTGCGGACTCCGGCGGCGTGCTCCATTTTGCGTGCGGACTCCGGCAGCGGGCATCGTTTTGCGTGCGATTCGCGTGGAGGCCAATTGCAAGTGTCTACGAGCAATTGGTGGCAAATCGAGGTGGGTGGCCTTATCTCCAAGCTTTATGGACTGTACAGTAATTCTACTGATGTAGGACTATGCATGATAGTTATTTCCTTGCGTAGCATGCTAGATTGTAGGAATTGTTATTCCTTTTATCATCTGTTAATACAGTTATCTTGGAACTTGACCTAGCACCCCCGTCATATGTTGCATGTGTAACCAGACCAGTAGAAAACCCTCACTTGGGCTAGGGTTATTTATGTTTAGACACCCACACTGTTTTCTATTCCTGGACATAGTGTTATCCTCGCCCGGGTAGTGGGCCGAGAGGTCGGGACTTTCTTTTAGTGTGGGATGCATTTGCACTCGTGCTTGGGAGCAGAGTGGAGTCTGGTAGATGTAGTGGGTCGCTTTTCTATGCCGGGAGCCGTTTGGATAAACGGTAGTCCCGGGAGGTCTTCTACCCCTGTTGTGCTGTCGCCACTGTGTTAGTGGCAGTCGTGTGCTTGTGTTAGCTGGACCTAGAACCCAGAACCTTTTTGACATACACATGATTTTTAGTCTATCAATGTTTTCTTCCAAGCATCGAAGGGCCGCTGAAGTCTGTTCTTGTTTGATTGGACAAAGGCATCAGCCCTTCGGGGTTTAGGTAAATCCTTGTTTTCTAACTGTTTTTCCTAAAAGAACTAAAAATCATTAAAATGGGTTTCTCCTCAAATTAAGATGATTTTTCAAAAAGGGAACTACTTTTAGTCCTCACCCGCGTGGGTTGAGTGAAAATGGTTTTCAGTAATTAATGTCACCCCGTTTTCGTGTAAACTTCTCCACTCGTAAGGATTCGAGTGGTCTGGGTTCTAGGGGCCATTCCTTTGTCGGGACGAAAGCCACGGGGGCCGAGCCTGGAACCTGTTCTTGTTTGATAGGGTTGTAGGTATCGATCTCCCAGAACTTTCGGGCCCTAGTTGGTATCTTCTGCGTGTTGTACCGAGGTTGTCGTGTTCCCGAACTGTAAGGGGGCCGGGAACTTCGATAGGCAGAGCCTAGAGTCTGTTCTTGTTTGATAGGGTTCTTAGCACCGACCTATCGGGTTTTCCAAACCCTTATGGTGTCGGCCCTTCCTGAGTTATCGATGTGGTTGGTGTTCTGGTGTGGGAGCCGTTTGGAGTGACGGCGGTCCCAGCTGTGTGGTGCTTTGTTTTAGTGAGTTAGTGTTGTGAGCTTGAGTCGTTGAGGGTTCTCCGACATAGCCGTGAGAGTGTTTGGGCTTTTCATATTTGAGTCGAGGTTCTTTTCCGACTGAGTTAAGGTTCGAGCTTTGAGATACCGATCTGTTTGATCGTGGATTATAGCCTGCTGAGCCTGGCCTTTTTGCCAGTTATGAGATACTTGAGATACTTGAGATACTTGAGTTCGTTGGGGTCGCTCCCCTCGAGCTACGCCCCGGGTGCGATGATGATTCCGAGCCTGACGAGGCTGCGATGATGCGACTAGTTGATACACTAGAGTTCGCTTGAGATTGAGATAGTCCTTGAGGGACACCCTACGTAAGTCCGTTCCTCCGGGATGTGCGGCAGTAGATGAGCGCAGGTTTGTTGACTGGTCCAAAGTGGGACAGTCATTGAGATTGGGTGACATTGAGAGAGTGATGGCATAGCATGTGTCATAGTAGAGTTTTCTTTGAGCATAGTACTTGTGTCATATCGTCAGTAGTGAGTAGATGCATCATATTATCTTCTGTTCCACTACTTGAGCATCTAGACAGAGGCATAGTAGCTGTAGAGATATCCTTTTCCAGCTCTTTTCCTTCGTATACTTTGTTACTTTATGCCTCTAGTAGACTTAGTGGGCAGACCGTTGGGCTTGTTGACGGCACCCACTGAGAACTACTGTGGGAAGTAGTTCTCACACCCGTCGTGGTGTCTTTTTTCCCAGGGGCTTCTACTCCTGTTCCTGTGCTTCAGTTGCTGATCCTTCTGACCGGTTTCGAGGGAGTCGCGAGCTAGTTCCCTACCCGTCGTTGGAGTGTAGCGGTACCCCCCCTTCAGAGGAGAGCTTCAGTAGTTTAATTTACTTTTTCCCTCTGTTGAGAGACCTTTGTTGTGAGGTATAGAATTGTATTTATTTTACAGTTTGAGAGACTGTTGTAGTGAGGATATTTTTGTATGAGAGCTTGTACACTGATTTATTTATTGGAGATATCTTCCTTTTGGGTTTTTGTATCAGAGGACTTTTTATATGATCGTATTTGGGGAGATGGATATTGTATTATTTTCAGTTGTACAGTGATTGGATTTCAGTTTTTAGTAGTTTACTTTCAGCTCTGATATCTGTATACTGTAGTTGCTTCTTTTTGTAGGTTAGACGCTTCGTCTGTACGGCAGTTTCCGTACAGATGGCGGATCTGTTAAAGAGCCCGGGTCGCAGTTTCGACCCCGGGGCGTGACAAGTCAAGCCTTAAGTATCATGCTCAAAGGAAGAACACTCCACTATGAACATGCTATGCATCCACTCGCTCACGAGGTGCTCACATCAACCCAATCTCTCTGATTGCCAAATCTGGTCCAGTCAAGCCTCAAGTATCATGCTCAAAGTAAAAACACTCAACTATGAACTTACATGTTGAGGAGTAATCATGAGGAGCGAGCGACAGCTTGGGAGCTGGAGATGGTGTTGATGGATACCTGTCTTTTGTTCCGAGGCTCCTGTTGAGGTGTGTTTCAGTTTCGGGGACAAAACTTTTTTTTAGTGGGGAAGGATGCGGTGTCCTATTTTCCCGTGTGGCTTGACCATGGGGTCGGCGGCGAGAAAACACCTATTTTTGAAGTATTGAGTGAGTTGCGAGTCAAACGGACGCCAAAAACGAACTCAGCATGCAAAACAGTGAAATAGCTATTTTTGGGCAAAAATGGACTAACGGGCTCATTCCGGTCGCGGGCCGGCTCACGGCCCACACGCGTGCACCGGGAGTAGTGAAGCCGCGCGGTGCCACGTGTCGAGCTTGGGAAGGCCACGGAGCGGGCGCTGGGGGCACGCGGGCTGCGCCACGTGGTGACTCCCCGTTGGTCGCGCAACGTGTCCCTGGCGCGCGCGTTGGCGTGGGGGGAGTGGGTGCGGCCACATGACGGCCTCCGGTTGGTCGCTCGGGGGAGTGGGCGCACGTGGCGCCTACTGTAGCTTGCCAAGGGGATTTTGGGTGCCCGAATGTGGGAATCGGGCGCCCGAATGTGTGAATCGGGCGCCCGAATCTTGGCATTTTGGGCTATATAAAGCCCGAAACGTCCCCTTTTTCCTCATTTTTCTCTTTTGCTCCATCCGTTGGTGCTTGGGGAAGGAAGAGAGGGCGCGTGGGGGTGGTCGTGAGGTGCCGCAAGTGCGCCGTTTGTGCCGTGGAGCGCGCACGACATGTCCCTTGGAGCCGGACGGGCGTGCATGCGCAAGTTTGACTGTCACGCCCCGAGGGTTTTTCGGTTAAGCGAAAAACGTGAAATATTAAAATTTTTCTTTACCGGGTCCCCCAGTGCGCGCCAGACCTACCACACGTGCAAATTCCTCGACCCCGAGAGCGGAGTCTCCTTTGCACGTGCACGACGGTTTCAACTTAGACAGGCATACCAACCCGCATGTAATCTCGTTCACACTTTAACCACGATCATCGTTCACAAAAGTAAGAGAAAGTACTATAACTACTTAACACGGCCGTCTATATTTAGAAAAGATAAATCCATGGGTTTTCAAATCGGTGCCTACACGACACTCATTGTTTTAAAAGTCGTTTTCGCAAACATTTTTCCTGATTTGAAAATAGGCCGAAAACTACAGAGTAAGAGAACAAACAGAGTCACCATAGTAGTTTGAACATCCACACAAGCACAGGCGAACCCACTCACACAGCACGAAAAACTAAGGAGATTTACATGAATAAAACCTCGCAATGTCACTCAAAAGAGATGCTAAATACGAAACATCTTCCCAGACCGTCCTCACATCCGTCCCGTGCCCGCGCCCGACCAACCTGTCACAGAGTGGGGAGTCAGTGACACTACCAGGATGCAACATAAACCAGGGTAAACAATATATATGCGATAATTGGGAAACTGAAGATAATGCAAACCGAGCCACCCGCGTGTCCGTGTTTACCCCCCCCCAAGAGAGCCACGGTACCCTGTAACAAGCCAGACACGTCCATCTGCTCCTGTAATAATCAAACATATGCCCTTACTCCTGTAACAATCAAATGTGCATCTGCCTCTCGTGATTTGCCTATACCCCTCCACAACGCTCGTGCGGTACGTGAGCAGCCGTGAGAGGTCCCCATCACTACTAGTCATGGGGTACACGGGCCAACGTGCCATCTTTTCGGAAAAATATACCCTATGCGATGGCCAGACCGCCGGTGTGCGTGCAAGCAAACCTTGGGCTCACAATATGTGTGTATCATAAACCAGAGCGACCCACAGTTGCTAGAGATATTAGTAATAACATGCTTATGGAAACCAGGGGTTAGATGAGATCATAAGGTCAATATTATTATATTCATGCATACACGAAACTTTACCATATATCATAAATGTTAGGATTTGAAGGAACACCCACCTGAACAGCATTTGGTCGGAACACCCAAAGTTGACCTGTCCCCACTCGATCGGCACCCGGACCTAGAAAGTCCCCAAGATAAACATTAATAAGCTAACACTGTCCCCTGCGAAACCCGTAACCCTCAAACTCTGTCCCGAAAGAAACTACAATAAGAAATGTTGTTAAAAGTATCGGCGTGGTTAAAAACATTCAAAAATGGGGCGAAACGGGCCAAAAACAGGCCAAAACGGAGTTATCGGGCTCTCGGGGCTGAAGGATGGTGCACGGAGCTAGGCGTGGACCGGGTTCACAGCACAGCGGAGGCGGCGGCGTAGACCAGGCTCACCCCGGGTGTTGGTTTTTAAGGATCCACAAGGATCTAAATAGGTACTATCAAACAACTAGAGGGGGGGTGAATAGGTGTAATACTTAAAAAACTCAATCTCAGTGCAAAATAAAAAAACCAATGCGGAAAATAAAAATAGCACACCGAGATATACGTGGAAACTCCAATCCAGGAGAAAAACCACGGGACCAACACGCAATAACAATCCACTAAGAAAAGAAGAATAACAAGGTGATTACCGACTCCACGGACTCAAACCTCTCCTTCAACTTCTTCGGACCTTGCGCTCACCGATTGGATGTCCACGCAATAACAATCCACTAAGAATAGAAGAATAACAAGGTGATTACCGTCTCCACGGATTCAACCCCTCCTTCAACTTCTTCGGACCTTGCGCTCCACCGATTGCACGTCCACTGCACACGTTCGAATCCACGAACGCCACTCGAATCCACGAGCACACGTTTCGAATCCACGAAACGCCTTTAGCACACCGAATCCACGATGCCACGTCGAATCCACGACGCAAACTCAGCCGGTAAGAATGTTGGCTTCGATGGTGATCCTTTGCTTAGATTCTCATTGAGGAACCGTAGAAGAAATCTCTAAGCAAAGATTAGATCAATTCGACAAAAGATATGTTCTTGAAGGAACCGTCGAATTGACCTAAAAGAGGCTATAAAGAAGAACGATAAAAACCTAGCCTCTAGGGTTGCTCTCAAGTGTTTTATAAAATCATAGGTATAGCTCCCACGTTTTTGAGAAACCCTAAATGTCTATTTATAGTTTAGAAACCTTTGGAAAGAGATAAGAATCAAAAACATACCTTATCTGGAATTTTTCAGGACGGCGATCCGGATCGGATTTACTGCGATCCGGATCGTCGTAACGAGATTGACGATTCCAGAAAACCAAGGGTTCGGGATCCGGATTGCAAGGTCCGATCCGGATCGTTCATGAATTTCAGCAACATCCAATGTTCGGGATCCGGATCAGAATAGGCTTGGATCCGGATTGGATTTGCACATGAACTAATACCCTTCGGGATCCGGATTGGATCATCTGATCCGGATCCTGAACATGTCCCATGTCCAGTTTTTGATTTTTATGCAATTAAAAATTCATCCAAGTGTTTCTACACTATAAGAAAGTATTCGGATCACCAAAATTATTTAGTTAAACATACCTGATCCTTTTGAATACTTTCTTCTTGAGATTGATGTAACTGATCCACAATTCTTCATCTTCAATCTTCAAGACTCAAGACATTGAGTGTCAACTTGAGCTCTTGTTGAATCTTCTCTAAGTCTTTGATTGCTGATTGACAATTTGATCCCTTTAAGACTCCGACTCAACTCACTGACTTGACTCACGAAATATGCCAACACCAAAATGCCGTAACAATCTCCCCCTTTGGCAATTTCGTGACAAAACCCAAAAATACATAAAAACGCTCAAGTCACTCATCTTAAACCAAAAAATCGAAATTCAATGTCATCACCAAAACATTGATTTTCTTTGCGTGAAAGATCCAATAAATACAAAATTACATTTGAACCAAACAATCCTAGAACATACTCTATGACTTAGGACTTGGAGTCTTAAAGTGATGTAATTCCTGCAAAACAAAACTCCAAACAAAATCAAACGTTAGTCGTTAGAAATTAAAATCCTACATTTGATTCGTCCTTTTGGTTCTTTTGTTTTTCGGCTCTTTCAATCTTTTCTTTATCTCCCCCTATCTTGAGCATCTCTAACATGTTCTCCATGTTCTCCCGCTTTGTGATACGATCATCATTTTCGGTTCTCCCCCATTTTTCCATTTTCGTTTGTCCTCTCTTGATGATCTCGTCATTTCTCTTCTCCCCCTTTTTGTCACAAATTGTCAAACAGTGAACATACTAGACAAAAGGAAATCACTAACAACATTAGTTCATAGAGAAAGAGAGATAAAAGCTCAGTTCCGGTATATAACAAAAATGCAGATTGCGTACCGGTACCAGAAGGCAAAAATCAAATAATTCCTTGAAACAAATCCAGATTTTAGAATCTTTTCAAATACCGATTTGTATTCCATCAAGAAATCAATTTAAGTGCTTTAACCAATGAATTAACAAGATGTCATTCAATCCAATTAATTTCACAAAATTAAAAAGATTTACTCCTAAATCATGAAAAACAAAGACAAAACATTATAAACAGTTTTTCATGTTATATTCATCAAACACAAGTCATAAAAAAAATAATCTTGAGATCCAAACTCTATCAAGATGTAACGAATTTACAAAGATGACTTACGGAGATTTCCAAATGACATCAATCTTGAATTCTACCCTTTCATCAGAATAATTTAGAAAAATTCCATAATAACCAGAAAAAGTATGTAAGCACTTTAGCGCATCAACTTTAAACAGAAGTCATCGTTTCATACAACAAGAAATAGATTATACCAAATCTATCAAAAATACTCAAAAATGAAACGAAAATTTATGAAAATTAAAACCCTTAAAGTTGAACAACTTCAATCACATCTAACATGATCTTATGCGTAATGCCTTTATCAAATCATCAATTTGGTAAAGAAAATGAAATACCAAGATCAATAGATGTTTGAAATCCCAGATAAGTTAGATAATATATCTAGACAATCTGTTGAAGAGAGTGGCTCTTTGAGCATCTTTCGTTAAAAATCCACCTTATACCAACCTTGAAATTTGACAGAGTCAAGTATTTCAACATGCATTTTATTTAATCAAAAATTGAAAAACCATGCTTGGTATACATGTGGTAGCTGCACACAGTACTCGGACGACCGAGGTGGTAGCTCTTTCCTCCATGTGGTGGTAGTTTTCACACTCCTCATTGGGATGTAACTCTTTCCACATCTTTTGAGCATTTTACTTTTCTTTGACTCCCCCTCAATTGGCTATCAATTATTTAATATATAAGGTATTCAACCAAAAATTGATCCCGCATTCATACTCGACTAAATAGTCAAATAAGATAATGACTATACCAAGAGATCATTGAGAGAGAAATTGACTTTGATCACTTAAAAGATGAATTAATTAACATAAATGATCATTGCAACATCGAAATATTATGATGTCAAAAGCATAATAGATTTCTAAATGCGTGAAAAGATGCAATTTAAAGTCAATATGACCAATGCTCAACAATGTGTTTTGTTCTTGAGTGCAACACAGAATTTATAGGAATGTTTATAGCACTTGTGTTGTCACAAAGACTTCACACAACCTAGATAGATTAAGCATCTAAAGATCACACATGATTTCTAAAATTTGATGCTTATAACTATCAAAAACTCCTATAATGAAGTATCTTCAAGATTATGATTATGGAGTAAAGTTGATAATCCATATAAAATTAAATTGGAGTGAATGAACGTGAAGCCCTTTTTTATTCAATGCACTTGTTCGTTAAAACCCTTTTGTTCAAAAACAAACATAAAAACAAAGAGCATTGAAAAACATGTAATGCAAAGATTAAAAAAATATGAAGGGAAAACCAATCAAAGCATTACATACAGTCATAAGCTAATTAGAACTTAAGACAAGGAAAGATATCACCTTTCCGAATCCAAAATCGTTGGATTTTGGGTTGTCTTGATTCGTTGTGGCCGGGGGTTGTCCGCTTTGACTGTTGATCCACCTTAGGTCTTTGCCTCGCAATGATCCACTTGTATGATTGATGATGTGGCTCGGACCTTTGGTGGGTTGAGTGAACTTCTTTGACTTGATGTGTCTTTTGATTCCGTTGAGTTCGCTCCGTAGATGAAGTTGCCGAAGAATTCTTCTTTCTCTTTTTCGGGCAATTCTTCACCAAATGTCCTTCAAGTCCACATAGGTGACAAGTTCTTGCTTTCAATTTGATTGTGGAACTTGAAGCCTTCACAGTTTGGTTCTTTTTATATCCCAAACCAACCTTGCTTGTTTGACCCAATCCGGACATACTTTCTAGTTTCTTGGAACCGGTTGAAAGCCTTTGTATGTCGGATTTGAGTTCATGAACTTGCTTGGTCAAAACTTGGTTGGTGACATGAATTTCTTCAAACTGTTTTTCAAGAAAATCAATCTTGTTAATATGGGAATTAACGATTGTTTCCGATTGATTTATCTTTTCTTGGAGGATTTTATTATTATCCAATAAAAGCTCTCGTTCCTCCTCGAGATCATGAAGTTTGATCTTTAACGCATGATTCTCGTCTTGAACCTCAAGTCGTTGCTTCCTCAACTTCTTGATATGCTTGGCCATCTTCTTTGATTCCGCAAGAAGTTGTTGGTATGCCTCAACGAGTTCTTCTTCGTCCGACTCCCCCTCACTTGATGACTCTCCGCCGGATGTTGATGTTTCATACAAAATCAAAGGAGTAGAGTCAGTAACTAAAGATGATAAGCAAAAATTAGAAGAGGGAATTTGAGAGGCATGAAAGGCAACGACTTTTTCCTCTTTACTTGAGGTCGATTCATCGAACTAGAATCGTCCCAAGTTTTTGCTTGCAAAGCCTTCTTTTTATATGATTTCTTAGAAGGACAATCCGTTGAAATATGGCCGTAGCCTTTGCATCGATAGCATTGGATTTCCCCTTCGAAATCATCTTTTTCTTTTTCTTTAGAAGGTTTTGCAAGCTTTTGAGTTTAGAGGATTTAGAACCCGATGATCCTTTAGATGATTTCGTGGATGAAGATCCATCGGTTCGATTCTTCCAAAATTTCCGACGAAATTTCTTTGTGATCCGCGCCAGTTGTTCTTCAAAATCGGCTAAAGAGATTTCATCGTCGGAACTTGATTCGCTATCTTCTTCCTTTGTTGATTTGAATGCAATACCTGTAAGCTTAGAAGAAGACTTGGAAGAAACTTGATTAGTAGGAAAAGTCATTTCATAAGTTTGCAAAGCACCTACTAATTCCTCTACACTCATCTCATCCGGATGACTAACGGTTTCAATGGCGGTAACCTTTGCCCTAAACCGTTCCGGAAGAGTCCGAAGTATCTTTCTTACAACTTTCGACTCCGGGATCTTTTCTCCTAAATTAGCACATGTATTGATTACATCTTGAAGTCTAGTGTAATAATCTGTAAACAATTCATGCTCTTCCATATGAATAGAGTCAAATTGACTTGTAAGCATCTGGAGCTTTTGAATTTTTACAAGATTAGTACCCTCATGTGTAATTTTGAGAATATCCCAAATTTCCTTCGCGGTTTCACACGCAGAAATTCGTGTGAACTCAGTCGAGGAAAGAGAATTAAATAAAGCGTTCATACCTTTCCCATTGTAAGAAGATCTTTCGAATTCCTCTTTGGACCATCTAGAGCGAGGTTTTGGGGTAGTAGAATTTCCTACTTCCTCAACAGGATGCACCCAACCGTATTCCACGGTTTGCCATACCCGCTCATCAATTGCGATGAGAAAAGCTCTCATCCGCACTTTCCAATAAGCATAATTAGTCCCATCAAAAAGAGGAGGTCTATAAATATTACCACTTTCACCCAACATGATAGATAAACCTAAAACCCGCTCTGATACCAATTGTTGGTTTTTAAGGATCCACAAGGATCTAAATAGGTACTATCAAACAACTAGAGGGGGGGTGAATAGGTGTAATACTTAAAAAACTCAATCTCAGTGCAAAATAAAAAAACCAATGCGGAAAATAAAAATAGCACACCGAGATATACGTGGAAACTCCAATCCAGGAGAAAAACCACGGGACCAACACGCAATAACAATCCACTAAGAAAAGAAGAATAACAAGGTGATTACCGACTCCACGGACTCAAACCCTCCTTCAACTTCTTCGGACCTTGCGCTCACCGATTGGATGTCCACGCAATAACAATCCACTAAGAATAGAAGAATAACAAGGTGATTACCGTCTCCACGGATTCAACCCCTCCTTCAACTTCTTCGGACCTTGCGCTCCACCGATTGCACGTCCACTGCACACGTTCGAATCCACGAACGCCACTCGAATCCACGAGCACACGTTTCGAATCCACGAAACGCCTTTAGCACACCGAATCCACGATGCCACGTCGAATCCACGACGCAAACTCAGCCGGTAAGAATATTGGCTTCGATGGTGATCCTTTGCTTAGATTCTCATTGAAGAACCGTAGAAGAAATCTCTAAGCAAAGATTAGATCAATTCGACAAAAGATATGTTCTTGAAAGAACCGTCGAATTGACCTAAAAGAGGCTATAAAGAAGAACGATAAAAACCTAGCCTCTAGGGTTGCTCTCAAGTGTTTTATAAAATCATAGGTATAGCTCCCACGTTTTTGAGAAACCCTAAATGTCTATTTATAGTTTAGAAACCTTTGGAAAGAGATAAGAATCAAAAACATACCTTATCTGGAATTTTTCAGGACGGCGATCCGGATCGGATTTACTGCGATCCGGATCGTCGTAACGAGATTGACGATTCCAGAAAACCAAGGGTTCGGGATCCGGATTGCAAGGTCCGATCCGGATCGTTCATGAATTTCAGCAACATCCAATGTTCGGGATCCGGATCAGAATAGGCTTGGATCCGGATTGGATTTGCACATGAACTAATACCCTTCGGGATCCGGATTGGATCATCTGATCCGGATCCTGAACATGTCCCATGTCCAGTTTTTGATTTTTATGCAATTAAAAATTCATCCAAGTGTTTCTACACTATAAGAAAGTATTCGGATCACCAAAATTATTTAGTTAAACATACCTGATCCTTTTGAATACTTTCTTCTTGAGATTGATGTAACTGATCCACAATTCTTCATCTTCAATCTTCAAGACTCAAGACATTGAGTGTCAACTTGAGCTCTTGTTGAATCTTCTCTAAGTCTTTGATTGCTGATTGACAATTTGATCCCTTTAAGACTCCGACTCAACTCACTGACTTGACTCACGAAATATGCCAACACCAAAATGCCGTAACAATCTCCCCCTTTGGCAATTTCGTGACAAAACCCAAAAATACATAAAAACGCTCAAGTCACTCATCTTAAACCAAAAAATCGAAATTCAATGTCATCACCAAAACATTGATTTTCTTTGCGTGAAAGATCCAATAAATACAAAATTACATTTGAACCAAACAATCCTAGAACATACTCTATGACATGCGCCAGGTGCACGCCAGTCCGGTGGACCGCGTGGGTGCGGCCGTACGGGATGAACAGTACTTCTCCGTTTCCGCCCTCCGCGGCTCCGGTTGCGACCCCGCGACCATGGCGACTGCGGTGACGACCCCGTGAATATGATAATGGCGACGGCGGCCTCCCGTTTAACAACGGCGGCGGCGGCTTCCCGTTACCACAAAACCCACATCGCGCGCGACATCCGAACAACCAACACCCAAACCCTCGACCCCTTAGAAATTGCAAAAAGGGAAAACAACAAGAGGGGTTTCCCCCGATCGCTTACCGTGATCCTGCGAGGAAGGAGAAGGTGGACCGTCCCTCTCGTCACCAACATAAAGCTCCACGAAAGACGGATTCCCCCTTTTCTTCCTTCTCCTTTTTCTCTCGCTTCCCAAATTCGGATTTTCGAATTTCGAAAATCTCCCTCTCCGTTCAGGTTCTCGAAAAGGAAATGAAAAGGTTACCATAAAAAGGGTGCTCTATATATAATTATATCCACTCAGCCCTAGGTCAAGATCCGACTCTGACTTCCTCAAAAATCGTGCAAATTACCATGCACGAATCTCGATGCACTTTACGGTCACCGAGAGCTTCAAACCCCCATTCCGGGAGATCCGTAAGTCCGATTTCAGATCCGATCGCACCACTGTTCATCATTTTTCGAGCTCTATCACCGAAAAATACTAACGTGCACCAAAACACAACTCACCAAAAGTCGATAAGAAAAGGCACCTTCAACTAACATTAAACGACAAGGGTCAACAACGACACCAGAAAAATTACGATACTACATTGACTGTCACGCCCCGGGTGTAAACCAGAACACGGGCCCATCTACAGATCCACCGTGCATATGGAAATTTCCGCGTACACGAAGCGCCGGTAACCTGCTCAGATATAAGAGATATAATAAAAAGGCACAAAAAACAGAGCTGAACTAAGAACTACTACATCTCAGACTGAAACTGAAAGTAAAATAAAGTACAACTGTAAATATAATACATATGTCTCTACCAACTCACCAAAAATATACAACTAGCTGGCTAAAGCCAGACCCAAAAGTAAAAGTACAACAGCCTGAGATAAAGGGGATACATCAAAAGTCCAGCTAAACTCACGGTCGGGGCAGACGATCTATCTAATCAGCTATCCTCTTACCTCGATCCGCCGTTGAAGGCCCAGCAGCTCTCGCAGAAGACTCTACAAAACAAAGGGAGAAAAAGAGGAAAAACAACAATAGGTGTGAGAACTACTAGAAAACCAATAGCCTCCCCTAGTGGGTAAAGCCTCAAACTCCGACGTACCTACTAGGTCTACCACGGGCAAAAGGGAAAGAAAAGTGGTAAGCTATAAAGACTGCTGATAAAAAAAAACTACCACTACTATGCCTCTAAATGCAGTGCCAGAAAGAATAATTATATGAGTGCATCAGTAAAAGTATCTGCCTAGACAAACCCAATCAATGAACCAGTAAAAACTGGTACTGAGTGCTCTGCTGTCGAACTCAAGAACCCCGATCCCCAATCTGATGCACGAGTAAACATTCGGTCAACCGCCCAAACTGTCACGCCCCGGGGACGAATTGCGACCCGGGGCCCGCCAACAGATCCGCCATCTGTACGGAAACTGCCGCACAGACGAAGCGTCTAACCTGCAAAGAGATCTATAGCTATACAAGTATCAGAGCTGAAAGGAAACTACACTACAGAAATAAACAGAACTGCTGAAAACACTAAATAATAAAAGTCCAAATACATAAGTCCACTAATAAAAGTCCAAATACATAAGTCCACAATCTCTCAAAACATAAATACACTGTCACTGTCTGGTACAAAAGTGGAAACCAAAAAAATAGGGGTGACTCTACCTCTAACTCGACAGACTCGGGTAGGAACTAGTCGGCCACGCCCTTACCTCGGTCTGAAGGCTCCGCACGAGCTGAACCTGGAACAGCCGCCTCAGGAACACCTGTCACCACAGCGGGTGTGAGATCTACTGCAAAAGGCAGATCTCAGTGGGTACCGTCACCAAAAATCCACGGTATGCCCACTAAATCCACTGGAGGCAAAAACAGATAGATAGATAGATAGATAGATAGATAGATAGATAGATAGATAGATAGATAGATAGATAGATAGATAGATAAATGCAAGCTGGAAGTAAATCTATCACTACATGCCTCAAGTATGATGCTCAAAGGAAAAATCCATCTAAGAACATAAGATGCAACCACCTGCTCATGTCACCCAATCTCAATGACTGCCACATCGGGTCCAGTCAAGCCTGCGCCCCCTAGTGTATCAACTAGGGCCCCTAGTGTGTCAACCAGGGTGTCCAATCGGACTATCTCAATCTCACAGCGAACTCTAGTGTATCAACTAGTCGCGTCATCAACACGCATCCGGAGCGTAACTCGAGGGGAGCGACCCCAACGAGCTCAAGTATCACATCTGTCTCAATAAGCGGCACATGCAGGCTATAATCCACGATCAAACAGATCGGAAACTCAAATGCTCATATAACATCACTCACACTCATGTCTAAGTTGGAAAAACAAACCTCGACTCAATCTGATAAGTCCCGCTAAAAATCTCAAGACTCTAGAGCACAACCAGAAAATCCAA
This sequence comes from Tillandsia fasciculata, assembly GCA_029168755.2. NCBI lineage: Eukaryota > Viridiplantae > Streptophyta > Magnoliopsida > Poales > Bromeliaceae > Tillandsia > Tillandsia fasciculata. The sequence continues at coordinate 11,933,122 of CM054941.1, forward strand.
AGAAAATCCCCCGAATCTATATCCAAGCCCCGATATACTCACAATTTTAACAAACACCTTTTTAAAGACAAATTTTTGCAAAAGGCCAGGTTTATTTTTTCCGATTTTTAAAACTGATCTAGGAGCAACAGTGATGCAAACTATACACAAAACAAGTGTCATGCAGTCTAAGGAGTGCACTAAAAATAATCCGGGGTTCCAATGAATTTTTCAAAAATTCCCATGCAACTATCAGATTAAATAATAGCAAAAATAGCACATTAGACATGATTAATTTACATTCATAGGCATTAAAGGGCATCCCGTAATTTTTGAAAGAAAATCCAACCCACCTGAGGTTTACAGAAAAATCCGCGCGCACACCGGCTCACCCAAAGCCAAACTACAACACAAACTCAGCAACCAAGCTCCCTCGGCTTCGCGCGACGAAAACCCCCAATCTGTCCAAGTAGTACAGTAAAAACTGCACTACAGGCTGCAAGCAAAGAGGAAAAATCCAAAATTAGGTAAGCACGGCCAAACCCACGCGATCGCCGAGGAAAAACTGCCCTTCGGCCGACGAAAACGCCGCTCGCCACGCAAAAACTGCATGTGCACATGCCGCAGCGCGCCGCCCAGCCGCTGCCAGCGCGGCACAGCCAGCTGCGCGGCGCCATGCGCTGCCGCTCGCAGCGAAGGCGCACGCCGCGCGGCACCAGGGCTAGCCGCGCGGTGCCGGCCAGCCTGCCTGCCTGTCGCGCGGCGCTGGGCCTGCCGCGTGGCGCTGGGCCTGCCGCGCGGCGCTGGGCCCTTGCCGGGCGGCGTTTGGGCCGCCGTGCGGTGCTAGGGCCTGCCGCGCGGCGCCCCGCAGCGCTGCGCGCGTCCGCCCCCAGGCGCGGCGCCTAGGCGCGCCCTGCTGCGCGCGGCGCTCATGCGTGCCAGCGTAGCAGTTTGCGCCAGCCGCGCGCACGCCCTTGCGCGCGCGCGGCTCTCCCAGCTGCAGCCAACCACCTCGGACAATGAGTCCGACGCTACCAAACCAACCGGCCGCAACAACCCAAGCGCAACAACAAAAGAAAAGAAAAAAAAAAAAAAGAGAAATCCAAATGGCTCAAAAATCCATCCAACACAAGAAAAAAAACTGCATAATCAACCAACCTTGTCGACGCTCGACGCGCGCACTCCGTTCGGCTCCGCTCGGCAACAAGCAGGTGGTCCACCCCACAAGCACACTACACAAGGCTCCCACCTTCCTTCTTCTTCTTCTTCTTCTCCTTTTTCCCCCTTTTCTTTTTTCCTCTGTTTCACTCCACTTTCTCTGTTTACTTGGAGAAGATGAAGGTGAGGTGGCACGATTAAATTAAGGGGGGCTAATTAAGTCAGTGTAAGGCAGCTGGCATAAAAAAAAAAAAAAAAAAAAAAAAAATTAAAGTTAAAGAAGCCTTAATTAAGTCCAAAAGAACCTCACTTACCTCTCTCCAATCCCTTCATCCCTAACTCTCTACACACAAGCAGGATAAATTCCAATTAGCCAACTTAATTAATTAAATTAATAAAATAATCCAAAAAAACCAACTCTAACTCACTTTTCGCCCTCGGGGCCTCCGCCGTAGTCCGAAATCTCCCGAACTCCGCTGTAATCTGAAAATACACATGCCCACAGCTTTTCTCACCCAAAAAGCTCATCCGTGGAGTCGGTGTGCTCAATCCAAAAATTCGGTATTCTACACAAACATTTGGTAAACATTCGGTCGCCGCAATACCCCACAAATTCACAATCTGGTACAACAACCGACATCCGGCCAACCGCCCAATATCCGCGGTCGCCGCAATACCCCACAAATCCACAATCTGGTACAACCAATCCAGACTCGATAATCTTGGCTACACTATCCTACAACCCTGCTCGAACCCGAGCAATATACATCATATATCTCAACAAAGAGGAGAAAAGTTCCAACATGATTTCTCCTAAGTCAAATCCCAATATGATAGTGTAGCAGTAAAAGATGGCCTATCTAGATGTCCATACAAGCATGCAAGTGTACTCATGTAGAATAAAAGAAAGACATCTAACAGTGTTCTTACATCTATTAGAGCATGATATCCCAATATACTAATCAATCTTATAGGGAGGTTAAATGCTAACATGGCATACATCAAGTCCATACAAGCATGCAAGTTATCAACAATATACTAATCGACATTCCTAAATTAGGGGATCTCTCTAATATACCTAGTGAGCATGTCGAAATAGAGATACAAAACAACCACCCACCTCAGTCATGAAGCACAGATCCAACCTCGCCCTCTCAAGGAAAACCGGGCTCACCGCGAAAACTGCAACAAAAGCCAAAACGGTGCATAATTAATCCCATAATTATCACAATGCCGCTGTCCGCGCAAACAATCTAGAAGATAGTCGATTTTCACCTGTGAGATGACATCCGAAAATTCCATAAAAATTACCGTTGCGATCCTCGCGACGAGTAGATGTAAAACGAGTACTCACACATCCCGATCCGATGCCCGTGAGCCAAGAAATCGCACAAACACTCTTATGCTGTCCGAAATCTGCCACTGAAAAATGGGTGCTAAAGGTGATCCGCAAAACCCAAGAAAAGCTCGGAATGGAGGGAAACTGTAAATATAAGAAATGTAACCCTACCTATCATGGAAACACAGGCACAAGAATCACCCAAAAACTCCTTCGGGGTAGCCCAGGGGAGCTCGCGGACCGAAATGCGACGGAAAAGGCCGCCGAAAAAGGAACGTCGAAGTGCGCCGAATCGCCGTAGACGTCGATGTTGCGGCCTCCAAAAATCCCAGAACTCCTTCACAAGGTGCAGAACAAAGTGGGGAAGAAGTCCTCTAAAAGAAGCTCTTAGAAAAGATGCCCAGAAAACAGAGAAAATGAGCTGCAAGGGACCTATTTATAGGCCTAGCCCGAAAAAAGAAGGAACTTCGGTTTTGGGCCGAAGTTTCGGGCACCCGGAACTTTCGGGCGCCGAAAGCCCGATCCAAGGGACCGTCAGACCAGCGCCCAGATTATCCTGCGCTTGACATGTGTCCCGAACATGGGACAGCGTGTGCAAGCGCGCCCGGGCGAGGACGCGTGGCCCGCGCCCGATCAAAGGGGTAGGTGGCGCCCGCGAATCGCAGGGTGCCATGTGGACCACACCCGACCGTGCCCACGTGCGCCCTGCCGCGCCGCATGCCTCCTTGCCACCCACGCATCCCGAGGCGCCCACGTGCGCCTCCGTGGACTGCGCCTACGTGAGCACGCCTATCCGGGGCTGCCACGTGTCCCCGTGCACGATCCACGGCACCCGCGCCAGCCACTCCGATGACGCCACGTGCCCCCCCCGCCCCGATCCATGCAGCCCCCGCGCCTCACCGTGGACCGCGCCGCGTGAACCGGCCAATCCCAGGCCGCCACGTGGCACCCAGCCGGTCCACGACTTCCCCCATGCATCCGAATACACAAAAAACTTTCGGGTGTTCATTTTTGGGAATCCGGACTCAAAAAAATACAAGCAAATAGTCGTTTTCAAGCATTTTTTCGCCCTGAATCCAAATTCGACCTCCAATTAGCCTGAAACCTCTTCCAAGATTTGGCAAAAGCAGCCGAAATACAAGCTTGATCTAGAAACCTCACTGAGTCCGTCTAACACATCAATTTGACGCGTTACGGGCCCGACACACCAATAATAGGTGTTTCACACCACGGATCACGGGGGAAAGCTATACGGGGATCTGGGCCACTATATCCTCCCCCACTAAGAAAAGTTTCGTCCTCGAAACAAAAGTCATACCTCAAGTCGGAACGTCGAACAGGTGGGGGTAGGTGACCAACATCGTCAACTCAAGCTCCTAAGTAGCCTCGCGCTCGCCAAGGTTGCTCCACAAGACCTTCACATACGGAATGGCCCGACTGCTCAATTCTCTCACCTCCCGATCCAGAATTCGCAGTGGGCACTCCTCGTACCTCAAGTCCTCGCTGATCTCGAGTGGGGTGAAGTCGATGACATGCGACGGGTCGAAGACATACCTTCTCAGAGTAGAGACATGGAACACATCATGTACACCGGCTAGCCTCGGGGGAAGTGCAAGTCTGTAGGCGACTGGTCCAAAACGCTCCAACACCTCAAAAGGTTCAATATGACGGGGGCTAAGCTTCCCACGGATAGCAAACCTCCTAATCCCTTCGCACGGCGAGACTTTCAAAATTACATAGTCTCCAACCTGAAACTCTAAGTCTCGACGCCGTATATCAGCATAGCTCCTCTGTCGGCTCTGGGCGGTCTGAAGGTGCTGTCGGATCACTCCGACCTTCTCCTCTGCCTTAAGCAATAACTCGAGCCCCAAAGTCCGTCTCTCACCCACATCACTCTAATAAAGAGGCGATCGACATTTGCATCCATACAATGCTTCAAACGGAGCCATCTGAATACCCCCTTGAAAGCTGTTGTTGTACGCAAACTCTGCCAAAGATAAATGTCGAACCCACCCCCCGCCAAAATCCAAGACGCAAGCCCTCAACATATCCTCAAGAATCTGTATAGTCCGCTCTGACTGCCCATCGGTCTGTGGGTGAAAGGCTGTAATGAATCTAAGCTGAGTCCCCAAGGTGGTCTGTAAGTTCCTCCAAAAACGTGAAATAAATTTCGGGTCTCTATCTGATACAATAGAGGCGGGCACTCCATGTAACCTCACCACCTCATCCAAATACAGCTGAGCTAGCCGCTCGAGTGACCATCTTAATTTTAAATTTTAATTTTAAATTTTAATTTTAATTTTAATTTTAAATTTTGAATATAAAATTCAAATAAAATTTTAAAATTTGAGTTTAAAATTAAAATTAAATTTCAAAAAATAGATTTTAGTAGCTTATAATTTTAGGTCTTGAAAATTAAAAATCTAATTTTAAAAATCAAAATCACTTATCAAATTAATTTTTTAAAAAATTAGGCCAAACACTTACTTATTTAACATAGAATTATTCATCGGTAAAAAAATAAAATTTAAAATAATTATCGCTAAAATATAATTAGATATTATTTAATAGCGGTCATTTTATAATTTCCATTATTAAATTGTCACCAAAAAATTATTTTGGTGCAATGTGAGACTTATGAAAAATATAATATCAATTTGAATTTCTCGCAATCTCGATCTCTCTTCTATTCTATCCCCCCCTCCTCTCCCATTGCTCTCTACTCCATCCGATTCCTCAGGATTAGGATCTCAAACCCATCCACAATCCATAACTGGTGAACCCATCATCCTCACTGCCATCCAACCCTCAAAGCAGCGTCATCACTCGGGTTGCGGATCATCCCGGATGTAACATTCTACTAACATGATAATTTCATAGTAGCATCTGACTAAGTCAAATCAATTGCGGTAAGCTTGATTTCCGTGAAGGCGTCTTGCCATGTGCTTTGAACGAACCATTTCGTGAATGTGTGATAATTTTTTTCTGGCCCACGTTCGCAAATTAGCCTTCATTCTTTAATAATTAGCTATCGCTCTTCTTGATATCTGAAAAAAAATATTTGATGATACTTTCGAAAGTCGGTTCTAAATATTGTCTTGCTTATTTAGTCCCAGCCAATTTCTTCATTAAATTAATTGAGACAATCTGTACATTGTACGTTAAATGAGGTGGTGGTTGACTAAAACTAATATGGAGACCTCACTTATGCTTGAACTTACATTCATAGATAAATAGAAGGCCTTGTAATAGTTGATCGAATCATCAATTGAAGTTTTTTTTTTTTTTTTTTTTTTTTTTTTTTTTTTTTTATCAAACTTGTTATTCCTAATTATGCATATTTACTACTAAGACAAAATTAGGTAACTATTGATCAAATGTATTTTAACATGTCAGTTTATCAGTCATGAACCGCGTAAAAAATCTGCCATCTATTCATTTTTACTTTCATTTTTAATCACTTAATAAGTTACAATCTTTTTCAAATATAATAAGTTACAATCTTTTCCAAATATAATAATTATTATATTAAGAGTGATGGAGATTGAGATTAGGAATGCAATAGGCCAGTACATATTCCCCTATTGACAATGCTGGACCATTTATTTGTTAAGTGGTGGAGCTTGAAACTAGGTATTTATTGATAACTAACAATTCGTGTTGTGTTAAGAATTTGTAGTGTCTCCATTTTTTTTCTTTTGATAATGAAAACTATTGACAAAAATTCAATCGACAAACAGCAGTATGAGTGGGAATAGGGGAAAAGAATAATATTAAAGCACGTCCCATGCCAAATAGTTATAAAAAACAAAAAACACAAAATAAAAGGAAAGATAATAATAACAGTCCCCATCCTATTCCAACTCAGTAGGGGAGATTCTTTATGCCAGTTCCTGACCTAATCAATATAAAGGAAATCAATTCCAACCAAGACAAGAAAGAAAATTTTTTGACGACCGTCCCAAACCTAGACTTAAGAATCTGTCGAGCTCTCCAGAAAAAGAAAATTAGTATAAAAAATCTCCATGTCTCAGACCAAACAGGGAAGCGCTAGATCTCCCAACAATGTCCACTTCTACCCTGAGCAGGTAATATCACTTGATTTTGAACATCACCAACAACGGGATTTTTTTTAAAATAACCTTAAACATTTTTAAAATTTGCAAAATGATCCTTCCAAAAAATTTTGCAAAAGTAACCCTGCTTTTGCCAGCAGAGCGCCACGGAGGCGGGACAATCTGAAGACGCTGAATGATTCAGCGCCTTCAGTGTATTTGCTGAAGGCGCTGAATCATTCAGCGTCTTCACAAAAACCCTGATTCAGCGTCTTCTGCATATATGCGGAAGGCGCTGGAATCAGCGCCTTCCGCATATATGCAGAAGACGCCGATTCATTCAGCGCCTTCTGCATATATGCTGAAGGCGCTGAGGACTTAGCCAATTTTCATGAAAATTCCCTAAGTCCTCAGATATAAGTGCTAAAGGCGTTGAACCATTCAGCGTCGTTAACATCAATGTTAAGGACGCTGAATGGCTCAGCACCTTTAACATCAATGTTAAAGGCGCTGAGCCATTCAGCGTCTTTAACATCATATGTTAAAGGCGCTGAACCATTCAGCACCTTTCACATCATATGTTAAAGGCGCTGAACGGTTCAGCGCCTTCTTCACCACTAAAACCGCCCGCACGGGCTACAATGCCCTCACTTTCTCTCTTCAATCCCGCCGCAGTCTCCCCCTCTCCCGCACAGTGCCTCCCCCTCTCCCGCACAGTGCCGAAGCTCTTGTCGCCGTCGCCGTCGCCGAGAGGAAGCCCATTGTCGCCGTCGCCGTCTCTCTCGCTCTCTAGATCTCTCACTGTGAGCCTCTCTCCCTCTCTCTCTCTCTACCTCTCTCTCTCTCTCTCTCTCTTTCTCTCTCTCACTGTGAGAGAGGGATCTCACACAGTGAGATCGCTCACTGTGAGAGATCCCCTTATAGTGAGATCGCTCACTGTGAGATCGCTCACTGTGAGCGATCCCCTCACTGTGAGATTGCTCACAGTGAGCGATCCCTCACTGTGAGAGGGATCTCTCACAATGAGAGAGTTCTCTCACTGTGAGAGATCCCTCACTGTGAGAGAACTCTCACAGTGAGGGATCTCTCACAATGAGGGATCTCTCACTGTGAGAGAGATTTTACTGTGTCCGCGCGAGATCGCTCACTGTCGCCCTTAGCATTACCTTGCGAGATCTCACTGTGAGAGGTTTCACTGTCGCTCTCTCACTGTGAAGTTCAAATTAGTATTTTAAAGTGCTTAATTTTTTTTGTAGTTAAAATGGCTAATCGTCGCATGTCTCGCTAAGTGTTCATTGGGATGGACAGTTAGTTATGGATGAGAATGGTCCAAAATATATCAGCAGTCGAAAAAAATTAATCGCGATACGTTCTGATTCTACATATACTAGTTTCGAGACGAGAATGTATCGTTTAACAAATTGTATAAGAGAAGAATTTCATTTAAAATTCACTATTCGTTGTCCCAGTGTCGGTAATGAATATTTAACTCACGAAGTAGTAGATGATGAATCATTGGAGGGAATGATTGGATTATGTGAACATTATGGTTTTGTGACGGTATACATTGAAAAAGAGCTACACCCGTCGAAAAATTTTGAACCGCAAGGTTATTACACGAGAATGCTCCACAATTATATTGATGTGGGTCCTTCCGCCAATGTAATGGATGATCAAAATATTCTAAGCGAAGGTGGTGTAAGAATTACAAGGTTAGTAAAATAACATAATAAATTGGTAATTTGTAATTTTCTTTAATTGGACTTAATCATTATATATACTGCAGAGAAAGTGAGTATTCGGCTATTGAGAGTGTTGTACCTTGCTCGGTTAGTGTGCCACCAATGACCACATGTGTGCCACCTATGACCACACACACGCAAGCCACAACCTCACGTGGACAATGCACGACCTCACTCGGACAATGCACGACTTTCTGTCTAGAACCTAGGTTGTCTCATTTACAACTAGAACCTTATGATTGGGGGTAAGTACAAATCAAATTAATTTTTAAATTAATGGGATATGGAGGTGGTAATGTTGGAATTTTTTTTTTACCAAATGTGCAGATTATCTACTTCCTATGAACATTGGAATAATCCTGCTATTAATGATTTTGGTATTAATATTGACGAATGAGGTGATAATATTGATGAAAGAGATGCTAATGCTGACGGGGGTGGTGATAGTGATATTAATCATGAGGATTCACCAATCAATGATGACCACAATAGTAGTGAGGATGACGATTTGAATGATCCATCATTTGATATAGATGATGATCAAGATGGAGGGTTAAATTATCTTGCAAATGCCATTTTCAATGAAATGGACAACCCAGAAATAAGCAATGAATATGTTGGCAATCTTGACGAGGAAATTGAATTTGTTGATCATCCGGAACGTTTTCTTACAGATAATAATTGGATAAATCAGTATGTTGTAGATCCTACAGAGGGTGATATTCGACAAATCAATATTGGTCTCCCTAGCATTGACGGGACTTGGGTTGGCCGCGTCTTTCGTGATAAGGCATCTTTATTGAATGCTCTAGACCGGTGGCATATTGATCATAATGTACAAATGAAAGTATTGAAATCTACTAGAACGACTAACACTGTCAAATGCTTCGTAGAGGGATGTGCATGAAGATTACATGCTTTGGTACCTAAAGATACGACGTACTTTAGGGTAAAAACATATGCTGGTCCACACACATGTGTAATTCTAATGCTGAACGCGACACACCGTAATTGTATTTCGAGCCTTATATGTCAATTGATTCTCCCGACATTAAAGGCTAGACTTAATATGACACCAAAAGAAATTCAAGAAACGGTGCGAGAGACTTACCATGTTGACATAACATATTGGAAAGCTTGGCAATCAAGGAGTAAAGCATTATAGCTTATTTACGGGAGCTGGGAGCAGTCATACACAGACTTGCCTCGTTATCTTACTATGGTGAAGGAATCTAATCATGGTACTTTATGGCGTCTGGATCATAGGTGGCCCGCTGATGGGATTTGTCACTTTGGTCGTGTTTTTTGGTCATTTGGACCTTCGATTCGTGGATTCGCACAATGTCGGCCAGTAGTGAGTATTGATGCCACACATATATACGGCAAATACGAAGGTCATGCGTTGATAGCGACGGCTGTAGAAACAAATAATGGACTATATCCTTTGGCATTTGCAATTTGTGATGGGGAGAATGGCGGGAGTTGGCGATGGTTTATGCAAAACCTGCGTCATTATGTTGCCCGCGATAGAGCCATTTGTTTTATATCTGATCGATTTTCTGGATTGAAGGAAATAGTGGCTACTATCTATCCTCCAGCACAGGGTCACTCGCATCATTGGTGTCTTCGACACATGAAGGCAAATATGAATAAGTGCTTCAAAAATAAAACTTTGTTAGATAAATTTTGGCAGATCGGAATTGCTTCAACACCGACGAAATATAATCAGTTGAAGGAAGAATTAGATACGTTGGATCACGATGCTTGGCAGTGGGTCCATGATCTTGATAGATATAAAGAGTACTGGGCAAAGGCATTTGATGGAGGCCGCCGGTTTGGATTGAATACTACGAATCTTTCTGAATCATTAAATGGGGTACTTAAGGGCAGTCGTGGTTTGCCTATCACGGCTTTTGTTGCGGCTACATTTTATAAGCTTAATAAGTATATTTTTTTATCGCCGTGCTCACGGTGAAAGTATGACGGACGCGCTAACCCCTAATATCAAAAAAATAATTACCGAAAATATAGATACGGCGCGGGGACATTGGGTTGACCGATTTGGACTAATAGAATTTGAAGGCTGATTTGGAGATTTCTCCTTCAAAGTGATCGTGAATGGAACAAATGCAGAATGTTCATGTGGTGAATTTCATCTAACGGGAATACCTTGCTCGCATATCTTAGCAGTTTGTAGTACAACACATAAAAGATTAGACTATCATATTTTTTATTCAGTCTGGTATAGTACGGACTGCTATCGTGCGACGTACGCACCACATTTTCATCCTGTTCCTGATAGATGGCACTGGCCACGACCCCAAGGTCCCCCGATTGTACCGCCTCCTATACGAAGGAAGAAAGGTCGTCCACGATCTACACGTATTCGTAATATAATGTACGAGGGGGGTGGCCGACGAGGAACATGCTCCATTTGTAAACAGGCAGACCATTATAGGAGCACTTGTCCACAAAATGTACAAAGAGTGCAACAAGGACGTCGGCGTATGACTTCCACAATTTTATTTATCTTATCTTAATAGTTGCTCTTTTTTAGCTATTATGTTACTAATATGTAGATTATATATTGCAGATGGCAGATCACGAGGACGCCGGACCAGTTGATCCGTCGGTCCTATCAGAGCAGCATCTCCATAGGTCAACATTTATCTGGACTGAGGTAAGAGCTATAAAATTTTATTTGATATTTTATTATAATACAAATATGCTGAATTGGTGTAAAAGCTAACTATATTTATTTTGGCATTACAGGGGTATCGTGCTGTGGAGTTCTCAGAGCATGGGCGCAAGCTCAACAGGTGGGAGCTTGACCATCCAGCTGTACTAGATCTACTCCGACAATCTGAATTTTACGGGGTAGCACGCCTGAGACGCGTGCAGCTGGATCAGGCTTTACTAGCCGCCCTTGCCGAGAGGTGGAGACCGAAGACCCAGACATTCCACTTTCGCCATGGTGAGATGACCGTCACACTCCAGGATGTGGCGGTTATTTCAGGTCTCCGTGTCGACGGTCCACCAGTGACGGAAACTTCACTTCAAGAGTGGGTGCCGATATACGAGGCATTGTTGGGAGCTGTGCCCGACGAAATAAGCGGGTCGCAGATACGCCTAACGTGGCTATATCATCAGTACAGCCATATACCTCTAGATGTCCCTGCAGAAGTAGTGACAGCTACAGCCCGTGCATATATGTTATATCAAATCGGGTGTAGTTTGCTTCCCAACCCCAGCGGACACAGAGTTCACCTAAAGTGGCTATCACTTTTGGCTTATTTTGATCTCTGCGGGGCTTATGCATGAGGTGCAGCTGCCTTAGCATATATGTATCGAGCGCTAGGACTTGCCTCACTGTACGGGAAGGCCGAGTGTTGTTGTTTTGGAACGCTATTGCAGGTATAATATATAATATTTTGATTTCATTATTATGTTAATATTGGTATTTAATATTTTATTTATTATATTAAGTCATTTGTATTAATATATAGATTTGGGCTTGGGAGCATATTCATATCGGCCAACCTACAGGCGTCCTAGCGCTACCCGACATTGTAGATCTCCCTCTGGGTTGCCGGTAAAATATTTATTTAATATAGTAGATTTTTTTATTTCAAATGTAACTGCAACTAATATATATATATATATATATATATATATATATATATATATATATATATTACAATCTAGATTGGCAAATGCTGGAGGACTACGATTCAGAGCCAATGTCAGGACCGCTGACATTAAGTTTTATAGAGATGAGTTAGATCAGCAGAGAGAGACACAGGTATGTAGATGTTTTAATCAATACTTTAAATATTTTTTTTCTAAATATTTTTATACTAACTGATCATTTTGTGTCATTAACAGGTTATATGGATGTCGTACACAAATGAGATTTTAGCTGCATTACCAGACTTCTGTGTACAGGGCTCGCAAATCTGGCGTTCAAGGACAGTCATCATCTGCTATCACATTGTAGAGATGCATGTACCAGACAGAGTCCTGCGGCAATTCGGTCTTCTCCAGCATATACCTCTCAATGTGGAGTCCATCCGACGCGTGACATCACGTGGGCGTCCGGATGAGGATTGGATTGCATTTTACGCTGTACACATTGAGAGGTGGTCTGAGAGGCTAGATCACATTGTTGATCAGCTCTTGGCTGCTGGTGAGGACCCACTGCAGACGGCATCCATATACATGCAATGGTACTGGACGATTACGAGGAGATGGATATATCGTCCAGTACAGCGTCCTCCGCTGACTTTTCATCCCCGTGGGCATATCGAGAAGACAATATGTGATGATCCGGATTTTTATGGAGGATTTTACAGCGTTAACGGCGATTAGAGGAAGCCTACACAGTGCAATGGAGCTTGTAGAGGCGAAAACGGACCTCAGAAATGGACCCGGCACGAAAAACGGAGCAAGTGGGGTTTTTCGGGGATTTTCGGTAAAATTTCGGATGAGAATTTGAAGAAACGGACGACAGATTCGGACTCAGCGCGCGAAAACGATCAAAACGGGGTATTTACTTTAATTTTTCGACACTGGGGGTACTGTTCACCGGAACAGTGTTTCCGGCCGCCGGAATTACTGTTCCGGCGACCGGCGGCCGGCGGCAGGCGGCGGCGCACGGCGGAGCAAGGCGGCGCAGGGGGCGGAGCAGGGCCGCAGGCGCCGCGGGCAGCGCGGGCAGGCGCGGGCAAGCGCGGGCAGGCGCGCAGGCGCGGGGTCCACAGCACAGGCGTGCACCGGGTGCACCGAAGTTCTGGAATGCCACGTGGCATCCTCTGATTGGCCGAAATCAATAAGGGTTATCGGTTTGTCTGTGACACGTGGCGCTCCCTGATTGGCCGACAGGATCCGGAAGACCCGGCGCGTAGACCGGGCTCGTGCGCCCCGTGGACCACGTGGGACACGTGGCCACTGTTCATTGGCGGGCGCAGAGCCGCCCACGTGCGCCGGGCGCGTGGAACACGTGGGCGGCTGGGACACGTGGCGTTTTTTTATTAGCCCTTCTTGGATGTTTCCTGTTTTGTGAGGCGTGGCGCCGTGTGATTGGCTGGTTTCGGTGTCCCGTGTTCTGGCCCGGATTTTTTGTGGAGCCCGAATAGGGATTTTGGCCCATTATAAATACCCTCTCTCTCTCTCTCTGCCATTTGCGAATTCTAGAGAGAGAAAATGACAGTGAGCCCTTAATGAAAGTTTTCCCTTTCTCTGTCCTCTATCTACCCTAGAAATTTCAGAATTTCTGGATCTTTCGACAGCGAGTTATCTGCGACACGGCGCACTGCAACGATTGTCAGTTTCGGCCCATTTTCCGTCGCAGTTCAGTCGGAAATTCCCTGTGTGCTAACCAGGAGGAATTTTTGAACGATTTCTACGACAGCGCGACCGTAAGAGGTAAGGCTTCATTTTTCGTGTTGATCACTTTGCTCCGTTTCGCACTTTTGGCACGGTTCCCGAGGCACCTTTGACCCCCCTTTTTGCTGTGATATTTTCTGGACAGCATCGACTTCTCCGATTTATATCTTGAGCTAGGAACATCGGATCAAGGCAAATAAATAGTCGATTTTGATCTACTCGTCGCAAAGAACGCAAGTGTAATTTTTCTGGATTTTCCGGAGTGCTGTACAGAGGTGAAAAATCCCTTCTTTTGTGCTGTTTGGAAAAACCACAAAGGCTGTATTTTGGGGTTTGTGTTTACTCTGGATTTGTTATTCTGTACAGTTGTGCACTGTTTTCGACGAGTTGTCGGGGTAAAGGACTGTGAATAGCAAGGAGGCTTTTTGGGTGTGGATTGCGCTTTTCGAGGTGGGTGGTTGTTGCTTACCTCATTTTTGACTAACTCACTAGGAGTATTAGAGATTCCCTATTCCAAAACTGATAATCGATATTCCAATTATGAATTGCATGAGTAGACCCCACAAATCATATGACAGCTCATTTATGTTTAATTGGGACACTAGTGTTGAGACAAATGCTATATCCTATTCTCGCATGCAAATGACTTATCATGTTTGGAACATTTAAACCACTTTTTCCAAATAAATATCAAACACTTTTTCTCAATTTTTAAAGAGGACAATTGCATGCTTGTTTGGACACCTAGATAGGCCACTGTTTATTGCTACACTATTATTGGGACTTGATTTAGGAGAAACCATGTTTTACTATTCTCCTTCGCATCTGGATACATGTTGCTCGGTTGAGCAGGGTTTGGGATAGTGTAGTTGAGGCCTTGGAGTCTGGGACAGGTTAGACTCGATTAAGGGTTGTGAGGCATTGTGGTAACCGTGGACATTAGGCGGTTAGCCAGATATTGATTATTTCATCAGATTTTGGGTCTTATGGGGTGTTGCGGCGACCGCGGACACTAGGCGGTTGACCGGATGTTCACTTATGCATCAGATTGGGTTTCAGATTTCCCTAGTGGATGGAGTTTCCCACTTATTGAGTACTATTGCATCAGATTGGGGATCGGGGTTGCATTAGTGGATGGAGTTTCCCACTTTGATCATAGTCTTGATCCAGTCCTGCTATATTGAGATACTTGACAGAGATACTGGTGATACTGATGACAGAGATACTTTACTCGTGTGGGTCGCTCCCCTCGAGTGCTACTCCGGAGGTAGGCTTTTCGGACCCAGCCTTGTGTGCCGGTCTGATACTTATTTTGGGATGCGAGCCGTGCGGGCCGATCCCGCGGTTTCGAGCCTTGTGTGCAGATTCCACTGAGCAGGCAGTACCAGTCTTACTGGTGGTACTAGATTGGGTTATTTGGTCAGACACTGTTTCCTGATGCATTCATACAGTCATTTCTTTCAGTATTACATTCAGAGGCATAGTAGTGGTAGTTTTCTTTTTCAGCCGCCTTTATAGCGTACCACTGTTCTTCCCTTCTGCCTCTTATAGTCCTAGTGGGTGCGTCAGTGTTTGAGGTTTTACCCACTAGGGGAGGCTACTGGTTTATCTAGTAGTTCTCACCCCCATTATTGTTCTCTGTTTCTTCTCCTTTATATTGCAGAGTCGTCTGCGGGAGCTGCTAGGCCGTCGGCAGCTGATCGAGGTAAGGGGATCGCTGAGTAGATAGATCTCCTGTGAGACTGAGAGTTGTATTAGACAGATATTGCACCCTCCACTCAGACTGTTGTATCTTTCTTTTATTTTGGACCTGGTTTTAACCAGCTGGATGTACTATTTTGGTGAGCTGGGAGACTATTGTATTTATACAGCTTTATTTGTATTTCAGTCTGAGTTATTATGTGGTTCTTCTATTTCAGCTCTGTATTATGCTCTTTTATTGTACATTTTATATCTGAGCAGGTTACCGACGCTTCGTGTACATGGAAAATTCTGTGTGCACGGCGGATCTGTTGGCGAGTCCCGGTTCTGGTTTCCACCCGGGGCGTGACAGATTAAGTTGGTATCAGAGCTTAGGGATAGGTCAGTTGGGACTTAGGAAACCCTAGGCTTGTAGCAGACCCTAGGATGATAGGGCGCGAGAGACGTGATATTTGCGAAAGTCGCTGATTTATTATTTTAACTCTTCCAGTGGGTGAAGAGGGATCGACATAGCCTATTTCGGGTGGACAGTTATGTTGGCTGCAGACAACATAAAGTCACAGAAATAGGGGGATGTCTTTGACTTTCGCTAGATTGGGTCGTGTGGGATAGTGTTACTGATTCGTGGGTTCTTGTGGCAGGATGCCTCCCCGACGTCGGATCCCTATTCGGGGTGCCTCTACACCCCCTGATGAGCCGGAGCAGACGGGATCCATGGAGATTAGTGAGCTACGGGCCATGATGACCCAGTTGGCAGAGAGCCACCGTCAGCAGCAGCAGAGGATTGATCAGCTGCTTGCCCATCGTGAGGCACCACCCCCAGTTGTTCAGGAGGCTCCCGCACCACCTGTAGTACCACCTGTGCCTACCGCACCTTCTTCGAGCAGTGGGGCTCAGGGAGCGATCCGGCCCTTAACCACGGCAGAGGAACAGGAGATTGCAGAGAAGCTTACTCAGTTTTGCCAGAGGGGACCACCTAGGTACTCGGGGCGGAGTACTCAGCCCTGGGAGATAGGGACTTGGTTGACTGCAATGGAGAAGTTGTTTCGAGATTTCTTCATTGATCCGAGGTTTAGGGTGCATATGGCAGTTCATTGCATAGAGGGGGATGCAGATGCCTGGTGGCGTCGGGTTGAGCCTTTGGAGTTCCAGATCACCCGACAGGTACCCTGGTCAGAGTTTAGACGGATGATTTTGGATACCTACTTCTCTTCGAGCGTGAAGAAGAAGCTGGAAGATGATCTTAAGAACCTTCAGCAGGGCGACCGGACAGCATTGGACTACTTTCAAGAGTTTACGCGGTTGCTCAACTGCGTACCCTATGTCGCCAGGGATGGTCCGCACCAGGTGGAGCTCTTTGAGACGGGTCTGCGCCCGGAGATATAAGGGTTTTATTAGACCCAGTGTGTCACCTTGGGGAGCGCCGGTGCTATTCGTGAAGAAGAAGGATGGGTCACTACGATTATGTGTGGACTATAGAGAATTGAATAAAGTGACCATCAAGAACAAGTACCCTTTGCCGCGCATCGACGATCTTTTTGATCAGCTGCAAGGGTCTTGTGTCTTTTCTAAGATAGATCTGCAATCCGGTTACCACCAACTGAAAGTGAAGGCCGAGGATATTTCGAAGACGGCATTCAGGTCACGGTATGGGCATTATGAGTTTACAGTTATGCCTTTTGGACTGACTAATGCCCCTGCCGCATTCATGGATTTAATGAACCGGATCTTCCGACCGTACTTGGATCGATTCGTGGTAGTGTTCATCGATGACATTCTGATTTACTCCCGGAGCGATGCGGAGCATGAGGAGCACTTGAGGACTGTGCTACAACTTCTACGAGAGAAGAAGTTGTATGCCAAGCTGGCGAAGTGTGAGTTTTGGCTTCGGGAGGTAGCTTTCTTGGGCCATGTGATTTCCGCCGCTGGTGTGGCAGTAGACCCGGCGAAGATTGAGGCAGTCCGGGATTGGCCCCGACCGACAACCGTTTCTGAGGTACGCAGCTTCATGGGATTAGCTGGGTATTATCGTCGGTTCGTGGAGGGTTTTGCGAAGCTCTCTATACCCCTCACTCGCTTGACGCGTAAAGGAGTGAAGTTTATCTGGAGTGAGGACTGTCAAAGGAGCTTTGAGGAGCTGAAGGGTAGACTGATGACCGCTCCTATCCTTTCCCTCCCTATTATGGGGAAAGGATATGTGATCTACAGCGACGCATCACACAGTGGACTTGGTTGTGTGTTGATGCAGGAAGGGAGGGTAATTGCTTATGCATCGCGACAGCTCAAGGATTATGAGAAGAATTACCCTACCCATGACTTGGAGCTTGCTGCCGTGGTGTTTGCACTGAAGCTTTGGCGCCATTACTTGTATGGGGAGCACTGTGAGATCTACACCGACCACAAGAGCCTGAAGTATCTGTTCACACAGAAAGAGCTAAACCTAAGGCAACGCCGATGGTTGGAGCTGTTAAAGGATTATGACTCGGAGATCCTTTACCATCCGGGCAAGGCCAATGTGGTTGCAGATGCCTTGAGTAGGAAGGCTATGCAGAGTCTGTCCATGATGATTACTGGCCAGGCGCCCTTGTTAGAGGAGATGAGACGACTCGAGATAGAGATTGTGTCCCCTGGGGTTTCTGCTAGGCTGATGTCAGTAGTCGTGCAGCCCACTCTGCTGGACAAGATTAGAGAAAAACAGAGTGAGGATCCCCACTTGACCAGGATTAGAGATCAGATTCCGAATGATCAGTCAGGGGACTTTACAGTAGATGCTTCGGGAGTACTCATGTACAGGGACCGAGCATGTGTGCCAATAGATACGGAGATCAGAGAGCAGATATTGCGAGAGGCCCATTATACACCTTATACCCTACATCCTGGTGGGACTAAGATGTATAAGGACCTCAAGGCACACTTTTGGTGGAATGGCATGAAAAGAGATATCGGGAGATTTGTGGCTCAATGTTTAACTTGTCAGCAGGTGAAAGCTGAGCATCGAGTACCAGCTGGCAAGTTACAAAGTCTCCCAATCCCCGAGTGGAAATGGGACCACATTACAATGGACTTTGTGGTCGGATTGCCGAGGGCACAGGGAGGTGCTGATGCTATCTGGGTAGTTGTGGATCGACTTACCAAGTCAGCGCACTTTTTGCCTGTACAAACTACTTGGTCACTCGAGCGACTAGCCCAGTTATATCTTGATGAGATAGTAAGGTTACATGGAGTACCAGCCTCCATAGTATCAGATAGAGACCCGAGGTTTGTTTCGCGTTTCTGGAGGAGCTTGCACACAGCCTTGGGGACTCAACTCAGGTTCAGTACGGCTTTCTATCCGCAAACTGATGGGCAGTCGGAACGGACTATACAGATCCTGGAGGACATGCTGAGGGCTTGCGTCTTGGATTTCGGCGGAGGGTGGATTCGACACTTATCTTTAGCTGAGTTTGCGTACAACAACAGCTTTCAAGCGAGCATTCAGATGGCTCCGTTTGAGGCGTTGTATGGACGCAAGTGTCGATCACCGCTATATTGGAGTGACGTAGGCGAGAGACGGACATTGGGTCCAGATGTATTGTTAGAGGCAGAAGAGAAGGTTCGAATGATTCGAAAGCATCTTCAGACCGCCCAAAGCCGACAAAGGAGTTATGCCGATGTTCGGCGACGAGACTTAGAATTTCAGGTTGGAGATCATGTATTTCTGAAAGTCTCGCCGTCCAAAGGAATCAGGAGGTTCGGCATTCGTGGGAAACTGAGCCCTCGTTATATTGGTCCTTTCGAGGTATTAGAACGCATAGGGCCAGTTGCCTATAGGCTCGCACTTCCTCCCAGACTTGCTGGTGTCCACGATGTATTTCATGTTTCTACTCTGAGGAGATATGTCTTCGACCCGTCGCACGTCATCGACTTCACACCGCTCGAGATCAGCGAGGATTTGAGGTACGAGGAGCGTCCACTGCGAATTCTGGGTCGAGAGGTGAGAGAATTGCGCAGTCGGACTATTCCCTATGTGAAGATTCTTTGGAGCAATCATGATGAACGCGAGGCGACGTGGGAGCTCGAGTCAGAGATGATGGACACCTACCCCTACCTGTTTGAGGCTTTGGACTGAGGTATGATTTTCGTTTCGAGGACGAAACTCTTTTTAGTGGGGGAGGATGTGATGATCCGAATTTTTATAGAGGATTTTACAATGTTAACGGCGATTAGAGGAAGCCTACACAGTGCAATGGAGCTTGTAGAGGCGAAAATGGACCTCAGAAATGGACCCGGCACGAAAAACGGAGCAAGTGGAGTTTTTCGGGGATTTTCGGCAAAATTTCGGATGAGAATTTGAAGAAACGGACGGCGGATTCGGACTCAGCACGCGAAAACGATCAAAACGGTATATTTACTTTAATTTTTCGACACTGGGGGTACTGTTCACCGGAACAGTAACCCGGCCGCCGGAATTACTGTTCCGGCGACCGGCGGCCGGCGGCAGGCGGCGGCGCACGGCGGAGCAAGGCGGCGCACGGGGCGGAGCAGGGCCGCAGGCGCCGCGGGCAGCGCGGGCAGGCGGGGGCAAGCGCGGGCAGGCGCGCAGGCGCGGGGTCCACAGCACAGGCGTGCACCGGGTGCACCGAAGTTCTGGAATGCCACGTGGCATCCTCTGATTGGCCGAAATCAATAAGGGTTATCGGTTTGTCTGTGACACGTGGCGCTCCCTGATTGGCCGACAGGATCCGGAAGACCCGGCGCGTAGACCGGGCTCGTGCGCCCCGTGGACCACGTGGGACACGTGGCCACTGTTCATTGGCGGGCGCAGAGCCGCCCACGTGCACCGGGCGCGTGGAACACGTGGGCGGCTCGGACACGTGGCGTTTTTTTATTAGCCCTTCTTGGATGTTTTCTGTTTTGTGAGGCGTGGCGCCGTGTGATTGGCTGGTTTCGGTGTCCCGTGTTCGGGCCCGGATTTTTTGTGGAGCCCGAATAGGGATTTTGGCCCATTATAAATACCCTCTCTCTCTCTCTCTGCCATTTGCGAATTCTAGAGAGAGAAAATGACAGTGAGCCCTTAATGAAAGTTTTCCCTTTCTCTGTCCTCTATCTACCCTAGATATTTCAGAATTTCTGGATCTTCCGACAGCGAGTTATCTGCGACACGACGCACTACGACGATTGTCAGTTTCGGCCCATTTTCCGTCGCAGTTCAGTCGGAAATTCCCTGTGTGCTAACCAGGAGGAATTTTTGAACGATTTCTGCGACAGCGCGACCGTAAGAGGTAAGGCTTCATTTTTCGTGTTGATCACTTTGCTCCGTTTCGCACTTTTGGCACGGTTCCCGAGGCACCTTTGACCCCCCTTTTTGCTGTGATATTTTCTGGACAGCATCGACTTCTCCGATTTATATCTTGAGCTAGGAACATCGGATCAAGGCAAATAAGTAGTCGATTTTGATCTACTCGTCGCAAAGAACGCAAGTGTAATTTTTCTGGATTTTCCAGAGTGCTGTACAGAGGTGAAAAATCCCTTCTTTTGTGCTGTTTGGAAAAACCACAAAGGCTGTATTTTTGGGGTTTGTGTTTACTCTGGATTTGTTATTCTGTACAGTTGTGCACTGTTTTCGACGAGTTGTCGGGGTAAAGGACTGTGAATAGCAAGGAGGCTTTTTGGGTGTGGATTGCGCTTTTCGAGGTGGGTGGTTGTTGCTTACCTCATTTTTGACTAACTCACTAGGAGTATTAGAGATTCCCTATTCCAAAACTGATAATCGATATTCCAATTATGAATTGCATGAGTAGACCCCACAAATCATATGACAGCTCATTTATGTTTAATTGGGACACTAGTGTTGAGACAAATGCTATATCCTATTCTCGCATGCAAATGACTTATCATGTTTGGAACATTTAAACCACTTTTTCCAAATAAATATCAAACACTTTTTCTCAATTTTTAAAGAGGACAATTGCATGCTTGTTTGGACACCTAGATAGGCCACTGTTTATTGCTACACTATTATTGGGACTTGATTTAGGAGAAACCATGTTTTACTATTCTCCTTCGCATCTGGATACATGTTGCTCGGTTGAGCAGGGTTTGGGATAGTGTAGTTGAGGCCTTGGAGTCTGGGACAGGTTAGACTCGATTAAGGGTTGTGGGGCATTGTGGTAACCGTGGACATTAGGCGGTTAGCCAGATATTGATTATTTCATCAGATTTTGGGTCTTATGGGGTGTTGCGGCGACCGCGGACACTAGGCGGTTGACCGGATGTTCACTTATGCATCAGATTGGGTTTCAGATTTCCCTAGTGGATGGAGTTTCCCACTTATTGAGTACTATTGCATCAGATTGGGGATCGGGGTTGCATTAGTGGATGGAGTTTCCCACTTTGATCATAGTCTTGATCCAGTCCTGCTATATTGAGATGCTTGACAGAGATACTGGTGATACTGATGACAGAGATACTTTACTCGTGTGGGTCGCTCCCCTCGAGTGCTACTCCGGAGGTAGGCTTTTCGGACCCAGCCTTGTGTGCCGGTCTGATACTTATTTTGGGATGCGAGCCGTGCGGGCCGATCCCGCGGTTTCGAGCCTTGCGTGCAGATGCCGCTGAGCAGGCAGTACCAGTCTTACTGGTGGTACTAGATTGGGTTATTTGGTCAGACACTGTTTCCTGATGCATTCATACAGTCATTTCTTTCAGTATTATATTCAGAGGCATAGTAGTGGTAGTTTTCTTTTTCAGCCGCCTTTATAGCGTACCACTGTTCTTCCCTTCTGCCTCTTATAGTCCTAGTGGGTGCGTCAGTGTTTGAGGTTTTACCCACTAGGGGAGGCTACTGGTTTATCTAGTAGTTCTCACCCCCATTATTGTTCTCTGTTTCTTCTCCTTTATATTGCAGAGTCGTCTGCGGGAGCTGCTAGGCCGTCGGCAGCTGATCGAGGTAAGGGGATCGCTGAGTAGATAGATCTCCTGTGAGACTGAGAGTTGTATTAGACAGATATTGCACCCTCCACTCAGACTGTTGTATCTTCCTTTTATTTTGGACCTGGTTTTAACCAGCTGGATGTACTATTTTGGTGAGCTGGGAGACTATTGTATTTATACAGCTTTATTTGTATTTCAGTCTGAGTTATTATGTGGTTCTTCTATTTCAGCTCTGTATTATGCTCTTTTATTGTACATTTTATATCTGAGCAGGTTACCGACGCTTCGTGTACATGAAAAATTCCGTGTGCACGGCGGATCTGTTGGCGAGTCCGGGTTCTGGTTTCCACCCGGGGCGTGACACAATAGTATAATAATTTATATATATAAATTTAACATGTTTTGTATATTTAATATAAATTTAATTTATCTATTGAAATACAGGCCGACACACTACGACAGATAGATACTACTATAGGCCAGTTATTGCATGATCGTCCGTCGCCTACGAGGATATTCGGGACTCTGACAGATATGCGCGAGCATATTCATATGGTACTGCAAAATGTACCGTCGGTACATACTGTCAGAGTTTCTGAGGGACGAGGAGATTATGCTCACGCATCGTCCTCGAGTCATCAAGTACCTTCATATCACTAGAAATTTCAAATTAAGTTTTCAAATTCAAATTAACTAACTATTTACGCCATTTTAGGTGACACGATCTCCATCTCCTCCTATTCAGGCCCCTACGACATTTTCCTAGACGTCAGAGTCACTCCCGCCTCCTGTATCACGGACATCTTTTGCATCGACATATTCACGTCGTCGTCCCTCGTCATCATCACCACAGGAGATCCAACATATTGCTGAACATGATGAGGGTGGTATTATCGAGGAGCTCGATCAGTTGGCAGCGGTCGAGCATCTTGATGATATGGCGATTATCGAGCTTGTTGTTCCTCGTGAGCGTGGGCGTGGACGCAGGCGTGGCCGAGGAGGTCGAGAGAGAGGATAAGCTCAAAATTGAGTTTTATCTCAATTTTGAGTTTGAGGGTGTATTATTAATATTTTTGTGATTATATTTTTTTGTTGTTACTCAACTGTTATATCTGAATGTTGTGAAATTGTTCCACATAATTTCTGAATGTTTTAGCTCAATATCTAGATGTTGTGAAACTTGTTGTACTTTTTCATTCTGTTATGAAACTTGTTGTACAAATTTTATTTTTTTTAGTTGAAAAAAAATTCTTGTCTTTACTGTGGTTAAAGGCGCTGAACCATTCAGCGCCTTTAACATTTAGTTCAGCGCCTTTAACATTATGTTAAAGGCGCTGAATGGTTCAGCGCCTTTAACATATGAGGTTAAAGGCGCTGAAAGGTTCAGCGTCTTTAACATTGATGTTAACGACGCTAAATGGTTCAGCGCCTTTAGCGTTAGCCAATTTTCGCGAAAATTGGCCAAGTCCTCAGCGCCTTCAGCATATATGCAGAAAACGCTGAATCATTCAGCGTCTTCATAGGGTTTTTGTGAAAACGCTGAATGATTCAGCGCCTTCAGCAAATACACTGAAGGCGCTGAATCATTCAGTGTCTTCATATTGTCCCGCCTCCGTGGCGCCCTGCTGGCAAAAGCAGGATTATTTTTGCAAAAAAAAATTTGGAATGATCATTTGTAAATTTTAAAAGTTTTTAAGGTTATTTAAAAAAAAATCCCCTACTCCTACAGATCAAATAGTGTACAGTAAACACCAAAGGAGACTCGAAGAAGTAATATATATGAGAAAGAGTGGAAGTTCATGAAAAGAACACAAAGATCCAGACATCTTACAGACCATGGAGAAAGTGGAGAAGCTAAAAGCGGGCAATACAGAAGATAAAAAGTGAGAACTAAAATAAGTGTAAAGAAATAACATTACCACAATTCAAACGCCAAAATACAAGACCAGAACTATTCAATATTCAATTGCCTAACACATCAGATTCCTAAATCCACAAATAATCAGCATTGCCGTTTTGTACAGCCAAAGTTTTCAACATACAGCTGAATTCAAAAAGTTCCACTGCAACACTTCTACCACCGTGGTTGCTAGCGGTGGTTCCATCAACAAGTTAAAGATGTAGCCAAAATAGAATCCTTGGTTAGCAATCTTTCCTATTTATGAGAAATTTACTCTTTCCACCAATATAAAGTTATATATATATTTATATACATATATAGAGTGCGGCTACTATGCTTTTAAAAGTACCAATCAATTGGTTCTTGTAAGTATTTTACCGTTAAATCTATCCCTTTAATTAATTTCACCTCTTAGATCATATTAATCTAGCAACCACCCACTAAACCCAAGAGACCCACTATCATCCTAATCACATATTCTTTCGTCCAAGAACTAAAAACCTGAAAACACCAATGACTTGGTACTTTAAAAAAAATAAGAGCTCATATATATATATATATATATATATATATATATATATATATATATATATATAGTCCGGCTACTATGCATGTACAAGAATAGGCTTCTGCTTTCAAAAGCATATAAGCTCTACTCTCTCTCTCTCTATATATATATAACTAGGCTACTATGCTATCGATAGCACCAAGTCATTGATGCTATCCAATTTTTAGTCCTTAGATTAAGGAATGTGCGGCTAGGATGATAGTGGTCTCCTAGGGTTTAGTGAGTGGTTGGTTGAATAGTATAATTTAAGGGGTGAAAATAATCAAAAAGGTAGATCTAACGGTAAAAAAATTGGTAGCATCAATTGCTTGGTGCTATCGATAGCATTCCAGCCGGACTATATATATATATATATATATATATATATATATATATATATATATATATATATATATAAATTAGGCTAGAATACTATCGATAGCACCAAGCCATTGGTGCTATCAAGTTTTTAACCGTTGGATGAAAAAATATGCGGTTGGAATTATAGTGGACCCCTAGGATTTACTAGGTGGTTGGTTGAATAGTAAAAATTTTAGGGGACCACTATAATCCCAACCGCATATCTTTTCATCCAATGGCTTAAAACTTGATAACACCAATTGTTTAGTGCTATCGATTTAATTCTAGCCGGACCCTATATATATATATATATATATATATCGACTGGGTGCGTGAATGGCATAAAACTCAAAATAGTAGCTAGAAATAGGTCGAGGTCGAGTTATCTGTAAGGGAAAAACTCTACATGGAGTTACAAATAACAAAATAACCAACAAGATCTAGATCATCTATCCTTCCATTGATCAGGTAATGAAGATCCAAACACTTGAGCTAGCACTAGCCTCTGCCTCTTATTCAACTTGTGAAATTCACATCCATTAGAGGCTCCATCCTTGAGTAGTAATCCTCTCCCATCTTCGAGAGCCTTTCTTCTCAGCGAGCACAAAACAGCAGATGGCACACTTGTGGCCGCACTATCCTCCGTGCCGGAATCTGCCATATCATCCATCGTGCACTTCGAGGTTTCATTTGATAACTCACAGGATTCTTGGCTTTCATCTTTTACAGCTGAAGATTCTAGTGGACTGCTGTTGCTGTTGCTGCTTCCCCACCATTTGGTAGAAAGAGATGATAAGCCATTTGTTGGGAACCCATACTTGAATTCGTCCATGAAGGTGGGGATGTTCCTGATTTGGCTTAAATGGAGCATATTATTAGGAGACACACCATGCGCAAACCTAATGCCTTGTTGTAGAATGTTACTTTGTGTGGGAACTCCGCTTTGGGATTTGGAGTTATCTTGATCTTCACTGTGACAAAGCATAGCTGGTATTAGGAAAAATGAGTACATGCTTGTCCTTGGAAATTGTAATAGTAGATAGTATATACAACATCATGAAGAACATAAATAATCATATATACAACATCAGAAAGAACATAATAAATTTTCATGATTATATATATGCACATAATTCTATATAGATTTTTTTGGCATTTTATGTATGGACCATGTGTAAATGCACATGGATCGTCATACTAACTACTAAGTAGTGCAGTATAAATAGAGGTTCCACCAAAATTCAAGAAGTTTAGGTTAGAAATCAGGATAACAATTGACGATGAGACACTGTTATACATAAATGCTAAGATTTGGAATAATATTACTGATGCATCAAGCAAATTTAGTAAAGACATTAAATTAATAAAACTACCGGTATGAGATCGTTTCATAATTGGGCAATAAGGCTTTAAATTAAAATTACTGAGTGTTGGATGTGGTCTATACGGTCCAATTGCTAATGGACGAGAGGTAGACGTTCTCAATACTATGGTCTATAATATCCGACTCAATAGTAATGTCAAAGAAAAGCATGACTTGTGCTACGAAGAACATTTCTTCCAGGGCAACTTGACGATCAGGCGATAAGGGTAAGGGTGTAAAACTTTCTACATAGGCATTCTACATCATGCACATGACTTAACAGTTTAGAATTTGATTTGTGGTCTCATTCTATGAAAAAAGCTAATGATGATAAATGACCAAAGTACACTATTAAATTCTTATAGAACCATACTACATATGTATGTTCACGCACAAAACTTTGAGGTTTATTGTACAATTATATTTAATGGAAGCATACTTTTTATGCATGCATCATTTAGATCACAGAAAATAAGAAAAAGTTCAAATGAACCCAGGACATCCCAAAAGGCTATCACTTTGTCCTCCATGGTAATATCAGCATCAAGGATTTAAGGGTTAGTTTGGTTCAAAATAGGAATCGAAATAGGAATAGGAATGGAAATGGACCGGAATAAAAAACGGAATGATGAAAAACATCAATTTGTTTGGTTCATACGAGGAATCAGAATCATGTTCAAATCAAAAATAAAAAATAATAATAATTTTAATTAAAATTTAAATTCACTATGATATTCGTAATCAAAATTTAATTCCAAATTTGAACTCACAATTTGAATTTAAAATTTGAATTTACACTTCAAATTCAAGTTCAATGCCAAAATTTAAATTTAGAACTAAATTCAAATATCAAAGTTATATTAGAATTTAAACTTCAACGTAAGAAATTAAAAATTAGATTTTAAATCCATAATTCAAATTCAAATATAAAATTATAACACAAATTTAAATATAGATTATTATTTGAATTTAAATAATTGTTAGTGAAGAAAAAAAGAGTTCTTTCTCAATCCTTTCCGGAATCAAAGTTGATTCCCCATTTTCATGGGGGAGTCATTTTAGGAGGATTCGATTCCTTACGGAATGAGAATCGAAATATCAATCTCTCAAACCAAAGATCAGTAATGGAAATAAATTTCCAAATCCAATTTCAAGCCTCAAATCCTTCAAACAAAACATGCTCTAATTCTCTATCAACACGAGCCATGCCCACTGTGCCATACCATGCTGACAATATATTGGCATAATACAACCCCCGTGCCGACGATACAATTTAAAACCCTTTTTTCTTTGAAAATAACGAGTAGTTACATCAATAACATGCAAAATATTTGATAAAGAAATATAATGAGTTCAAGTTCCAATTCTAGCCCTCGACAATTAGAATACATTGATACTAAAGAAAATAAATATTTCATGCTATTGTGTGTCAGCACACAGGTACATTTTTGAACGGCGCACAGCAACATGACGCAACGAGCACCGTGGTACGGCAAGTGCTTGACACGGCCCTTTGCCACGACACTTAAATCATTGGTCAGTATCTTGTAGTTCTTGCTAACTGCCTTACGTAAGTTTGCACATATTATGTGTTTTTTCCTTATCTTACACAATTTGCTTCTATCAAAATAATTTCTTGTTAAGCAATCCCTAGGAGCAAACAAGAATGCCCCAGAAATCTTGATTTTGACTGGGATAATTGCAATCAATAAAACGTTTCGAAGTGTTATTTCCACTGTAAAATGCAATAACACTTATGAGATTTAGCAAATTTACATATAAGGTGTAATATACTGGGCCTTTGCAAAAGGTTGTAGTGTGGTGTAGTGACTAGTATTCCTTAGAGTTCTGGAGGTTATTTGGTAGAGTTGGGTCTGTTCTGGCATGAAACGGACGCGAAAACAGAGTTCGAAAATATTTTCAGCAGAAACTAGAGTTTTTGAGAACTTACGGACGCCCGGAAGTGGTTGTGGGTGCCCTGAAATGTTGTGTTGAGTGGAGTTTCAGTGTTCCAGACGGTCCAGATCGCCATGTGGATGCCTGGATAACTCGGTTGCAGTTTCAGAGGCCCGAAAATGATTCGAACACTCAACTCGAGAGCTGAGGTTACTGAGGTCACTGTTCACGCAAAGAATCGGGAGCCCAAAACCCCCTGCGGACGTCCGAAAGTGCTACGGATAAGATCAACAAATCTGAAAGCCGTGAACAGGTGACTCATCATGAAGTTTTGGACGCCTGAAAGTCATTCTAAGGACCTGAAAGTTGATTCGGGCTGACGGAGTTGTTTTGGCTATTTCTTCGAAATTGAGGGGTCTATTTGCAATTATTGCATTCCTATTAGAGTTCCCTCACCCCCAGCTGCTCATTCCTCATCTTCCGACTGAGGAAACCCAACTCTTTCTCTCTTTTCTTCCATCCTTTCACATTCTTCTTGTGGATTCTTGATTTATAGAGTGATAAAGTGATTTCTACTTCTCCCTTGTGATCTCTAATCTTTTCACAACTGAGATTTCAGTTGAAAAGTGAGAAGGAGAGCTCTTGGAGGAACCCGCCTTGTGTCCCAACCAGTTGATAAACCAAAAGATGAGATTTGAGGTTTTAGAGGTTAATATATGGAGTATTGAGGTGATTTTACTATTAGCGATGGTATTATCATGAATTTTTGAAATGATCTTATTAGAAATGATGTTGGATGAGAACTCGTGTATGAATTACTTTTGTGTAGGGCTGTGTGGAGGACCAAAGAGCTGATATTGAGATTGCCACAAGTTGGAAAGTAAAATGGTGGGTACTTGTAGAAAACGGTGAACAAATCTCTGTCTATGTAACCTTGTCCTAGCATAAATTACTTGTAGTACCTGTACTTTAAATTTGAAAATTTGAATAAAATTTGGAATTTGAGTTCTGAAATTTAAAGAGGGTGTTATTTTCAGCATAATAAGAAGAAATTTCTCAGAAAAGAAATTACCGGTTTATTGGTGAAGCAGTGCTGAAGGGAGTGGTCAAGACCGTTTTTGTTTTCGTTGCACTGGTTGCAGTGAAAAACGTGAAAAGAGAAAATCGGATTTTCCCGTAAATCAACCGAAAAATTTTGAAGTAAGATTATCGAAAAAGTAAAATCGTCACTTCGACGGTGTCGGCAAGATGAGAACAGCGGTGCGATCTGATTTCAAATCCGATATCTGGATCTCCCGAAAATACATTTTCTGTGAGTAAGTCGAACCGGAAAACCAGTTTTTGGTAAATTCGAAATCAGTTACGGAATTCTACGCACCGATTCGCGAATTCAGCGATTTTGGGTGAATCGGCGTTTGGGCACGCTTTTCGAAAAAGTTATTTGAGTTTAAAATTTTGAAAATTGAACGTTAGGGATAGAAAATATCTAGCCGAGGACGTGGGGGTAAATAAAAGAAAGGGGATTAGGGCGATTAATACAAATCCCCAATTTCCCCTAACCCATCTCATAACCGCCCCCTTCTTTCCTTCCTCCCAACGTCCGTACGCCGTTTTCCGACGAAACCCGAGCCGAAAATCGTCGCCGTCGCCGAGGCCATCACCGTCGGAGCCAAGGAAGACCAGCCGAGCACCTCCCAGCCCAGCCGCGCCACACCTGCAACCCAGTCGCACAGCCGAGCCCGCGGCCCGCCCTACGCCTGAGCCCGCCCTACGCCCTAGCCCGACCCGGCCCGGCTCGCGCGAGCGCTCCCCTACACCATGCGTGCGCCCGGCTCACGCGCCACCGCCCCTGGCGTGAACCCGGCTCGCGAGCCGTTGTGCTGCATGGCTGCACCCGAGCTCGGCCCGGCCCGCGCGACCGCCCGGTGTCTCTGCACCCTGGCCCAGCCCGGCCCGCGCCTGGCCTCTTTGCGCCCTAGCTCAGCCCGGCCCGCAAGCCACCTTCCCTGCACCCG
Organism: Tillandsia fasciculata; assembly: GCA_029168755.2. NCBI lineage: Eukaryota > Viridiplantae > Streptophyta > Magnoliopsida > Poales > Bromeliaceae > Tillandsia > Tillandsia fasciculata. The sequence continues at coordinate 11,963,474 of CM054941.1, forward strand.
AGCCCAGCCTGGGGAAAGCCACCTTAGATCTTCGTTTTCGCGGGCTTCAGACCGATCCGATCTTGACGGTTCTTCGGGCTTCGGACCGATCCGATCTTGACGGTTCTTCGTAGTGGTCATCGCAACGACGTTGTCAAGTGCCCAGATCGTTGTCCATCTTTCTGTGGGTTGTCGGATCGCCATCTAGACCACCCGAAACCTGCGCTGAATCCGGTTTGATGGCAGAATTTTGCCGGTCTTCATGTTTTGGACATCGGTACACCATTTTCGCGTTCCGGCACCCCCGACAACCTCCGACCTTCCGGTTCTTAAATACGGTAACCCCGGAGCCCTCGGTGTTTATTTTAATTTCGTAATTATCACTAAATCACAGCGATGGTGTAATTATCGCGTACATTGGTTTACGGCGACTCCGGGTGACCCGATTGCAGGTTTTCGGACTCCGATCGATCCCCAGACAGCGGCACGACTAGGGGTGTAATGTGTGCCGTGCCGGGCCAGCACGGCACATTTTCCAGGACGAAACGGGCCAGGGCCAGCCCGGCCCGGCCCAGATTCAAATCCGGGCCGTGCCGTGCCGGGTCGGATCTCTTAAGCATCCGGCCCAGCACGGCCCTTTGGCGCGAAAGGCACGGGCCGTGCCGGGCCAGGTCGGCTTCTTAAATTTTTTACTTTAATTTTTTTAAAAAAATATATAAAATTTAAAAATATAAATAATAAATTATTTCTATTTAATTTTATATTTTGATAAAAAGAATTATTAAAAAAATAAATTTAGAAAAAGGTTTTGGTCCAATGGACCATAAAATTTTGATCCATTGGACGAAAACCACATCTCCCAAGGTGCCATAAAGACCTTGGGAGGAGGGCTCATGGGGAGAAAGGCTAAGAAGAGCACTTCTCCCCAAGAGGCTCATGGGGAGAAAAGCCAAGAAGAGCTCTTCTCCACAAGAGTTGACCCCAAGGCCTAAGGCAAGTTGCCTTGGGCCTTGGGGTCCGGGCCGTGCTGGCCCGGCTGGCACGGCCCACATGGACGTGCCGTGCCGGGCCGCGGGCCTGCACCTTGGCCTGGCACGGCCCAGGCCCGTCACGAGCCGTGCCGGCCGAAATTTTGGATCGGGCCGGCTCGGCCCGAAGCTACAGTAATCGCCCGAAGCTACAGTAACCGTGCCGGGCCGGGCAGGCCACGGGACGCCCAGCCCGTTTTACACCCCTAGGCACGACTTCGGGGATCCCACGTGCTGCTCGAAATCAACGGCGGACTGATTCCGAGTCGCAGGATTAGAGGTATGAACTCTTTGTTGCATAGGCCCTAAATTAATTTGATTAGTCGTATCGGTGGGACCTTGTGGTGCAAATTGCACATGCAGAATACCTGGACAGCGCCATCATCGCGGGAGGGACCCTTGGACTATTTGTCCTCATTCCAACGACGGTGAAGTCGTCCGGGTCATGTTTTGATCGGGGAGCCGATCGGTGCGATGGTCCGGGAGTCGGTCGATCGTTCTGGTTAAGTGGAACGACGGGATTTTTTGGGCGAAGTGGTTGGGACCACTGATTCGCTGGTTATCATTTCCGAATTGATTAATTAAAGTATTGGATCTTGTTTAGTTCCGAGGAGTTACGAGACATCATCGGGTGAGCCGCAAGCTCGGTAGATCGTCCGGTTGAGGTGGGTACTCCGATCCGAAGTTGAGAATGTTGTCGATCTGGTTAACTCGACTCTTCACTCCTTATTGTCTCTTTACTTTGTCAAGTAGAATGCTTAGCTTTCATCACGGTTATTGTGATTGTCTTGGAGTTGATTTCATTGAGACCTTTTGCCGTAGGTGTTCACTAAACACGGTTACTGTGTGCTTAGCTACTTCTTGAAGCTGGTGTAAGTGGAATAGTGCTTAGCTACTTCTTGAAGCTAGTGTAAGCGGAATAGTGGACTTTTACGGTGGTTTAGATTTACTTGACGGATTGTGGTAGAATGGGACAAATCTGGACATCTAAGCGATTTAGATGTATAATCGGTTGTTGACATCTAGTTTGACCTCCGGGTCGGTTTTCCTAGCTTATCGCTATGCGACTACTTGTCGCAGTTAGTTATAATCAGTAGTAGACATATAGGTGACTTAGATGTATAATCTTCATATAGGTGACTTAGATGTATAATCTTCTTCTTTGGCTTTCCGTTTGACCTTCGAGTCGGTTTTGTTTGCTAACCGTTTTGCGACTACTTGTCGCGGTTGGTATTGACCATTAATGAACATCTCCGTGATTTAGACATATGGTCTTATTTCTTGATATTTCGACTGACCTTCGGGTCAATGCTATTAGCTTATCTCTATGCGACCAATCGTCGCGGTTGATTATGATAGAGACAATCATGGATATCTAGGTGATTTAGATGTGTAGGCTCTTCTTTAACTTCTTGTTTGATCTCCGGGTCGGTTTCACTTACTCATTACTATTGCGACTAATTGTCGCGGTTTGACTGGATCTTTTTACGATAGTCACACGCACACTAGAGGTTTGGCCACCGCATTAGTGTACTTTTTTAGAGAGGTGGTTTGATTGACCCGTGATCCCTACGCAGCAGCTTTTGGGTTAGGGGACCCCTTGCAGCTATTGCGGTGCCGCGGTTAGAGCGGCTGGGGTTTGATTTGCACCAGTATATCGAGCAAGTTTGTGACTTGGCCTAAGGTATGTGGACCAATATGGCGGTTATGATTGGGTATATTACAGATTTGTGTGTTTACTGGATGTTCTTATAGTAGCGGCTCTTTCTGTATTCTCTTTTACAATTCATTATAGTATATCTTTTCATTTCAGCTGTAGAACAGTTATTTTAAGCTATATTTGAGCTCCTTGTGTTCAGCGTGGAATTCTGGTCAGAGTTGGATATTCATGAGTTTTCTTTTCTTTTTTCTTATGAATATGAGGATTAAAGTATAAAGTTCAGCCTAGAACAGTTATTTTCTTTTTTCTTACATAAAAGTAGCACAAAGAGGTTCTTAGCATTTCAACAGCTAGAGACTAGTTTTAGAAGTACTAAAATACCAAGGTTGAAAATACAATTAATAAAAAGAAAATATGCTATAAAACCTGGTAGAAATGTGGGAATAATAAATAGGTATGAAAGCTACAAAGTGGTTAAAAAAGAAGATGAAAGAGCAATTACTAAAGCTTAATATAATGCATATGGTGTCCTTATTTAAGCTAAGGACACATTTGGTATGAGGTGAAAGCGGGTGAAAAATTAGTCCGGAATAGTCTATAGCCTGTTAACTTTATTTGTTATGGCAAACATAATGTTTTGTTAAGGATTTTTGTATTGGAGTATTTCGTGAAGTAGATTGAGTTTTGAAGATTGAAGATGAAGACCTGATAATCACAAACATCAATCTCAAGAAGAATGGATTTAAAATGTTCAGATACGTTCAATTAAATATTTTTGGTGATTTGAATACATTCTTATAGATTAGAAACACTTGGAATATTTTCTGTGGAATAAAAATCAAAAACTGGACATATTAGTGTTCTGGATCTGGACCTTGAACATGGTTTGGTTCATGCGAATTTCCAGTCTGGATCAACATGATTTCAGTCCGGACCCCGAACATTGTTTTTCTTATGTTGCATGAATCAGTCCGGATCAGACCCATTCCAGTCCGGGCCCCAAACCATAATTCTTGAAATTTTTATAATTGTCACGACAGACCGGATCAGACTGATTCCAATCCGGACCGCCGTGCGGGAAAAATATATTTTAGGCAGTTTTTGATTCTTATCTCTTTCCAAAAAATTTCTAGCCTATAAATAGACCCTAAGATTCATCTTTTAGGGCAAGCCGAAAATAATCCACATATAGAGAAGAAAGGAAAAACACGTTCTATCGTATGTTTCTTTTTCTATATTGATTGATTTGATTCTAGGGTTTGTCAACTCTCTTTTTCTTTGTAGAATCAAATTGATGAATACTTAGACGGTGTTTTTCTTATCTATCTATGATTATCTAAGTATTCAAAACCATCATCACCAATAAACAAATATATGATTTCCGATAAAACATCGGCGCGTGGATTCGCGTGACTTTGGGGATTCAAAATGTATCGACTTTGTGGATTCGGAGTTAGGCGCGTTCGTGTGATCGACTCGTGCTACATTGGTGAGGACCGTGGATTCGGTTAGACTTCGTGGATTCGAAGTTAGACTTCGTGGATTCGAAGTTGGACGCAAATCGTGTGATCGAGGCGCGTTGAGGACTGCGGAGATGATCTACTTGGAGCGTATGGAAAAGGTTGAGTCGTAGGTTTGCGTTATATCACCTTGTACGTGTTTTAATCTTAGTGAATTTTTTCGTATGATCGGTCCCGTGGTTTTGTACTACTAGAATGGAGTTTTCCACGTAAAATCTTGCGTACATTTTTTATTTTTCACATTGGGTTATTTTTACGCAAAGATTACTGAGTTTTATTTTTTACACCTATTCACCCCACTCTAGGTAGTTTTTTCCATATTTAGATCCTTGGATCCCATAACCCACAAGTGGTATCAGAGCGGGAATAGGGTTGTAAACGATGGTTGAGGGTGGAAACATCAATCGACCTCCGTTCTTCGATGGAACCAATTATTCTTATTGGAAAGTACGCATGAAAGCGTTTTTAATTTCTATCGATGAACGGGTGTGGCAATCAATCGAAACCGGATGGAAACATCCTACTGAAATTGTCTTTGATGCACAAATCCCTAAACCTAGGACAAAGTGGTTAAGGGAATAAATTGAGTTATCTTCTTACAATGGCAAGGGAATTAATGCTTTATTTAATACTTTGTCACAAACTAATTTCTCTAACGTCTCGGCTTGTGGGACAGTGAAAGAAATCTGGGATACTCTACAAGTTACACATGAAGGTACAAGTTTGGTGAAGGTTCAAAAACTACAGATGCTTACGAGTAAATTTGATTCAATTCATATGGCAGAGAATGAAATCTTCACAGATTATTATACACGATTGAAAGATATCATAAATACATGTGCTAACTTGGGAGAGAAGATCTCAGAATCTAAGTTGTAAGAAAAATCTTGAGAACTCTTCCCGAGAGATTTCACCCTAAGGCCGCAGCCATTGAAACAGTAAAACACCTGGACGAGATCAAAGTAGAAGAATTAGTTGGTGCACTTCAAACTTATGAAATGACTTTTCCTACTAACTATTCTTCTGGAAAGCCTTCCTCTTCTTCTAAGTCTTCAGGTATGGAATTGAAATCAACAAAAGAAGAAGACACGGATTCGTCCTCCTCAGACCAGATGATGACTTATCATTGGAGGATTTCGAGAAACAACTTGCGTTCTTGACAAGAAAATTTCGCCGAAATTTTAGAATGGGAAATTCAAGCAAATCATCATCCTTCTTCAAGTCCAAGAAAGGCAAAGAATTTTCAACTTCAAAATCAATAAAGCAAGAGAATTCTTCAAAGGAAAAGAAGAACACCGAGGGACAAACCCAGTGCTTCAAGTGCAGAGGCTTTGGTCACATCTCAGCGGAGTGTCCCAATAAGAATCCGTCTAGGAAAAGGCTATGCAAGCCGTCACGTGGGATGACTCTTCCTCTTCTAACAAGTCGTCTTCCAATGATGAGAGTACAAATGCCACGGCATTTCTTGCGTCTACAGCTTCACCCTTCATGTGCTTGTCATCGACTTCCTCTGGTCATTGTCCATCTCCTCCTTGAATGAAAGAGCATTATCGGATGATAAACCAAGCGAATCCGAAGATGAAGATTTTGCTCTCGCCTACAAAAAATTGCTACGGGACTCAAAGAAACTGGCGAAGCATAACAAAAAATTGAGAAGAAGGTTGTGGGATCTTGAAGACCAATCAAACAAGGCAACTTCTCTCTCAAAAGCTCCTGAAAAGGAAAGGGACAATATGATTAAGATCAACAGTTTCCTTCAAGAGAAAAATGAGAAGACGGAATTCATCTTTGTCAATCCAAGTATGCAAAGGAGTTGGTCAAGAAATTCGGATTGGAAGATTCTAAATACTTTCCGACTCCTATGGGAACTAGCAATAAGGGATTAGGAAGTGAATCTCACGGAGAGAGTGTAGACGAGAAATTGTATAGAAGTATGATTAGAAGTCTCCTCTACCTTACTGCTAGTCGTCCGGATATTTTTTTCAATGTCGGTATTTGTGCGCGATATCAATCTGCACCGAAAGAAATTCATTTGAAAGCAGTGAAATGGATCATCCGGTACGTGAAAGGAACGATTAATTTCAGAATTTGGTATCCTATGGGCACAACTCTTGATATTATAGAATATTCGGATGCCGATTGGGCTGGATCAGTGGATGATCGGAAAAGCACTAGTGGAGCATACTTTTATCTTGGCCATTGTCTTGTTGCATGGCATAGTAAAAAGCAAAACTGCATTACTCTATCTACTGCTGAGGCATAATACATTTCTGCAGAAAGTTGCTCGACTCAATTGATTTGGATGAAAAGTGTATTGAGTGACTTTCGGATTCCTGCGATCTCGGTGACGATTTTGTGTGACAACACCAGTGCCATCAATATTTCTAAAAACCCTGTGTTGCATTCGAGAACAAAACACATTGAATTAAGATATCATTTTCTACGAGAACTAGTTGAATCAAACACTTTGCAAATCTCTTATGTTTCTACTGATGATCAACTAGCTAATATTTTAACAAAACCCTTGGATCAAAAACGTTTTATTCAATTGCGAAAAGCAATTGGTATGCTTTCTTTTAAATAACTCATTTTTGAACCATTGCTTAGTTAGATTTTGTTTTTGTGTTTTATTTTTTTTGTTTTGTAGATATGCATTTTAGAACATTAACGGAGCATTAGCAATATTGACTTTAATTGCATCGTTTCATATCTTGAGAATTTTATTATGATTTAGATATTATTTTAACTCATTTGATGCAAGGATCATTTATATCAATTGTTTCATCTTTAATTGATCAAAGTCATTACCTCACTCAATGATCTATTGGTATTGTTTTTAACTTATTTGATGATTGAAATAAGTATGAACACGAAATTAATTTTTGGTTGAATACTTAATATCTTACATAATTAATAGCCAATTGAGGGGGAGTTTATTTTAGTGTTTCATGCTCATAAGATGTGGAAAGAGTTACATCCATTCGTAAAGTGTGAAAACTACCACCACATGGAGGAAAGAGTTACCACCTCGGTCGTCCGAGTAGTGTGTGCAGCTACCACATGTTTTTGAAAAGCATGGTCTTAATGGTTTTCTTTGTAAATCAATGCTGATTGGAATATTTGATTCATTCAACAATTCCAAGGTTGGTATAAGGTGAAATTTTGTAAAGATGCTCAAAGAGTCACTCCTTAAAACTTGTTGACTAAATTTAATTATCTAACTTATTAGAGATTTCAAATATCTATCGATCTTAATGATTCATTTTCTTTGCTCAATTGATGATTTGATAAATTCATTACTCATTAGATCGTGATTGATGTTTCGAACTTGCTCAACTTTAGAGGTTACAATTTTTATAAATTTTCGTTTCACAATTTGAGATATTTTGATAGATTTCTCATAATTTATTTCTTTTTATGTGAAATGATACTTTTTGTATTTGACGTGGATATTCGGTCGAAGGTCGAAGGTCGAAGGTCGAAGGTCGAAGGTCGCTTGCCTCGCGGAGGAGTCGGGGTCTTATCTGGTTGGCGAGGGAGAGACTTCACAATGGTAGAATCATTAATCGTTCCCAAACTATGCATATAGGTTGACGAGCGAATATCCACGTCAAATTTCTTGAAAATCCGCATAATAATCATCAGGAATGAAAGTCGCTCCGTCGGATGTGGATGCTCCACATATCGAGCCATCCTCGACCAAATAAGATAAGGAATATTGATGTTCAATCCCTGAGCTGCTGTAGGATGTCCCAAAAGATAAAGAAACAACATTATATGCCACCGCAAGACCTTCGTTTGCATATTCAGCAAGATACCCATAATCTATTTCTTTTAATGTGAAATGATACTTTTTGTATTTGATGTGGATATTCGGTCGAAGGTCGAGGGTCGAAGGTCGAAGGTCGCTTGCCTCGAGGAGTCAGGGTCTCATCTGGTTGGCGAGGGAGAGACTGTAGTGCACCGATTTCCGCAAAATGGCGAAATACGGCGAAAACACTTGTAACATATTTAAAATGTAATTACAAGTGAATATGAAGCATTTCGAATCGATGCAAAGGTCGTCGAGTCGAAAAGTGAGTTGGAGTTGAGAAATTGGAAGCTTCAAATTGTGAAACTTAAGTTATGGTGCACCGATTCCGCAAAATGGCGAAATGCGGCGATAAGACTTGTAACATATTTTAAATATGATTACAGTCGAATTTGGTGCGTTTCGGACCGACGCGAAAGGCATCGGGTCGAAAAGTGAGTTGAAACTCAAGGACTTAGAGAATTTCAGAAATTCTGATTTTTGTTATCGACAAGCTTTTTCGAGGCCCTCTCTTGAGGGCTTAGAGAAGCCAAAAAATTAAAAAGAAATCGTGGGGTGTCTAAGAAAAATTTGCTGAGAAAAGGGGATGAAGTGCCGAGGTAAGAGATTGAAAGAAAATAGGAGAACGAAGCGAAGCAAAATGCTTGAAGAATTCTGAAAACTGCAGGTTGCTGATGCAATTTTATCGGCAAGCGTTTTCGGAGCCCGTTCTTACGGGCCTAGAGCTTTCAAAAAATACAAGGGATCTTTAGAGGGCTTTAGGAAAATTTGTAGATGAAAGGGAAGAAGAAAAATTGCAAATTTAACTTCCCAGTTGGTGACAAAACGGGGAGGAAAATGGGTTCCCGAAATTGTTCCCTGCAGGAGTAAACTGCAAGAATTGGGGGCAGTTTGGGAATTCCTTTTGCAAGTTGGGGTAAATGAGTAAATTCACACTCCCTCCCCAACTATCCCTGCAGGGCATTAACTCCCCCTCTCTCTCCCTCTTTGAAAGCCCCACCCACCCTCTTCTCTCTCTCTGCGGGAGCAGGAAGAAGAGAGGAGAAGAAGAAGAAGAAGAAGAAGAAGAAGATCACTCTCTTCCTCTCCCTCTTTGTGACAAGAAAGGTACTCTCCTCTTCCTCTTTTCTCCTCTTTCTTGCGCAGGAAAAGGAAAACAAAAAAATTGTTTGAGAGGGGGGATGGCTTGCTACTGCCAGCAGCAGCAGCATCTGCCGCAGGCAGCAGCAGCTGCGCAATGCAGCTGCTCAGCAGCAGCAGCTGAGCAACAATGCTACGCAGGCAGCATTGGCAGCTGCCATATACAGCTGCAAGGGCAGGTGCAATTGCAGCTGCCTTCGGCAGCTGAGTGGGCTGCTTCCTTGGGCAACAGCTGCACTTAGCAGCTGCAGGGGCAGTTGCAGCGGCAGCTGCTAATTGCAGCTGCCTGGGCAGCAGCTGTGCAAGCTGCTGCCCAGCAGCAGAATTTCACCAAAAAAAAAAAAAAAAAAAAAAAAAAAAAAAAAAAAAAAAAAAAAGAAGAGGAAGAAAGGAGAAAAATTCAAAACAAGATTTCAAGATTTTGCCAATGAGCAAAATCATTAATTGAGGAAAAATTGCTCAAGATGGGATTATTTTCTCCCATTCTTGTAAATTAATCCAAAAAGAGCCTCTTTGGGAGGAAAGTGACCAAGTTAATGTTTTTCCCCTTTATGTTGAAAAGGGGTTTCTAGTTTAAAATTTTTATGGAAAATGTTAGATCATAAGAGTTATTGCTTCATGATTTGCCTTTTCTCTTAGAAAAACCTTGGAGATCAAAAAAGCAAAATTTTGTCTCTTTCAAGAACAAAGAAAAACATCGAGGTGGGGGATTCTGCCTAATCTGGGTGACCTCTCCCCTTGTTCCTTTGCTTTTGATCTTAGAAGCATTATAGTAGCATGTTGGAGGCGTTGGAGAATCATGATAAAAATAGGGGATAAAGATTGCATGTGTAGATGGACATAGATGAAAAGTGCAACTTTTAGTTGCCAAAGATAGACGATAAATGTGCATGTGTAAAGGAACTTAGAGGAAAGTGTTAATTTATGATTTACCCAAAATAGGGGATAAACTTGCATGTGTAGATGAACACAGATGAAAAGTGCAACTTTGAGTTGCCAAAAAGAAGATAAATTTGCATGTGTGAAAGGACTTAGGAGAAAACTGCAATATTTGATTTATCGAAATAGATGATAAATTTGCATGAGTAAATGATTCGAGTGTAAAGTGCAAATTTTAGTTTGCCAATTATCAGGGATATATGAGCATGATTAAATGAACATAGAGGAAAAGGACTTTTCTGGTTGTCAAATACTGATTATATTGCATGCGTAGATGATAAACATTATTTTAATGATTGTGATCATGTTAGGGTATAACCCTAGGAATCATGTGAAAGCACAAGGAAAAAGAGTATGTTTGGTAGTAAGACTAGGAGAAAACCTAGATTCAGGGTTTAATGAATGACATCAAAGTTAGAAACTTATCCTAGGATTGAACGAGTGGCATTGTCTTAGGAGATAACCTAAGGACATTAGATAGAGTGATTAACATAGAGTCAATGAGCTCTAGGTTAAGCATGATGTGGGACTTAGGTAAAGGAAACCTAAGATGAACTAGTGGAGTTTTACTCTCAAGTAATGAATTAGAGTCAAGGTAACTCTAAGTAAAAAGTGGAACAGGTAAATAGAGTTAATGTAACTCCAGGTTCAACGTGGAATAAGGAAAAGAGTTTGTGGCTACAAAATTAAAGGGTTAGACAGAGAGTAAAGTATTTAACTTAGAGTCAAACTCTAAGGATAAGTATATGTGATCACAAGATTAAAGAGTTAAACAAATATAACCCTAGAGTGAGTCATAGGGTGTCTGGACAAATGGACAGCCACTTTAACTTCAATTTGAGTTAAATGAATGAAAGAGAAATGATTAAGAGTCCAAGAGACTCTCTAGATATCCTTATGGCGAGACCTAGGATAAGTGATAAATTAATGAAAGAGGCAAAGTCTAAAAGAAAGCTAAAAGTGGCTAAATAATAGAAAGAGAATGCAAATGGCGCCTTCGAATTTGAGACTCGTCAATTTGGGAGCAGAACTCCTTGGGCAGTGACCTGTCGGACGAGGTACTTTCGAAAGACTTTAAAAGTGAAAAAGAAAATGATTGGCTTAATAAGCAATATAAGCTAAAAGGCTTAAAAGAAAGAGAAACAGATTGCCAGTGGCAATGTGAGCTAAAGGCTCGATTGAGAAAGAAAGAAAAGCAAGTGCTTAAGAGTAAAGACAAAGGCAAATGCATAAAGTGCAAAAATGCTAAGTGCTAAAGTAAAAGTAAAAGAAAAGAAAAGAAAAGGATAAAACGGGCGTACCTTCGGGGGTGAAACGTAGCCCTTGTTGGAGTTATGGGCAGTGTCCCTCTCCCGGGCAGTGACCCGTCCGTCTGGCACGTTCCTCCCATAGGACGAGGTAACACTTGAGGTGTTATCGGCAACCTTAGAAATCTTGTCTTGTGGTAGCATGACTACCGGGCTAGGGCCCGTTGGACAAGAATTTTCGATAATTTAACTTTAACTAAAGCACCAGAATGTGAAAGAATAAAGAGATAATAGAGTGGCCAAGGTGGCCGAGTTAGCTTAACCCTTTCTACAGCGGCATAGTGGCCAAGTTTATGTATAGTAGCCTAGTATGACGGGACATAGTAGTATTGGGTCGATGATTATACACAGATAGTGTAGTGACCTTTTTATATGCATATCAGCATGTTAAAGCAAGATTTATAATTTCCTAGCATTCTATTATTATTGCTTCCATTGGACCAAACAGTGTAGGACATTCTTTCTCGGTGGTTGAACCCACTGGGAACTTTGTTGTAGTTCTCACACCCTCGGGTGACTATTTTTCCAGGTCCGGATACAGCGGTCAAGACAGACGACAGGAGCAAGGGCCCAACAGCATAGAGACCTAGAGGATCTAGCAGATGTACCTTTTTATATTTTCTTGAGTGAACTTTGTATTGTGAGAAAAAGATGTAAAAATTTGTAATATTTTTCAATTGCAAGTTGAGAGATGTAAAATGTAATAAAGTTGTATTATGGTTCACTCTTGTATGCTTTCATTTCCGCTTAAACTATTTATTTATTAAATGAAAGTTTTAAATTTGTAGTGATTTTTAGTACTCTGATATTGAGCTTCCGCATACACTTGATGTATTGTTTTGGGATGTTACCGTTCCTTTCGGGTAGTGAGGGGTCATGCCCGATTGGCGGGTCTGTTGGCGTGCCCGAACTGACCAAATTGGCGGTCTCGGAGCGTGACAGAGACTTCACAATGGTAGAATCATTAATCGTTCCCAAACTATGCATATAGGTTGACGAGCGAATATCCACGTCAAATTTCTTGAAAATCCGCATAATAATCATTGGGAAAGAAAGTCGCTCCGTCTGATGTGGATGCTCCACATATCGAGCCATCCTCGACCAAATGAGATAAGAAATATTGATGTTCAATCCCCGAGCTGCTGTAGGATGTCCCAAAAGATAAAGAAACAACATTCTATCCCACCGCAAACCTTCGTTTGCATATTCAGCATGATATTGTAACAGACAATAAAATTGAGAAATCGGCATTCAAGTTTGAGTTCTTTTGAAAATACCGAATTTCCAGCCAAGCGAGTGTCCGGCATGCAGATGCTATCCACCACTATCCTCCATACAATCGATGTCATGATTTGACCCTTCATGTAATGGGTCCCGTCAAGCTGAGCAGGCATTCCTAACACCTCTCCAATCAGTTGAGGGGTAATAGAAAGCTTGGTGTTCCTTACCGCAGTGTGAAATTCCATTGGTCCGCCCTCATTATCCTGAAGCTGTTGAGCACACGTATAAAATGTCCTGACAAGATGAAGACAATATCCAGTAGTCTCTGGAAATTTGCAGATTTGAGAAAGACCGGCTTTATCAAACAAGACTCCGAAAGCCGCTGAGCGATTCCTAAGAGCCCCAACATTCACATTTCTCTCACCAATACATTCCCGATTCTCAAAATCTTTCATCCTCTGGGTGTTGATGTGAATGACATTCTCGACAGGTGGAGGTGGCGCACTCGCAAGTGGCTCATCAATGTGAATTCCTCCACCTCGTGTTTTCTTTCTAGCAACACTTTTCTTCTTCGTTGAAATAGGCTCCATTGGAGCTTTTTCTTTTTCAGCTGCAGTGGGAGGTGCCTTTGCTTTAGTTGCAGCAGGGGTTGAAGGGGATTTTCCCTTACCTGCGGTTTCTCTAGTCCCTTCAACTATTTTCTCTCAATTCTCGGGTTCTGTTTTCGAGTCGTCCAATAGGACACATTCAGTGTCATCTTTGGTTTTCCTGACCCTCTTGAGCTTGTTGGTCACACGAGTGCTAACAAGAGCCGCGATGAAGACAATTATCCATGCAAGCACCATTTTGAAGAAGTTTTTTTGAAAAACTGTCCTGTGAGCAAAAACTCCAAAATACATGAAAAAATTGTTTAATTCCAAAAATTTGAAAAATTATATCCAAACAATCCTTATCACATGTAGAAGCTAGGAATCAAAAAATATTTGCAAAAAAAATTTCAAAAATAGATCAATTCCATGATTTTCGAAAATTCCCAAAATATGCCTTTAAATCCGAAATTTCAGAAATCGAAGCCTGAAAATCCGTTCAAACCATGAAGAATAATCATAGAAAGGTCTCCTAATATCTCATCAAAATCAATGCCCTCAATCTGTGAGTAGCCCTGAGCAACTAATCACGCTTTGTTCCTCACAATGATACCATCTTCATTTTTCTTGTTCTTGAAAATCCATTTAGTACCAATGATGTGTTGTTGCTTAGGGGGCTTACTTAATTCCGAGACTTTGTTCCTTTCAAATTGATTGAGCTCTTCTTGCATTGCTTCAATCCAATAGTCATTTTGAAGAGCTTCATCAATATTTTTCGATTCAACCATGGAGACATAACATGCAACTCCACATTCCAATTGTCTCCGAGTTCGGACTCCTTGTAGATCTCCAATGATTTTTGATTTCGGATGGTTCTTGGAGATTCGAAGAGTTTAAGACATAGGAGTACTCGAGGAAACATGTGATGAATCTTGTAAATTGGATGGACTTGAAGTATCATGAGATGCATCAAGATTATCAGCTTTATCATGCACAGATGCAACATCATCAACAAATAATTCATCATCAAGAGACATATCAAAAGTAGATTTATCAAGAGAAAAATGAGAATCTTCATCAACTTTAACATTTATAGATTCTATCATCGTCTTAGATTCAAGATTGTATACTCGTTATGCTCTACTGTTGGTTAAATAACCAAGAAAGATTCCTTCGTCACTACGAGAGTCGAATTTTTCAAGATTTTCACGGTCACGTAAAATATAACAACGACTCCCGAAGATACGAAAATACTTGATATACGGTTTTTTACAAAACCATAATTCATATAGAGTATTTAAAGTAGCCGGACGCAAATAGATTCGATTGATCACATAGACCACGGTATTAACTGCTTCAGCCCAAAAGTATAAAGGAAGTTTCCGGCTATGAAACATAACACGCACCATCTCCTGTACAACTCTATTTTTGCGCTCGATTACACCGTTCTGTTACGGTGTATAAGGTGCGGAGAATTCATATTTTATGCCGTTTGAAGAGCAAAAATTAATGAATTTTGAATTTATAAATTCTCCACCTCTATCACTGCGAACACGAACAATCTTTTCATTTTTCTCAATCATAATACGATGACAAATATCATGGAAAGAATCCAAAGTATCCTCTTTCTCTTTCAAGAATGATACCCATGAAAATCTAAAGAAATCATCAACGTACCAGCACGCTTGCGTGCCGATGGATACGCATGACCTCCCAGTGGCACGCTCTGGCACATTTTTTTTTTTTTTTTTTTTTGTTCCTAATAAGCTCTTATAATATTGTTTTGAAATGTTTAGTCAAAAAATTATGAATATTGGCTATATATAGCTTACTATACTCACCAATTAACATATTGATATTTTTTTATATATATAAAATACAATGGAGTTTTTTTAAAAAATAACCTTCTAAAATTTTATAATTTGCGAAATAATCTTATCAAAATTTTATTTGTAAAACTAACCCTATTTTTGCCATATCAGCTTGCCATATCAGCGCCACATACAGAAGGCTCACCGCCTTCTAAAGACGGTGGACCGCATTTAGCTATAATTTTCATGATTAAGTTAATTTCAAACAAAATTACAGAGAGATACGTAAATAAAATGGGAATGTGGGTACGAGTCAGATTTTTAAGAGATTTAGGTAGTTATTGTAGAAAGATAAGATAAAATGAGAATGTGGGTACCGATTAGATTTTTAAAATATTTAGATTGTTATTATTTATTAACTAATATAAAAAGAAAAAAAGATAAAAAATATTTTTAATCATAAAACCTAAATCTTTAAAAGATTTAGATTGCTATTAGTTAGTAAATAATAACAACTTAAATCTTTTAAAAATCTGATTTATAACCACATTCTCATTTTATTTATCTCTTTACTTTTTATATTAGTTAGTAAATAATAATAATCTAAATCTCTTAAAGATACTCACATTTACTAACAACCTAAATTAGTTAGTGAACAAAATAACCTAAATCTCTTAAAGATTAAAACAAAAAAATAAAAAATATGTACCGTATAATATGTGATTTTTAAAAAAAATAACAAAAAAAAAACTCTACGCATGTGATTATAAAAAAAAAAAAAAAAAAAAAAAAAAAAAAAAAAAAAAAAAACTGTCGTGCCGCTCGGCAATACCCCATGGGTATCGCCATGTCTCGAGCGATACCGAAAGGTATCGCTCGAGACGCGGGGGGGTGAGATACCCCCCCTGTACCGTGCCCCCATTTGAGGGGCACGGTATGTGCCGGGCCGTGCCGAGCGGCACGGCCGGCACTTGATTCCTTGGTCGTAGGTTTGCGTTATATCACCTTGTACGTGTTTTAATCTTAGTGGATTTTTCCGTGTGATCGGTCCTGAGGTTTTTTACTCCTGGATTGGAGTTTTCCACGTAAAATCTTGCGTTCATTTTTTATTTTCCGCATTGGGTTATTTTTACGCAAAGATTACTGAGTTTTATTGTTTACACCTATTCACCCCCCCTCTATGTGGTTTTTCTCCTATTTAGATCCTTCGATCCCATAACCAATATGTTTAACCAGATTAACATTTACCCCCACTTCACCCACAAAGTGGGGTAAAACTTAACCTAGGGGAGTAGGTTAATGCTTCAGAATAGAAAGGGGTGAAAAAAATCTGGCAGCGTTTATCGCTATACAAAATCTCCTCTCTTTTCTGTTTCTATCACCGCCGCCATCCACTTGGGCCTACCTCTCCCTCAATACATCCCGATCCCATCTCTCGTGGTAAGAATATTTCTTCTCTTGCTTGTCCTCATCTTATTGTGCTGCTTCTGTTCTTCTTTTGCTGTATCAGCCACTTTTTCTCTTGTTCTCTCTCTCTCATGTTAATTTATTCTCATGGTTTAGATGATATAAATCAATCATGTGTTAGATAATATAATACCATCTATCTTGCTTTATATTGAATGTTTCTTTGATCAAGGGTTTCGATTCGTCAAATTCAATGTTATTTTCACAATAAAATGCGATTTTTTTTTGCTTTTTTTCTTTATGTTAATTTATTCTGTTGATTGTAATCCATGTGTTTACTATATTTGAATGTTTATTATACTTTGTTGCTTAAAATAGTTTTATTGTTTGTTTGATTGTTTATGATGTTTTATCAATTTTGTATTCCTTTTTTTTTTTTAAAGAAATTTTTGTCAAATTATTTTTCATTTAGAAATATTTTGTGTAGCTAGTAAATTTTTATATTGGCAAAAAAGGAAAATGTTGCTCATGAACTTTAACTAAATCTTTCTTTTAACTGATTGAACTAAACAGAATGAACCGTTACTAGGTTAACCATTACTCATGTGTGTTGGCGATACCAAACAAGGTTAAAGAGAAAATTTTTGCAAGGATAATGATTACTCCAGAAAATGTCACTCCGTGAACTTTTAGCACTCTAATTATTAGCCTCATACCAAGTGTGCCCTAAGTATAGTCTAGCACTATAGATATATTTCTGAATGACTGTGGTACATGACAGGGCTGAACAGGAGAGGGTTGGTACCATTCCAATTTACTATTGGGATGATGTGCCGCCCTATGTCCTATTAAGAAGTCTCTTTTTATAATGCATGGCGCAAGACTTAAACTGTCATACCAAATAGCATCCTAAAGTGTAACAAAATTACAAACAACTAACAGAATAGAAGGCACTCTAGGGAGCCACAGGCAGGACGGCCCGTGGGCCGCTCGGCCTGGCACAACTCTGGGCTGGGCTAGGCACGGCACAAGTACTGTACAATCCGTGTCGGCCCAGCCCGGGCCGAGATAACGGGCCAGGGCCTATAAATTTTGGTCGACGTCACGGCACGGTCCGTATAAGCCGTGCCGCCAGGCCAGCACAGCCCAACTCCAGGGCCAAACTCCAGAGCCCGAGGAGGAATATTTTGGGTCCAAGACTCCCTAACTTTCAAAGAAAAGCTTTTTTGGATTCGCAAGGCCTAGCACTCTTAGCAATCTCCCAAGAGTCTCAGCTCCCAAGGTAGTCCACTCTTGGACTACCTTGGGAGGAGAGCTTATTTGAATTTTAAATTTTTTTAAGTATAATTTTTTAAACTTTTATCCAACTTTTTTAAAAATTTTAAAATTCTATTTAAATATATTTATAAATTTATTTTTAAATTCTATCCTAATAATTTTTCAAAAAATATAAATTTTTAAAAATTTTATTCAAATAGTATTTAAACTTTAAATTTTTGTCCAAATAATTTTTAAATTTTAATTTTTTCAAAAAAAATAAAATTTTAAATTTATTTTAAACATAATGCCTCTCTAATAATTGAAAATATTTAAAATATTTTTTAAAATTTTTAAATGCAAAAATTTTAAAATGTAAAAAAAGATATTGGGTCAGCATGAGCCGGACCTAGCCTAGCACGGCCCGTGCCATTCGAGCCCAAGGGTTGTGCTGGACCACAGGTCCGAAAATTTGGCCCGGCCCGGCACGGCCCAAAACTGCACCAGGCCGGGCCGGGCCCACCCTGGGCGACAAGGCCCACATTACATCCCTAGCCACGGGAGAGAAGGCGTGAACATTCATAAATACAAGTGCAAATTGATGCAGAAACTTCACAAAATAAACACAGTAGACAAATGCAATGCCAAGTACATCAATTTACACAATCAGCAAGACAACAAGGTAATGCTACTCACAATGTTGACGATGAACCGACTGAGTTTGCAGGTATCACTTTTGTAGCATCAGCTTTTTGTTTTGTCTTTTTTGATGAATCAGCTGGCTCTTTAGTTTTCTCTCTTTCAGCATCTCTTTTGATATCTTCGAAAGTCTTCCCGGCAAGAAACTGAGAGAATAAAATTTTGCAAAGTAATGCAAGAGTGTCGAACTATCAGAAATAGCATGCGACAAAT
This sequence comes from Tillandsia fasciculata, assembly GCA_029168755.2. NCBI lineage: Eukaryota > Viridiplantae > Streptophyta > Magnoliopsida > Poales > Bromeliaceae > Tillandsia > Tillandsia fasciculata. The sequence continues at coordinate 11,982,053 of CM054941.1, forward strand.
GGAATTCACAACAAAAATCCTAGTAAAAGCAACCTAGCCTAGTATCTTTCAATATTCCAGACACTTTATGACAGACTGACAGGAGGAGAAGTTATTTGAGAACTAGTATCAGAGATGAAGGAAAATTCTGTCTATGTGCTCACAGAAAAAAATTAATGCTTAGTGTTTGTTTTAGTCAGGAAGCACTGCTTTTTTGAATAATTGGCAGGAAAAAAGAGCATAGGCGGGAATGCTTCCCAACATAACTTCCACAAACTGACCAATTTAGCAGCATTTTAGTAATAAAGTTTCATTCTTTTCAAACTAATATTACAACTATTAAAAATGTGTACATTAAACATATATTTCTCATATTTACGTTTAATCAATTTACCTGATTACATTTCAATGGAAGCAACTTGTAATTAAACAACCAGTGATTAAACAACAATGCAACTTATATATGACTTAATAGCATAATGAAACTGTTACGATATATTTAGTATTATCTTTATTGTTTCTATACTATATATTACTTACCATCTATAGCGTAGGATTATATAGCATGTAATCCTAGTTCTATTATTACTATGGTTGTCATTGTTACCATAGAAATACCTTCTCATGTACTATATAATTGATGTTAATACAAACCATAGAATATGCTCTTTTGCCCATCTATCATGGTATCGGAGCGGGAACCCTAATATTGGGAATATCGATCCTTAGCCACCATCTACCACGAGTCTCATCTTCTTCCATAGTTTTTTTTTTCTTTGGATTTCTCTCTCTGTCACAACTGCTGCTACAGTGCCGCTGCTACAGTAATTTCGGCCTCTCTTCATTATTCTGGTGTCGTTCAGATGCGTACTTGCTCCCTGGTGTAGTTTGGTTCTTCTCTGGTGCAATCAAGGTCAACTTTGATTCATTCATCTTTTCCCATCGGGTTCTAATCTGACTTACTTGTCTTTATTCTGGATTTGTGACTACTTGGTATTATTTTCTACTCGTCGGATTTGCCTCGGTTACTCTCTCGTGGTGATATTTTCTTTTTGTGGTAACATGTCTTCTTTCTCGAATTTACCAGTGGTTAATATCAAAACTCTCATACCACTTGAACTAACAGATTCCACATATCTTGTGTGGAAACAAATATTTCTTAATGTTTTGGAGAGTTTTGGTGTTACTCCACATGTGGACGGAACTGGTATTATACCGCCTCAGACTATTGACACTTCTAAAAAGAAAACAATTATGAACCCGGAATATCTAAATTGGAAAAAAGAAGACACCACTATACTCTCGTGGATTAATGCCACCCTTTCGCTTAGCATATTACAGATGGTTGTTTCTAGCTCTCCTAAAACTGCGTATGATGCTTGGAAAATTATCGAAACATATTTTCTTGATAAAACTGCTTCCACCGCTTTCTCTCTAAAGTCTGAATTACGAAGCATCAAGAAAGGTTCAATGAATATGACCAATTATATGCAAAAGATTAAATCTATTAACGATGCCCTGCAAGCGATTGGTGAAACTGAGTCAGACCATAACTTGGTCATGACTGTTCTTCTCGGGTTACCAGAAGAATATAGAGGTTTCGTCAGTGCCCTTAATACACAGCGAAACAAGCCTACTTTTGATCAATTTTGTCCACTTCTGATGCAAGAAGAAACAGAAGTACAACGTCGTACTAGTTCAACAACATCACCTGCCAGTCCTACTATCGACAGCGAAGCTCTCTATGCAAATCGTGGACGCGGAAATCGTGGAGGTCGTGGAGGCAGATATCGCGGTGGTCGAGGACATCGCGGTAGACACAACTCATATCATGGTCGTCGATCTCCTGGAATCTATCCACATTCTTCACCCAATAATCTTCCTCAACCTTATACTCCAAATCAACAATCTTATTTTTCGAAGTCTGGCACACAGTGTCAGATCTGTGGAAAGTACAACCATTCTGCTCTTCAATGCAGACAACGCTTCAATCACTCATTCGTGGCCGATGATGTCCCTCAAACTTTTGCTGCTATGAATCTCTATGAACCTCCTGAGGAAGTATGTTATCCAGACACTGGAGCTTCCAATCACATGACCGCGAATTCTGGTATTCTTTCCTCTTCCAAACCTTATACTGGGCATGAGAAAATTCTAGTTGGTAATGAAAATTTACTTGATATTACTCAGACAGGTGAAACTCAATTGAATACATCTTCTAAATCCTTTGCTCTTAAAAATGTTCTTGTTGTTCCTTCCATCAAGAGAAATTTACTTTCGGTGCGTCAATTCTGTTGTGACAATAATTTCGTTCTTGAATTTGACTCTTCTGGTTTTTCTGTGAAGGACAAGGTAACAAGGACGGAGCTTCTGCACTGCCCTAGCTCAGGAACATCACTCTATCCAATTCCTTCTAAAGTTGCAAGTGTAGGGAATAAGCAACAGATAGGTCTTGTTGCATCTAGATTTAGTAGCGATGTTTGGCATAGACGATTAGGTCATCCCAGTCTTCCTGTTCTTTCGGCATTTATTAAAAATAATAACATTGTTTCTAATGGTAATTCTGCTTTGACATTATCTGTTTGCAATGCTTGTAACATGGGAAAACATGTTAAACTCTCATTTTCTGATTCGGAATCTAAATTTGCTTTTCCCTTTCATATTGTGCATTCTGATGTGCGGCAATCACCTTTTCCATCTGTTTTTGGTTATAAATATTATGTTATATTTATTGATGATTATTCTCGGTTTTCTTGGTTTTACCTTTTGAAATTTAAACACGAAGTTTTTGACAAATTTCTCGAATTTAAAGCAATGGTGGAAAACAGATTTCATAGCTCAATCATGATTTTCCAATCTGATAATGGTACGGAGTTTGTAAATGATAAGTTTTCCAACCTTTGTTCACAAAATGAAATTTTTCATCGTTTTTCTTGTCCTTATACTCCTCAACAAAACGGCCTCGCCGAAAGGAAGCATAGACATTTAACTAACGTTGTTAGAAGCTTACTATTTCAAGCTTGTATGCCTCCTCATTTTTGGGCTGATGCCATTCAAACTGCTGTATTTCTTGTGAATTGAATTCCCTCTCTTACTGTTTTAAAAGGACAATCGCCATATGAAATTCTGCATGGTTGCTCTTCCCTTGACTTGCAACTTGTCAAAGTTTTTGGATGTTTGTGTTACCCTGATGTGCAGGATATTGCAGCTCACAAGCTCTCTCCTCGGTCACTTCCTTGCGTCTTCTTAGGACTCTCTGATAAACATAAAGGTTTTCGATGTCTCCATCCCAGCACTGGCAAGGTTTTTATTTCTCGACATGTTACCTTTGTGGAAACTGTTTTTCCGTTTTCTTGTCTTTCTAAATTCTCTTCTTCTCCTTCCTCTACTTTTTCCAACCTTGATATGTTTCAAAAATTTGTTTCAAATCCTCCTTTGTTGGGTGAGAATCCTTCTACCATTGATGCAATCTCTGGCTTCTCCTTCACACGCCCCTCTGCTGAGAGTGGCTCCGGTACACGTCCACCTGTTTCACCGTCTGAGAATTTATCAACGTTTCCTTCTACCTTGAATTCTGATGACTCACAGGTTAGGAATGGGAACGATGCCACTGCCGTTGGTCCATCAGAACTCCGTATCTATACCAGACGACACATTACACGATCTGCTGCTACTACACCTACTATTGTTGAACCACTACCGTCCACCTCTGATCATCCACCCTCCCCTCAGCCTACTATAGTGCTGTCTGAGCCTTCTTCACCTCCCCGCATACATCCTATGCGCACTCAATCTATGACTAAGGGTTTAACTGAGTCTACCTCCTTACTGGCCTCTACGGATTCTGCTCTACCTACTGAGCCTAACTCATTTCATGAGGCCTTTTAGGATGCAGGTTGGCACGCTGCCATGGCTGAGGAGTTTGATGCCCTCCTGACAAATGCTACTTGGGATCTTGTACCTCCTTCGCCTGTTAATCTTATTGGTTGTAAATGGGTATACAAAGTAAAGCAGAAGGCGGATGGGTCTCTTGAGCGTCTCAAAGCTCGGCTTGTGGCTCAAGGTTATAAACAGCAACAAAGCATTGATTTTGATGAGACCTTTTCTCCCGTTGTCAAGTCGACCACTATTCGCACTGTTCTTTCGGTGGCCCTCTCCTCAGGGTGGTCTCTTCGACAACTTGATGTGAAGAATGCTTTTCTTCATGGCACACTCTCTGAAGAAGTTTATATGAGACAACCGCCTGGTTTTGTGCATCCCTCTTTTCCGCATTATTTGTCGTCTACGCAAAGCCATCTATGGTCTTAAGCAAGCACCTCGGGCTTGGTTTCAACGGTTTACGTCCTTTCTATCTGAAATTGGTTTTGTTGGGAGCACTGCTGATCCTTCAATGTTTATCTGTCACTCCTCTTCTGAAACTCTTATTCTTCTTTTATATGTTGATGATATTATTGTCACTGGCAGTTCCTCCTCTCTTCTAAGGGCTCTTATTACCACCTTACAGCAGGAATTTGCAATGAAGGATCTCGGACCGCTACATTATTTCTTGGGCATTGAGGTAAATAGGTCATCTTCTGGTTTTCATCTGACTCAGCACAAATATGCGCATCAGCTGCTTCAGCGCCATGGTTTTCTTGATAGTAAGCCCGTCTCTAGTCCTCTTTCTCCAACCTCTCGTCTATCTTCTCATGAAGGGCAACTTCTTGAGGATCCCTATAACTATCGTCAGCTTGTTGGTGCTCTCCAGTATCTTACTTTCACCCGACGGGATATATCATATGCTGTCAACTCTGTTGCCCAGTATCTACATGCTCCTCGTGAACCACACATGCAAGCGGTTAAGCGCATTCTACGATATATTCGGGGCACGCTGACTTATGGACTGCCTATATCTCGCTGTGTCAATCCCTCTCTTGTCGCATTTGCAGATGCTGATTGGGCCGGTTGTCCAGATACACGCTGGTCTACTTCTGAATATTGTATATTTTTAGGGCCCAATCTTATCTCCTGGTCCGCCAAAAAGCAGCCCACCATTTCTCGCTCTAGTTCTGAAGCAGAATACCGTGCTGTCGCCTACGTGCTTGCGGAGACGATATGGATCCGTCGTCTACTTCGTGATCTTCGTGTTTTCCTCTGGCGACCTATTAGCATCTACTGTGATAATCTAAGCACTACTTATCTAGCGGCAAATCCTGTTCTTCATGCTCGCACAAAGCATATTGAACTTAATCATCAATTCTTGCGCGAAAAAGTTCAGACTGGTGATTTAGAGTTGGTTCATATCTCTTCTGATAAACAACTTGCTGATATTTTCACCAAGCCCTTGCCACCCTCTCGGTTTTCGATATTACGGCTCAATCTTCGCATCCGTCCATCTGATGCTTAGCTTGCGGGGGAATGTTACGATATATTTAGTATTATCTTTATTGTTTCTATACTATATATTACTTACCATCTATAGCGTAGGATTATATAGCATGTAATCCTAGTTATATTATTACTATAATTGTCATTGTTACCATAGAAATACCTTCTCATGTACTATATAATTGATGTTAATACAAACCATAGAATATGCTCTTTTGCCCATCTATCAGAAACCCAAACTTAACAATTAGATAAACCCCTTTTTCTGTGCTGTTTTGCAAAACAGCAAGTGCTGCTTTGGGGTGTTGACTGTGGGGTTGGTTGTGGGCTGTTTGGCAGTGGACTTGGCTGCGGTGTTGGCTTGAGCGGAGGCTTGTGCGACCGAGTACCGAGGGTGCGGTTTCGGCGGATTTCGTTAGTGAGTGACTACGCACTTCACCGACTTCGGCTTTGCCTGCGGAAAGCGATTCAGATGGGTTGTTTTGGTCTCCAAAATTGGCGGACTGCTCTCTAACTCTATTTGTTAGTAAGCATGCATGTTAGATGTACAATTTGTATGATTGGAATTTAAGCATGAGTAATGTTCTAGGTTATGATAGAGAGCTTCATATTGAGATAAACCATGCTTATGATTGTGAGCCTACATGCTAAGTTGAATCATGCTTATGTTAGAGTTAGTAGTTCAATCAGTGCTCTTAGCAATGATTTTATTAGAACTTTGACCTAGCACCCTGTAATATATTGCATGTGTAAACCAGACTAGTAGAGAACCCTCACTTGGGCTAAGTTCTTTTATGCTTTAGACATCCACACTTTACATCCTTATTCCTTGGACATAGTGTTCTCCTCGCCCGGGTAGTGGGCCGAGTGATCGGGATTTCTTTTAGTGTGGGATGTATGTTGCACTCGTGCTTGGGGGCCGAGTGGAGTCTGGTAGCTGTGGCTAGTCTTGTAGTAGTGTCGGGAGCCGTTTGAGTAAACGGTGGTCCTGGGTCGTCGAGTTTTCTCCATCTATTTGTCGTCATGGTGTTCGTGGCAGTAGTGTACTGGTGATAGCAGGACCTTAAACCCAGAATCTTTTTGGACATACATGATTTTAGTAAACCAATGTTTTCTTCCAAATATCGAAGGGTCGCCAAAGCCTGTTCTTGTTTGATTGGGCGAAGGCATTAGCCCTTCGGGGTTTGGGAATAAAACTTGTTTTCTAACTGATTTTCCCAAAAGAGCTAAAATTCATTAAAATGGTTTTCTTAAATCAAGATGGTTTTATAAAAAGGAACTACTTTTAATCCTCACCCCGAGGGGGTTCGAGTGAAAATAATTTTCAGTAATAAATATCACATTTTCCTGTAAACTTCCTCACCCGAGAGGGTTCAAGTGATCTGGGTTTTAAGAGTTGTTTTCTTCTTTGGGCTCGAGAACAACGAGAGGCTATGCCTAGAGCCTGTTCTTGTTTGATTTGGGTTGTAGGTTCTAGTCTTTCGAGGTTTTCGGACCCTTCGTTTGTAGAATACCGGGTTTTCGGATGGCGCGCCGACCTCGCATGATGGCGTGGTGCAGAGAAATAGCCTCGGGCTTGCTGCTTGTGTTTACAGTTGATGTCGGGTTGATTCGGAATCAACGCGGAAGCCCCAGCTTGATTCGGGATTTTTTTTCGGGCATTGCGCGCCGATTGAGGACTGGTTTTGGGGAAGCACCGACTCCACCGTGGTGTGCAGAAAATTGGGAAATACCTGGAACAGGTGTATTTTGAAATTACAGCGGATTTCGGGAGGTTCCGGACTGACGCGGAGGACCCGAAGGCGAAAAGTGAGTTGGAACTGGCAGTTTTTGGAGCCGGTTTTTGGATTGAGCACACCGACTCCACAGTTGAGCTTTTTGAGGAGGAAAAGCTTTGAGCGTGTGTATTTTCATATTACAGCGGGGTTCGGGAGGTTTCGGGCCGGTGCGGAGACCCCGAAGGCAAAAAATGACTTGGAGTTGCCTAAAATGGATTAATTAATTAATTTAATTAATTTTGGCCAATTGTTGATTGTGTCCTGTGATGATTGGAGAATTTGAATTTTAAAAGAAAGGGAATGCATGAGTTAAGTTCTGGGAGTTATTTAGAGGTGCAATTAATATGGCCAACCACCACCATTAATGCATCCCTATTTTATGCCACATCACCCTCATCTCCTTCGTAGCTTGTAACAGGGGAGTTGGAGAAAAACAGAGGAAAGAAAGAGAGGAGAAAAGGAGAGAAAGAAGAAGGAGAAAAAGAAAAAAAAAAAAAAAAATGGAAGAGAGAAGATGGAGGAGATTTGTGATGATTTTTTTTCTGCTAGAAGCTTTGTGGAGCCGGGCGGAGCGCCCTCAAGCCTTATCGAGGTATGTGGCTTATGTAGTTTTTCTCTTGAGGCTTTTTTTTTGGGTTTTGGTTGGCTGGTTTGGAAACCTGAGGGGTTTTGTTGTGGGTTGGGTTGAGATCCTTCTGGAGGGTTGCGCCGCTGCTGGGTGTCGCGCGGGCGCGAAATGGCGCCGCGCGCGGAGGGCCGGGTGCGCAGCTGCGGACGCAGCAAGGGCAGGCGCTGCAGCAGTGGACGCGGCTGGTAGCGCACGCGGGCACCGCGCAGCGCGGGCTCCGCGCGGAAGGCTGCTGCGCGCGGGCGCCGCGCGGCTGGCAGCGCGCGGGCGCCGCGCGGAAGGCTGCTGCGCGCGGGCAGCGCACGCGGCTGGCAGCGCGCGCGGGCGCCGCACCGCGCGCGGGCAGCGCGCTGTGGGCAGCGCGCGGCTGGCTGCGTGCGCTGGCAGCGCGCGGCGGGCAGCGCGCGGCTGGCAGCAGCGCGCTGTTGGCGCGGCTGCGGCGTTCGATGGCGTATGTGCTGGTGGCCGGTTCCGGTGAGCAGTATGCGCGTGCGCCGAGGCTTGTGGCTGCCCGGGTATCGCACGGTTTTTTTTTTCTTCTTTTGTGGACCGTTTTGATTTGGGCTATTTTAGACAGTTTTTGACGAGGTTTGTCCTTTTTGTTGCTTTCACAGGATGACGTCTTGTTGCGCGGGCTTAAGCGACGCGCCGTGTGGAGCTCGGTTGTTGTGTGCAGGTGGCTCGAGGTGTTGGAGCTAGGGAGAAGAAATCCTGTGTGATTGTATTAAGAGTTGAGAATTTGGTGAGTGCTGTGGGAATGTGTGTATATGTTGTGGATTTAAGTGATTTATGTAAGTGGATTTATGTGGTGTACTGTGGCAACTTGTGTGTGTGCAATAGGAGCAAGTATTTAATGGTGCTGAGACTTTGTGGTGTGCAGATTTTATGCTGGAGGTGTTTAATTGTGTATGTGAATATTGGTTATTATTGTGCAAGTGAGGCTTGAAGTGAACTGTTGTTGGCTGAGGTTTCCTTGTATGGTTTTTATCCTGGTGAGGCTTGGGTGTATGGACACTTGTTGATAATTATGTTGAGCTGAGGGTTATGTGTATGTATTAGAAGTGTGCTATGGGTTTTTTGAAGCTTCAGAGTATGTTTGTGCAAGTGTGAAGTGTTTATGGCTATGGTTTTTGGAAGTGTATCAACCTAACTGTGTGTGGTGTGTTGTGGCAGCTACTGAATGTGGATTGAATTATTGTTTAGTGCCCTATTGGTGATGAGGTGAACTTAATTGGGGGCTATGGATATTAATTATGGTATGCATTGCAGGACTTGTATTATGCTGGGTGTGTGTGAGTGTGTATTGGGGACTTGAGATTTATGAAAGTGAGCTTTCATTTGGGGTGGCATTGTATGCATAAGAGTTTGGAAGGTGGGTTCTATGTGGATACTAGGAGCTTGCAATTTGTGTGTGAGTTATATGTTTAATTATGATGGAATTAAATTATGCAAATTGGTAGTGTAAGGTGGAATTAAGGGATGGTGTATGTGTGGACATTGTTTATTTATTGTGTGCAGATTTGGAGCTTTTTATGTATGCTGGGGATTTTGTGAGAGTAATTGAGGTGTGTGTGTGAAGTTTGTATTTTGGCAGTGAAGTGCGTTGTTTGCGCGCCGGATTTTTGTATTGGACTCGAGGGAATTTTTTTTGAACACCGGGGATTTTTTCCAAGTTCACGACAGGGTGCGCTTGCGCGTTGCGATTTTCAGAATTTTCGTCAATTGAGGATCCGGCGCTTCACCGACTCCAGCGTTGCCTACGGAAAGCGTTCCAGGTGGGTTGAAAATTCTCCAAAATGTATGGAATGCCCTTTAAAGCTATTGAATGCAAGTTGATCATATTTTTATGCAAATTTTCACTGTTTTTAGATCTGATAGTTGCCTGGAAATTTGTAGAAAATTTTGTAGAACCCCAGATTATTTTTAGTATACTCCAGATACTATATGACACTAGACTGCATGTTTTGTTGGCACCATAATTGCACCTGAATCGTTTTAAAAATCGAGAAAGCCCGTTTTAAGGAAAATCGATATTTTTAAAGGTGGTTTTTAAATTATAAATTCGCCAGAGGTATAGCTATGATTCAGGGTGCATTAGACCTCGTGCCTGGGGGCCGAGGGGTCTCTTTTTGAGTTTTGAGATGAATTATAGTGTCATTTCATATTTGAGCTTCCTTATGGATAGTGAAGTTACTCTAGATCATGGGTCGTATTCTGATTTAGTGGTGGAGGTGGTTCTCCCACTTAGCTTCGTGGATCTTGGGGTTCCGGCAGATCGAGTCGTGGAGGTTTTCCGACTCAGCCACGGTTGTGCATTATCAGATTGAGTAGTTGAGGGTCCTCCGACATAGCTGTAAGAGTGTTTGGGCTATTCATACTTGAGTCGAGGTTCTTTTCCGGCTGAGTTGTGTTTTCGAGCTTTGAGATACCGATCTGTTTGATCGTGGATTATAGCCTGCTGAGCCTGGCATTTTATGCCAGTTATGAGATACTTGTGATACTTGAGTTCGCGGGGTCGCTCCCCGCGAGCTACGCTCCGGATGCGATGATGATACCGAGCCTGACGAGGCTGCGATGTGATTACTGAGATGGTCCTAGAGGGACACCCTACGTAAGACCAAGTCCTGTTTGGGCGTAGTGGCAGTAGATGAGCGCAGGTTTGACTTAGACTGGTCCAAAGTGGGACAGTCGTAGAGATTTAAGTGAGTTTCATTGCATGTTCATAGATGAGTTTTCCTTCGAGCATAGTACTTGAGGCATATTATTAGCAGTGAGAGTGTATGCATAGCAGGGTCTGGGTAGAGTTCCTTGGACATGATGATTCATGTTAGCTGTTGTTTCTTTCCTGCTTACCTCTTTTATCTATCTATCTGCATACCTATCTGTTTTGCCTCCAGTAGACTTAGTGGGCATACCGTAGATATTGGGACGGTACCCACTGAGATCTGCCTTCTGCAGTAGATCTCACACCCGCTGCGGTGACAGGTTTGAGGCGGCTGTTCCGGTTTGGTTCGCGCGGAGACAGCAGATCGAGGTGAGGACGCAGCCGATTAGTTTCTTACCAGCATTGAGAGTCAGAGGTAGATGTACCCTATTAGTTTATGTTTCCACTTTTGTACTGAAAGGGTGAGGCCTGTATTTTATTTTCTTTTGAGAGTCCTGTATTTGGGATTATGTATTAGTGGAGCTTTAATTATTTCAGTTTATTCTATAGCTTTTGGTTTTATTTTCAGCTCTGATACATGTGTAGCTTTAGATATTTTGCAGGGTAGACGCTTCGTCTATACGGCAGTTTCCGTACAGATGGCGGATCTGTTGGCAAGCCCGGGTCGCAGTTTCGACCCCGGGGCGTGACAGATTTAGGTGGTATCAGAGCCTAGGAATATAGGTCATTGAGGACTTAGAGACCCTAGGCTATTGGTTGGACAGTAGGATGACTGTCGTGAAAGACGTGATTTTAGCGAGAGTCTGGATTGAGTTGTGCCTCCTCCAGAGGATTGGGGCGAGTGATCTTACATGTTATTCTCTAAAGATGATTATGTTGGCTGCAGACAACATAATGCTTTAGTAAGAGTAACATGTTTTAGACTTTCGCTTGATTGGGTCGAGAGAGTTTTGGTCCTAATGTTTGTTCTGTTTCAGAGGTTTTGGTGCTTCCGAGACGCCGTGCAGCGACGTGGACGTGTTTGACCTTGGATGAGGAGTCGAACAGCAGGAGGCTATATGGATAGAGCAGAGTGAGGTCTGAGAGTTACAGGCCCAAATATCCCAGATGTTGAGGCGATGCGGCGCTAGGAAGAGATCATGGAGTGAGTGATGCGCATGCTTGAGTTGAGGGCATTTTCCGGGGTATCGCTAGTGGTACTACCGGCTGCAGCATCGTCGATTTCGACCCTGATCGCACCACGGATGGTACAGAAGCAGCGAGAGGATGTTGACCGGGTATTTACTTCATCCAGTTCCATCCCCTGTAGATTTCGGGATAGAGTTTGGAGCCTTGGGAGGCCGAGAACTGGATCGCTGCTATGGAAGAGCTGTTCGAAGATTGTTCGCCCAGGAGAAGCATCAGGTGCACTTGGTTATGCACTTTGGATAAGGACGCCGAGAGTTAGTGGCGTCGAGTTCGTCTTACTGGACCACCGGAAGCAAGTTTTTGCGACGGCTGAGCTGTGTACCCTTTGTCGCCCAGGATGTGGATTAGAGGTTGATTATGTTTGAGAAGAGACAGAGACCTGGAGGTTCTCGGCAGTTGAAGCACCAGTAGCAGTGTCAGGACATTTCAGGCAGAGTGTCCCTACATAGTGCTCTTGGAATTGCCGCTTGCGATGGCACCCTACTGCCCCCTTTAGGATAAAGAGGTTCATCCAATTTACCAGTGGGCTGACGAAGCCTTGATACCGTGACGGTTAGAGCGTTGGTCGCCAGCATCTAGTGGATGAGTTGTGCAGCTGGTTAGAGGCACCAGGATAGTGGATTGTATCTTACCTGTTGTAGCCTTCCTTATAGTCTTTGGATTTAGAGCATTTAGATGCCGACACCGCATGTGCGTGTTTCTTTAGAGCATGGGTAGCTTTGCGTGGACCAGAGACGGGACTGTTGGCTTGTGCACGTGAGGATCAGGTTCCAAACCACGTATACCACATGGATGAGTGTTGCCTGTCCCGCCAGAGTAAGTAGGACATTCGATTTGTTTCCTCGCATTAGTTTCGAGGTGTTGTTATGAGATGGGATATAGTTTGGTTATCCCAATGTTATGCTATCGTGGATTGTCGTGAGAGGACAATGACCCTCCGTGGATCTGGTCAGGAGGAGTACGCTTATAGAGGAAGCCAGAGCACGATAAAGTTTGAGTCGTGATCGTATCGCTTCGCGAGCGACCGTAGAGGAGGTGCCTACAGTAGCACCGGGATTAAAAATATACTTATCGCTGTGTGATCCAGTGTGAGCCCACCTGATCTGTTATTGAAGCCGCCGTTTAGTGAGATTGAAATCAAGATAGTGAAATCAAGATAGTGACTGACGTGGTTTTGGGAACTGCGCCAACTTCCATGGCACCTCTTGGAGTATCACCCGTGAGACAGTGAGCCGGTAGCGCAGTTGCAGATTCTGATGGATCGAGGGGTCTGTGTGACCCAGTGTTATGTCGTGGGAATACGACCGTGAGGATCTGAGAGATTAATACATGAGTATGATGCCACACCGTTGATACACGGTGGTGATGCCACGCCGTTGGTGCACGACAGTGATGCCATGTGGTGAGTACACAACGGTGAGAGTTTTAGGATGGTATGAGCACAGGCAGATTCGAGTTGTGCTTGGCAGATGCCTTCGAGAGATTGACAGCATTACGGAATATTACAGCCGAGGGCTGGGCCGGGAAAGTATTCAGGACCCGGTGGGGGCTTTCTGAGCTTGTATTGTGGCCAAGTGGATTGACCAAGGCCCGGCGGCCTTTTAGATTTGAGGGAATTGAGTGTACCAGCTGTGTTTGGACGGGTGGGTAGCAGTACCCGACGTGGATATTTGGATTTATTTCCGAGGTGACATTGAGCGTGTGAAGCACTTAGGAATAGTGTTGCAACTTCTAAGAGAGGAGAAGTTGTACGCCAAGTTGAGAGGTTATGAATTTCAACCTCGGAGAGTTTTGTTGTTAGGCCAGGTGTTTTCAACTGCAGGAGTGATAGTAGACCCAACGAAAAGTGATGCCGTTCGGGCTGGGCCTAGACCTATGTTAGTGATAGAGGCCAGAAGCTCTTTGAGTAAGTAGTGACCGTGCAGCTTTGGGGAGATTAAGCTGAGGAGGATGCCTGTATGGATGTAGAAGTTTGCCTGTGATAAAGAGAGATTTGAGCTATTCATGGACCCTCGAACCTGAAGTACTTGGATACTCAGGAAGAGTTTGGTTTGAGGTAACGCCGGTGGATAGAGTTTTCAAAGAGGTATGGTTGGTATCACAGTGTTATCCCGGCGAGGATTTTATGGCCAATTACGCCTTGGTTAGGCGAGCAGTGCAACCTTGGAATGGGGTGATTGAATCTGTGGATGCCTAGTGGAGGCTTAGAGTTTGGTTTGAGAACCTTATGTTGTGGAAGCCACTATCCGCAGGGATGTGTAGATTCGATGTTTACGCGGGGAGGTTGGACCGCGGGTAATTACCTGACGAGGAACGGTATTTGATCCCTCGCACGTTTTGGATTTCACGTCTTTGGAGTTAAATGAGGAATTGAGCTATTTGAAGCGACCGATGCAAATCTTATTTATGTGACCGTTTTAGGTGGAATTTTTGCAGTCGAGATCTATCCTTGCTAAAGGTTCAGTGTAGCCACCATGATGAGTGAGAACGGCCACTTGAGAGCCTGAGGATGTGCCGAGTATTTCCTATCCCTATTTGATTGGGTTACCCTCCTGAGTTATGGATTTATTCTGGTTTCGAGGACGAAACCCTTTTAAGGAGGGGAGAGTGTAGAATACCGGGTTTTCGGATGGCGCGCCGACCTCGCATGATGGCGTGGTGCAGAGAAATAGCCTCGGGCTTGCTGCTTGTGTTTACAGTTGATGTCGGGTTGATTCGGAATCAACGCGGAAGCCCCAGCTTGATTCGGGATTTTTTTTCGGGCATTGCGCGCCGATTGAGGACTGGTTTTGGGGAAGCACCGACTCCACCGTGGTGTGCAGAAAATTGGGAAATACCTGGAACAGGTGTATTTTGAAATTACAGCGGATTTCGGGAGGTTCCGGACTGACGCGGAGGACCCGAAGGCGAAAAGTGAGTTGGAACTGGCAGTTTTTGGAGCCGGTTTTTGGATTGAGCACACCGACTCCACAGTTGAGCTTTTTGAGGAGGAAAAGCTTTGAGCGTGTGTATTTTCAGATTACAGCGGGGTTCGGGAGGTTTCGGGACGGTGCGGAGACCCCGAAGGCAAAAAGTGACTTGGAGTTGCCTAAAATGGATTAATTAATTAATTTAATTAATTTTGGCCAATTGTTGATTGTGTCCTGTGATGATTGGAGAATTTGAATTTTAAAAGAAAGGGAATGCATGAGTTAAGTTCTGGGAGTTATTTAGAGGTGCAATTAATATGGCCAACCACCACCATTAATGCATCCCTATTTTATGCCACATCACCCTCATCTCCTTCGTAGCTTGTAACAGGGGAGTTGGAGAAAAACAGAGGAAAGAAAGAGAGGAGAAAAGGAGAGAAAGAAGAAGGAGAAGAAGAAAAAAAAAAAAAAATGGAAGAGAGAAGATGGAGGAGATTTGTGATGATTTTTTTTCTGCTAGAAGCTTTGTGGAGCCGGGCGGAGCGCCCTCAAGCCTTATCGAGGTATGTGGCATATGTAGTTTTTCTCTTGAGGCTTTTTTTTTGGGTTTTGGTTGGCTGGTTTGGAAACCTGCGGGGTTTTGTTGTGGGTTGGGTTGAGATCCTTCTGGAGGGTTGCGCCGCTGTTGGGTGTCACGCGGGCGCGAAATGGCGCCGCGCGCGGAGGGCCGGGTGCGCAGCTGCGGGCGCAGCAAGGGCAGGCGCTGCAGCAGTGGACGCGGCTGGGAGCGCACGCGGGCACCGCGCAGCGCGGGCTCCGCGCGGAAGGCTGCTGCGCGCGGGCGCCGCGCGGCTGGCAGCGCGCAGGCTCCGCGCGGGCAGCGCACGCGGCTGGCAGCGCGCGCGGGCGCCGCACCGCGCGCGGGCAGCGCGCTGTGGGCAGCGCGCGGCTGGCAGCGCGCGGCTGGCAGCGCGCGGCGGGCAGCGCGCGGCTGGCAGCAGCGCGCTGTTGGCGCGGCTGCGGCGTTCGATGGCGTATGTGCTGGTGGCCGGTTCCGGTGAGCAGTATGCGCGTGCACCGAGGCTTGTGGCTGCCCGGGTATCGCACGGTTTTTTTTTTCTTCTTTTGTGGACCGTTTTGATTTGGGCTATTTTAGACAGTTTTTGACGAGGTTTGTCCTTTTTGTTGCTTTCACAGGATGACGTCTTGTTGCGCGGGCTTAAGCGACGCGCCGTGTGGAGCTCGGTTGTTGTGTGCAGGTGGCTCGAGGTGTTGGAGCTAGGGAGAAGAAATCCTGTGTGATTGTATTAAGAGTTGAGAATTTGGTGAGTGCTGTGGGAATGTGTGTATATGTTGTGGATTTAAGTGATTTATGTAAGTGGATTTATGTGGTGTACTGTGGCAACTTGTTTGTGTGCAATAGGAGCAAGTATTTAATGGTGCTGAGACTTTGTGGTGTGCAGATTTTATGTTGGAGGTGTTTAATTGTGTATGTGAATATTGGTTATTATTGTGCAAGTGAGGCTTGAAGTGAACTGTTGTTGGCTGAGGTTTCCTTGTATGGTTTTTATCCTGGTGAGGCTTGGGTGTATGGACACTTGTTGATAATTATTTTGAGCTGAGGGTTATGTGTATGTATTAGAAGTGTGCTATGGGTTTTTTGAAGCTTCAGAGTATGTTTGTGCAAGTGTGAAGTGTTTATGGCTATGGTTTTTGGAAGTGTATCAACCTAACTGTGTGTGGTGTGTTGTGGCAGCTACTGAATGTGGATTGAATTATTGTTTAGTGCCCTATTGGTGATGAGGTGAACTTAATTGGGGGCTATGGATATTAATTATGGTATGCATTGCAGGACTTGTATTATGCTGGGTGTGTGTGAGTGTGTATTGGGGACTTGAGATTTATGAAAGTGAGCTTTCATTTGGGGTGGCATTGTATGCATAAGAGTTTGGAAGGTGGGTTCTATGTGGATACTAGGAGCTTGCAATTTGTGTGTGAGTTATATGTTTAATTATGATGGAATTAAATTATGCAAATTGGTAGTGTAAGGTGGAATTAAGGGATGGTGTATGTGTGGACATTGTTTATTTATTGTGTGCAGATTTGGAGCTTTTTATGTATGCTGGGGATTTTGTGAGAGTAATTGAGGTGTGTGTGTGAAGTTTGTATTTTGGCAGTGAAGTGCGTTGTTTGCGTGCCGGATTTTTGTATTGGACTCGAGGGAATTTTTTTTGAACACCGGGGATTTTTTCCAAGTTCACGACAGGGTGCGCTTGCGCGTTGCGATTTTCAGAATTTTCGTCAATTGAGGATCCGGCGCTTCACCGACTCCAGCGTTGCCTACGGAAAGCGTTCCAGGTGGGTTGAAAATTCTCCAAAATGTATGGAATGCCCTTTAAAGCTATTGAATGCAAGTTGATCATATTTTTATGCAAATTTTCACTGTTTTTAGATCTGATAGTTGCCTGGAAATTTGTAGAAAATTTTGTAGAACCCCAGATTATTTTTAGTATACTCCAGATACTATATGACACTAGACTGCATGTTTTGTTGGCACCATAATTGCACCTGAATCGTTTTAAAAATCAAGAAAGCCCGTTTTAAGGAAAATCGATATTTTTAAAGGTGGTTTTTAAATTATAAATTCGCCAGAGGTATAGCTATGATTCAGGGTGCATTAGACCTCGTGCCTGGGGGCCGAGGGGTCTCTTTTTGAGTTTTGAGATGAATTATAGTGTCATTTCATATTTGAGCTTCCTTATGGATAGTGAAGTTACTCTAGATCATGGGTCGTATTCTGATTTAGTGGTGGAGGTGGTTCTCCCACTTAGCTTCGTGGATCTTGGGGTTCCGGCAGATCGAGTCGTGGAGGTTTTCCGACTCAGCCACGGTTGTGCATTATCAGATTGAGTAGTTGAGGGTCCTCCGACATAGCTGTAAGAGTGTTTGGGCTATTCATACTTGAGTCGAGGTTCTTTTCCGGCTGAGTTGTGTTTTCGAGCTTTGAGATACCGATCTGTTTGATCGTGGATTATAGCCTGCTGAGCCTGGCATTTTATGCCAGTTATGAGATACTTGTGATACTTGAGTTCGCGGGGTCGCTCCCCGCGAGCTACGCTCCGGATGCGATGATGATACCGAGCCTGACGAGGCTGCGATGTGATTACTGAGATGGTCCTAGAGGGACACCCTACGTAAGACCAAGTCCTGTTTGGGCGTAGTGGCAGTAGATGAGCGCAGGTTTGACTTAGACTGGTCCAAAGTGGGACAGTCGTAGAGATTTAAGTGAGTTTCATTGCATGTTCATAGATGAGTTTTCCTTCGAGCATAGTACTTGAGGCATATTATTAGCAGTGAGAGTGTATGCATAGCAGGGTCTGGGTAGAGTTCCTTGGACATGATGATTCATGTTAGCTGTTGTTTCTTTCCTGCTTACCTCTTTTATCTATCTATCTGCATACCTATCTGTTTTGCCTCCAGTAGACTTAGTGGGCATACCGTAGATATTGGGACGGTACCCACTGAGATCTGCCTTCTGCAGTAGATCTCACACCCGCTGCGGTGACAGGTTTGAGGCAGCTGTTCCGGTTTGGTTCGCGCGGAGACAGCAGATCGAGGTGAGGACGCAGCCGATTAGTTTCTTACCAGCATTGAGAGTCAGAGGTAGATGTACCCTATTAGTTTATGTTTCCACTTTTGTACTGAAAGGGTGAGGCCTGTATTTTATTTTCTTTTGAGAGTCCTGTATTTGGGATTATGTATTAGTGGAGCTTTAATTATTTCAGTTTATTCTATAGCTTTTGGTTTTATTTTCAGCTCTGATACATGTGTAGCTTTAGATATTTTGCAGGGTAGACGCTTCGTCTATACGGCAGTTTCCGTACAGATGGCGGATCTGTTGGCAAGCCCGGGTCGCAGTTTCGACCCCGGGGCGTGACATCGTTGTCGTCGGCCGTGGAGTATCTCCAGCTAGTGAGTTAGCATGTTGAGTTGATGTCCTATTTGGGAAGCCGTTGGGTTGACGGCGGTCCCGGCTGTTGAGGATTTCCAGCCAGTGAGTGAGAGATGTGATGTTGGTTACTGTCGATCTTATTGATCATGGATTTAATTATAGCCTGTATGAGCCACATTGAGCTCGACAGAGATGCGCGGATATTTTTCCTCGGTGGGGTCGCTTCCCCCGAGTGCTGCTCCGGAGCTAGGTCTGTTACTTTGCTATCGCGACTTGTCGACGCAGTCCTTCTGGCTGGGGCAGTTTTGACAGTCACAAACGCCCTACGTAAGTCCAGTCCTCCGTGGATGTAATGGCAGTAGGTGGGCGCAGATTTGACTGGACCCTTTGTGACAGTCAGTATAGATTGGGTGACTATTTTATCGAGGGAGAGTAGATGGATCATGTTTCTTCTGTATCACCCATTGAGCATAGTAGATAGAGGCATGATAGCTGTAGAGTTATTTTCAGCTTTCCTTTCTTTAGTATTCTGTTATCTTATGCCTCTAGTAGACTTAGTGGGCAGACTGTTGGTTTTGGAGACAGTACCCACTGAGAACTGCTGTAGGATGTAGTTCTCACACCATCTGTCAGTGGCAGGTTTGCCGAGACTTTTTCCTCCGTTCCTGCTCTAGCTGGCGCGACGGACAAAGGACAGGGAGTCACGAGATAGATCCCTACCAGTGTAGTTCATTTTAGTAAGATAGATGTACCATCCCGGATTGTGGGATTTTATTGTACACTGATGTATTATTGTTTTAGTTTACCTCCCTTGTTGGATTCATAGATATTGTATAGGAGGATCTTCTATTTGTACTTTTTCTGTGGATCTTGTACCTTATTCCAGTTGTACAGTGGTTTGAATTTTTATATTTCAGCAATTTATTTTCCGCTCTGATATCTGTATAGCTGTAGTACTATCTTTTGCAGACGCTTCGTCTATGCGGGGCTTCCCGTATGGGCGGCGGATCTGTTGGCGAGCCCGGGTCGCAGTTTCGACCCCGGGGCGTGACACGTCTACCCGTTCCTACTCCTGTTGCTGCAACTGCTAATCGAGGTAAGAGAGTCGCAAGCTAATTCCCTACCCGTCCTTGGAGTATAACGGTACCCTTTTTTGGAGCTTTGTAGTACAGTCGGCTGGATTATTGTATATAGTTACCTTTGAGAGTTCATTTTCAGATACTTATGTATTGTGAGAATCAGACTTGTACCATTTTGGAGTTGTATTTTTTTATATTTCAATAGTTACTTTCCAGCTCTGATATCTATATAGCTGTAGTATTATCTTTTGCAAGTTAGACACTTCGTCTATACGGGGCTTCCCGTATGGGCGGCGGATCTGTTAGCAAGCCCAGGTCGCAGTTTCGACCCCGGGGCGTGACATGTATGACCTGTGATCCCTACGCGGCTAGTGCCTGAGGAGACCCCTGCGGACATTGCGAAATTGCGGCCATTGCGATGTGGGTTTGTTTGGCACCGGTGATTGAGCAGGTTTAAGGTATTGCCTTAGGTCTGAGGACCAATGAGGGCGCGTATTTTCGGGTTTCGTTGTGGGAACCGGAATAGCGGTATGGATCACTTGGGAGTTCCGGTTTTCGGTTTGATGTCCTGTTTACTTTATCGTACCTATCTTTTGCACTTGATCATCGTTTTATCTGTTTTCCTTCCTATGATTTTTGTCACTGACTCCCACCATGTGACAGGTTCAGTCGGGGACGGGAGTGAGGCTACGGCTAGGGAGTGATTCGGTTTTTCGTCATTCCAGTGACATTTCACTCCTTCTTGGTTACTACATTTGGTTGATACTACTTGCATGAGATGTGGACATTATGTGATGTGGATATTGTGTGGTGTGGATGTTGGGACATATGGACACTTTGGACAGCTAGTGATCTTCTGGATTTGGTTTTATGGTTTTGTGGATGCGTGTGGAATGTGGGATCTTTTCAAAGTAATAAAACGTTTACGAAATCTGTTTTCAAAACTGAGTGTCGGATAGGCACTGTTTTAAAATTCTTGTGGTTTTATCCTTTTAACTTGGAGTATGCCGTGTGGACGATATTCTCTTGTATGATTCAAAAGACTAACTTATCTCTTTATTTAGCACTCTGTGTATAGAAAACTGGTTGTGGTTGATGTATGTATTTTGTGCGACGTCGTGCATATACAAGGGAGACTATGTCCATTTGTGTAGAGAGATCTTGTATATGTGGCTGGTCTGGGCACGTACCGGGATGAAAGACTTTCAAAAAAAAAAAAAAAAATATAGGGTCGTTTTCCGCTTTTAAACCTCTCCCAGGGCGTGACATAAATCTAGATCAAAGAATACTCTTAACTAAATTTGATGAAAGAAGTTGCAGTTCTAAAATGACCACAGAAATGTTTGCATACTAACCAAATATGTAGCTTATGTGGCAAAAGTTCTCTTTAGTTATTTTGGTTAGGCAACAACTTTTAGAGGATTGATATCATATTATGAGTTGGAGATAAAAATGCCAATATTTGGAGCCTTGTCATCATTAACTATTGCTTCCATCCGCCTCAAATTATATTCTTAGGTTATAAAGAAACTTCTAGTTTCTAGTCGCAAGATGTGATTCATTCTGTCCATAGAAAATTGGAATAACAATGCACTAATTTTGGTCCATCAAACCCCAAAACTGGTTAGTAGGCCAGACTGGACAAAAATGAAATAAAGACATCAAGTGTACCTTACGATATGGCCACCTTGCAATGCCATTGTCACGGCATATCCTCTTCAATACGCTGGTACAGACACCTACAAAATGACTTAAATTAAACTCCCAGATAGAAATAGCAAAGCCTTACAATAGCAGGATGTCGTAAACGAGAGGGTCAGAATTCAATGTCGAAATGGTAAAAGTTGATTACCTATGGGGTTATAATCAAACAACAAATAGGTCTTGAATCACTTCACTAGATCTAAAAGAGTACGATTAAAAAAAAAAATGCTTGTAAATTACACCCACCAACATTTCTATAGATTGATTAGATTTTCACCAACACAATTTGCAAGTCTGACAATCTTTGTGCTATTAAATTTGTCAATCTTTTCAAAGTTAAACACCCATCGAATGACATTAGCAATTAGAAATAGAATTGCCATATTCTTCACAAAGCTAAATTCGACATTCAGCATTTAAGTTCAACAATTGCTGCTAAATAAACAAAACACGAAATAATCATAAATCCAAAGAATATGCCAAATCTAACCACTGAAACTTGATGAATGGATAAAATTGGTCTTTCATTTTAGTTGGTAACTACAAGTTTGCTGATTCCTGTTTTCTGTCACAGCTTTATAGTAAAGTACCAACATGTTAGACAGTAGTGCATGAGATATCAACCCTTTCTGAATAAATACTGATTCTTTATAAGAAGTTAGTGCCTATTACATGAAGCACAATTCTAATATGTTACTATGGCATCCCTCATCTAATCATTTTTAAAGTATAGCTAGTCACTAGCAGAAGGTAAGCGATATTCAAGGTAGGTTGCCACTATCGGATGAACCTGATTTTGGCCTCTTATCTAGCTCAAACCAACCAATATCTAAAATGCTTACAAACTCTTCAGGCTCTCTAAAGCATCCAAGCGTGTGCATTTGGCCACAGCATTCCCAAATCATGCCGAAGCCTAGTTCATTTATACAATATTTGATTAACTAATACTACACACTCTAAACAACATGTCTCAAGCACAAAAGCTACCATGCATACTATGTATTTTTGCTTTTTTGGGGGGGAAATCATTTTTTCTATTTCATAATAAAGCCAGAGGAAGAAAGGAAGAAATAAGTCCCTACTATGGTCATTTTATTTCCAATCCACAAATGGAGAGAAAGAGAGAGAAAAGAAAATAACCCGTTCTCTTTTTTTTTCTCTTCCAAGCATCAAAACATCACAAGAGAAACCCATTTTTCTGTCTTTTCTTTTCTTTTCACTACACTAATTTCTTATTCTACCTCCTTCCTGTCCATCCAAACAGAGCAGTAAAGTACACGTTAATGTCCCGTTCATCACCTAACTTTATAAACAAAATATAAAGCGGGAACATTCCTTTGAAATTCTTCAATAGTGCACCTTCTCATGTCAATTAGTTCCATTATGTCTCTGTACAGATATGAAGAATCATAGGCCTTGCAGCAATTGGTAGATGAGTACGATTACAACTTCTGCAACAGCCTACTATATAAATTGTATGAGGGTCTGTTTGGCCCAGCAGTGTAGCCCGGGAGCGAACCGCTCTGCATGTTTATGTGAAAAAGATTGGAATAGGAGATTTGTCATTTCGGTACCTTTTTGCACTTGCTTGTCAAACCACTTGTGCAACAGTACTCGGCAAACAGCACACAATCTATTGCGCCCGGCAAAAGGCGCACACAAAACGATCGGTCAAATAATTCCTAGGTCATTTTCGCATTATCATAAAAAATAAAAAAAAAATTAGGACATCTATGAGCCTGCAATGGGTTAAAAGCAAATTCCTACATTGCAATTCCATTGAACTTAGTCCAATCAGACATAACATTGTTTCTGAACATGAAGCTCAGATTAGACCACAAATAGACAATATTTACCACCCAGTGCCCACGCTTCCAATTCTTTGCTCTTTTTTTTCAACAAATTTTTTTTTTTGAAATTTAAACACAGGGTGATCTCCCTACAGCAATTCCATTGCCCAATTCATCGAATCCCAGTACCCAGGAAAACAATGCTGCTTCAAAATTGGTTTCGATAGGAACAAAGAAGGGAGCACGCTCCACGAATACACGACGGAAATGAGAGAGAGAGGGGAAGGGATTTCACCGAGGATGGAAGCGGCCTCGGCGATGGGGAGAGAGAAGAGTTTGGAGATCTCCTCCAGCGACAGCTTCACTTTAGACTGCGAGTGCGGCGTCGCAGGCGGCGGCTGCTGCTGCTGCTGCTGCTGCGGCGCCGCGGTTTCAGATGCGGATTTTGACGCCATTCGGCCGATCCGATCATAAGAGAAATTTAATAAAAATCTACCGCAAGTTTTCTAACGGGCGACGAGCGCACGCGCAGCAGCAGCGAATGGATTTTTACGGGACCGAAAGTATGAAAAGGGCCAAACCAGATTCCGATCCGCCGCTAGGGTTTTAGGTGCGCCGTCCATAATTCACGTTGTTACTGAACTAATGCCCTTCTTTAAAAAAATATATATTTCTAATTTAATTTTTTTAAAAAAAATATTCACAATTCTCATTTGGGGGATTTTTTAAAAATAACCTTACTATTTTTCCTATTTTGGAAAATAACCTTGCGAAAAAAAATTTTGCAAAACTAACCTTACTTTTGCCACGTGGGCGCCACGGCGGATTGACGACCAGAAGACGCTGAATGATTCAGCGTCTTCAGTATGCCTCATGAAAGACGTTGAATCAATCAGCGTCTCCTAAAAAATCCTACGGAGACGCTGAATGAGTCAGCGTCTTCAGTATATTTTGGGAAGACGCTGATTCATTCAGCGTCTTCAATGCTACACACTACACCTGAGGACTTGGCCAAATTTTTTGCGAAATTGGCTAAGTCCTCAGATAAGAAGGCGCTGGGTTGTATACATGTTAGAGACGCTGAACCGTTCAGCGTCTTTAACTTATAATGTTAAAGGCGCTGAATGGTTCAGCGCCTTTAACGCATAATGTTAAAGGCGCTGAATGGTTCAGCGCCTTTAACTTATAATGTTAAAGGCGCTGGCCGATTCAGCGCCTTTAACTTATAATGTTAAAGGCGCTGACCGTCACAACACCATGATGTAGACCTAATCCTATCATTCCCTCCAATGATTCATCATCTAGTACTTCGTGAGCTAAAAATCCACCACCGATCGTGGGACAACCAATAGTAAATTTTAGACGAAATTGTTCGCTTGTACAATTTACTAAACGATACATTCTCGTCTCAAAACTACTATATGTACAATCAGTCGGTATCCCGATTAGCTTCTTTTGACCGCCGATATATCGTGGACCATTCCCATCGATAACTAACTGTCCATCCCAATGAACACTTATGGGCATGCGAGGATTAGCCATTTCAACTACAAAACAAAATTTAACCACTTCAAAATACTACTTTTAACTTCTCACTTTGAGGAGATCTCTCACAGTGAGCGATCTCTCACTACTCTGAGGGGAAGCTCTCTCACTGTGGGAGAGTGATGTTTACTCTCTCACAGTGAGTTCACATTTTTTTTTTTTTTTTTAGGGGTTACTCACTGAGAGAGCTAATCTCTCTCACAGTGAGAGAGTGAAGCTCTCACAGTGAGAGATCATTCTCTCACTGTCAGAGATCACTCTCTCACAGTGATCTCTCACTGTGAGAGATCACTCTCACAGTGAGAGAGAGAAAGAGAGATCACTCTGTCACAGGTGTACATAGAGAGTGATCTTTTTTTTTTTTTTTTTTTTTTTTTTGATTAGCAAATTGTGCAAGGACTTTTTTTTTTTATTTTTTTTTTATTTGCTCATTCTCTCACTGTGAAAGAGTGATCTCTCACTCTCTCACAGTGAGAGATCATTCTCTCACTGTGAGAGATCACTCTCTCACAGTGAGAGAGAGAAAGAGAGATCACTATGTTTTTTTTTTTTTCATTTTTTTTGATTGTGCAAGGAGTTTTTTTTTTTTTTTTTATTGTGCAAGGAGTTTTTTTTTTTTTTTTTTTTTTTTTTTTTTTTTTTTTTTTTTTTTTTTTTTTTTTTTTTTGATTTCTTGAAGCGCAGATGATCTCTCACAGTGAGAGATCATCTCTCTCACAGTGAGAGAGTGATCTCTCACTGTGAGAGATCATCTCTCTCACAGTGAGAGAGAACAAGAGAGAGACTGTGAGAGAGAGAAACAGAGAAGAGAGATAGTGAGAGCTCACAGTGAGAGCGCGAGGAGAAGGCGACGGCGACGGCGAGTGCAGATCGGCAATGTGGAGGGAGCTCGTGCTAGTGGCTCGTGCAGATCGGCAATGTGGACGGCGACGGCGACGGCGAGATTTCGCGAGAGAAGAGGGAGCTCGTGCTAGTGGCTCTCAGCGTGAATGGAGATCGGCGCGAGTGGAGATCGGCGCGACGCGAGTGGAGATCGGAACTCGGGTGCTTGATAACGCGCGCGGCTTGATAACCAGAAGTGAAGAGAGAGATGGAGAAGATGAAGACCAAGTGAAGAGGAATCGCACGCGCACGGCTTGATAACGCGTGAAGAAGGCGCTGAATCGGTCAGCGCCTTTAACATTATAAGTTAAAGGCGCTGAATCGGCCAGCGCCTTTAACATTATAAGTTAAAGGCGCTGAACCATTCAGCGCCTTTAACATTATGCGTTAAAGGCGATGAACCATTCAGCGCCTTTAACATTATAAGTTAAAGACGCTGAACGGTTCAGCGTCTCTAACATGTATACAACCCAGCGCCTTCTTATCTGAGGACTTAGCCAATTTCGCAAAAAATTTGGCCAAGTCCTCAGGTGTAGTGTGTAGCATTGAAGACGCTGAATGAATCAGCGTCTTCCCAAAATATACTGAAGACGCTGACTCATTCAGCGTCTCCGTAGGGTTTTTTAGGAGACGCTGATTGATTCAGCGTCTTTCGTGAGGCATACTGAAGACGCTGAATCATTCAGCGTCTTCTGGTCGTCAATCCGCCGTGGCGCCCACGTGGCAAAAGTAAGGTTAGTTTTGCAAAAAAAAATTTCGCAAGGTTATTTTCCAAAATAGGAAAGTTTGTAAGGTTATTTTTAAAAAATCCCCTCTCATTTGAGTAAATTTAAAAAATACTAATAATTTAATATTATTAATATGAGTTTATATATTAATTAGGGGAGAGAGAGAGAGAGAGAAATTATTTTTTTTCTTTTTTTTTATTTTTCAAGACACATTATATTTACTGTATAATTATATTACTTTTATTTTTATATAATATATAGTCATATTATTGTAATATCATATTAATTTTTTAGTTATATCAACTTGTGCATTAAGTAGTCATATCGAATAATTACGTACGTAAGTATGTATAGTAGTATTATTTTTATTTATATTTATATTACATTAATTGTGTAGTCATATTAAATATTTAATCATATCGAGTGTACAATAATAATAATATTATTATTATTATTATATTTATTTATATTTAGTGTACAATTATATTATTTTGTATTATATTTATTTTCAGTAATGTCAACTTTTATTTTTACGCGTGTAATTTTATCAGATATTTAATAATATCAATAGTATAGTTAAATAAAATAAATAATAATAATAATAATAATATAATAATTATTATTATTATTATTATTATTATTATTATTATTAAATAATAATTTAAATTAATAAAATTTAAATTATTTAGAAAGTGAATTGGAAGAAAAAAAAAATTTCTCCTAATTAACATATAAACTCATATTAATAATATTAAATTATTTTGTTTTTCTAATTTATTTAAATAAGACTAAATTAAAAAATATTAAAAAAAAAACTAAATTAAAAAAAAAAAAAAAAATGAAGAAGTTAGTTCGTTGTTAGTTACCAAGTTGCACTCGTGTACTTTTTCAAGACGGTCAGGCTCCGTTTGGTTCGGGTTTAAGAAAAATTTAGTTATACCGGGGATAGGTATAAATTATGATTTTAGCCGGAACTAGAGTAAATTTGCGTTTGGTTCGGTTTAAGAGTTATACCGGGTTTAGAAAAAATTGTGTTTGGTAAGTTAAAGAGGGATAAGAAGAATAAGATGAATAAGAGAAAATTGTGTTTGGTTGGGAATAGAGGAATAAGAAGAAATAAGAAGAATTGAGGGATTAAATATTTTGATTTGCTAATTTGCTCTTTATGATATAATTTAAAATTAAATTAATTTATAATTTTATTCCTTTTTTTTATTTTAGATAAATTTTAAAAAATTTATATAATATTAACAATTAAATATTAAATATATAAAAATATTTAAAAATGATAGAAAATTTTATTATAAGGAGATGATACCAAGAATGCAACCAAATAAATTTCTGACAAAAAAATAGCAATAGAAGTTCAACCAGCACCCATTTCTCTCAAACAAGATGGGACTATTATTTCAACCATCACCCATTTCTCTCAACCAAGATGGCACTATTATTTCAACCAGCACACATTCCTCTCAAACAAGATGGCACTATTATTTCAACCAGCACACATTTCTCTCAAACAAGATGGTACTATAATTCACTACACCAAAATATGCTTGTAGAGGTGGTTCTTAGTTATTGTAGTGGCGATTTAAACCGCCTCTACAAGATCTAGAGGCGGTTCTAATGACCGCCTCTGGACCGCCGGCGTAGACGCCACCTCTACTTTATAGAGGCGGTTTGGGGGACCACCGGGGAATATTAGAGACGGTTCTCTAGTGGCAGTTTGGACCACCGCATCAAATTTTTTATTTATATATATATATATATATATATATATATATATATATATATATATATATATATATATATATATATAATTTCGTAATAACATAAAGGCGGTTTAAACCGCCGCTACGAATGTTGTATTGTAGAGGTGGTTCAAACCGCCTTTACTGATATTATTTTATAGAGGTGGTTTAAACCGCCTCTACAAAGGTTTGCTATTTAGAGACAGTTTAAACCGTCTCTACAGATTAACAAAATCTCATTATAAAGAGGCGGTTTGAACCGCCTCTACGTAAAAAATAAAATAAAAAATTATAT
Organism: Tillandsia fasciculata; assembly: GCA_029168755.2. Taxonomy (NCBI): domain Eukaryota; kingdom Viridiplantae; phylum Streptophyta; class Magnoliopsida; order Poales; family Bromeliaceae; genus Tillandsia; species Tillandsia fasciculata. Next base: position 12,010,293 of record CM054941.1, read on the forward strand.
TTAATAATTATTTTAAACCGCATTTATACACATAACATTCCAGATTCGACGATAATCATACAAAATTTATCATTTAATTTCAAACATACACTAACAATACAAGAAACAAAACAATTCTCAACAAGCAATAAAAAATATCATCAAAACTTCAAAATTTAAAAAAACATACCAACCAAAACACATAACATATCGTTCAACAAGTATCATAGAGAGTAGTAATGTCGTAATCAAAAGAGTATAATAGTTTGTCAACATTTGAGTTGTCAATCATTCACAAAAATTTAAATTGCATTTTACTGTCCTTCATTTGTGGTCTCGGGCTCGTGACTTGCATTCGATGAAAAATTATTGGGAGAAAATGCCCCAACCATATTTGTTTTGTCCCCAGCAACCTAAAAAAAATCAAACATTATAAAAATTATTAGTTATCTGACAACCCAATTATATATATATATATATATATATATATATATATATATATATATATATATATATATATATATATATATATATATATATATATATATATATATGGGTTAATTGCATACATGTCCCTACAAATATGTCGAATTGCAAATATATCCCTGCAAAATTCAACTTTTCATATTTATCCCTTCAAAAATCCACCGTTATTCAAATATGCCCCTACCTCCATCTCTGTTAGAAAAGTTGATTTAATCTTAGGTTAAATGCTTAACCTTGGTTAGATTAAAAAATGAATTTACATATTTACCCTTTCCATATTATATTTTTGGAGGGATATATTTGTAACAAGTATAATGTTATTACTTTTGGAGGGATATATTTGTAAAGGGGTAAAAAATTAATTTCACATTAAATCTGTTAAAAAATAAACAGATTCCAAACGGAGATTAACCAGAGGGACATATTTGAAGAACTTTGGATTTTTGAAGGGATAAATATGAAAAGTTAAATTTTACAGGGATATATTTGCAATTCGACATATTTGGAGGGACATGTATGCAATTAACCCTATATATATATATATATATATATATATATATATATATATATATATATATATATATATATATATATATATAATAACTTGCGATTAATTTAACATACCTGTAATAAATTTGTTTTTAGCTGAGCCATTTCCTTTCGCATCTCACGCATTTCTTCTTTGAGCTTTTTTACTTCCTCTGATTGACTTTCTCTTGATTCATCTATTGTAGGTAAATTTATATGTTTTACGCCATAATATGATCTTAGCGTAAGTCCCAACCCTAAACCTTTCACACGTCCATTATGCTCAGGACCCATGACATCTAGAAAGGCTTCATCCATCAGCTTGTTCGTATCAGATTCGGAATTTTGTGAAAGTGTAATGAATTTTGCACGCGCATCATCCTATTAGAGATTTGAAAAAATATATTTATATTTCACAAATTATATGAATGCTAAATATGACTATATGATAGAAAATTATGCTTACCAAATTTTTCTTCGCATCTTCATTCACAAAATCTCCATTCTTTTTCTTATGAGTTTCCTTCCTCCCAAAAAGTAAGCCGATCAGGTTCTTTACCAAGAACAATTTCCTATAATTATAAATAATAATTTCTAAATTATAAAACATATGGCATATTACTTAAAATAAAATAAATTTAAATCTCGAGCTATTACCATTTCCTTTCGCTTCCTTGCATAACTTTTCCTTCCCGAAGTATGGGCCATCTTCACCATCTTTGCAGAAGTTGAATTAACTTGACAACGTTTCTACAATAAATAAATATGTTAAAAAATGAATAATGCACTATCAATAACATTGCTATAAAAATAAAACTTTTATACCTTACTTTCCTCGGTGGACCAATATGCTACTAGACTAGTCCATTGGTCTTTAATCACACCTGTTGGTACATTGTCAAGTAATTCTTGAATCGGTTTGTCTTCTGAGAAGAATTCACATTTTAATTCACTTTTATAATCTCTCCATTTTTTGTTCAATGATGCCAACACCCAATGTCTCGTTCCCTCCGGATATCTAAACTTTGTCTATTCATAAAATAAAAAGTTTACTGTTAAAAATGCAATATAATAAAAGTATAGAAATATACAATAAAAAAAATAATGAGCAAAAATGAAAGAACCTCAATATGTTTTAGCATTTTTTCCTTTAATGGATTAAAAATTTGATTATCCCATCGCGGAATATTTAAAGGAGCAAATATTCCATTTTTCGCGATTACTCCTAAAAATGATCCAAGGACAGATCCTGCATAGGTACACGGAACCCCATATTTATCAACTTCGACATCAATCCTCTCTCCTTCAAGTAGGTTCCACACATCTGCTAATGTTATTCTTCTTCGTTTCTTACGTCGATTTTTATCAGTACCTGAAAATAAACTTAAATATATTAACTTTAATAGAAAATCAAGCTTATATACTATATAATTAATAAATAATATTGCTTACCAATGATCCAAAGAAAGAAATTATTTTGATTATTATTTTCAATCTCAGTGGTACTTGCATTTGTAGGAGTTTCTGGGGAAAATGGCAAATGCTCATCTCCTACTGGTTCTTGAACTTCCAAGTCATCTTCAGGGGTAGATCTCACTATCTTGCAACTACGCAATCTTCTTGAACTGGAGGACGTGTTTCAATTTCCTACAAATGATAAACAAATGATATAAATCAAACAAATCTAAAATAATAGAACTTAATCAACCAAATATAGAGTAAGAGTATATTCATCAAACTAATCTGAGATAAAAATATCACATGCATGAGAAGTATTATTTCAATACTTTTTTAAAAAAAATTATGCTTCATCATTGTCATCTTCATTTACATTAACTTGAATCCAATTTGGATGTTCAGTCTCATCTAAAATTTGTAGAGACGAAGGGATTACAAAAGTCTCATCCGTTGAATCTTCACCCATATCAAATAAATCTCTCGGTTTGATTCTCACAACTGAAAACCAATTCTCATCTTTCGGTATTTGCACATAAAATAATTGTTGTACTTGTGATGAAAATACATAAGGATCATCTTTCAACTCTGCACCTGTATGTATTAAGCGAGAAAAGTTTACAAGAGTGAACCCAAATTCATCATGCTTAATGCCCATACTGTGGTGAACATCAACCCAATCACATTTGAATAAGACAACCTTGAAACGTCCATAATAATTTAATTCAATGATATCTTTCAATCGGCCATAATAGTTTATGTCGCCTATTTCTGAATTATTAACAACACCACTATTTTGAGTCTTTCTATTTTCTTCACGAGCTTGTGTATGAAATCTGAAACCGTTGATAATAAATCCACTAAATCTCCTTGCAAATTTGTTAGGGCCTCTACCAAGAACTTGAATTTTTTCTGAAATAGTTGAATTATCCATCTTCATAACCTATATTGTAAGAAATATTATTATATATTTTATTACTTTAAATTGTGTAAATTATTTTTTATCATAAATAATATGTACCTTACTTTGTAACCATTCATGAAATCTCTCATTTACCAGTTTTTCTATATCGTGATCAGTGAGGCGCGTATGACGGCGTCGTTTCCTTTTCTCTAAATCAATGAATTGCCTATATTTATATAAAGTTAGTTTTTTTAATTTATATATAAATTTCAAATATCAATAGAGTACATAAGGTAACTGTTTGACTTACTGGCGAAGTGGCTCAAGGTCATCTTAATGGCGAAGTACATAACGATGTGCTTGAATCAATGATTTTTCATCCAATATAATATTTTCAATCTTTCCAATAGAACTATCAGCACTTGAAAATAAATATAATCCTTCTGTTTCATTTTTAGGTGGATCAGGATTCCGTACAGGCCGATTAAATCTTGTTTCAACTCCATCTAAATATCTCGAACAAAATGTCAAACATTCTTCGGCTATATATCCTTCAGCTATTGACCCTTCAGGATGAGATTTATTACGAACATTTGATTTCATTCGTACAAAGTTCCTATAATAATAGAGAATAAGAGTGCTAGGATAGCATATACTTGTAAAATTTATAGTTAAGTTAAGAAGAAATAAGTAATTAATTATTATTTACCTCTCCGAAGAATACATCCATCGATATTGTACCGGACCACCCAGTTTTGCCTCTTCAACTAAATGAACCATTAAGTGAATCATTATGGTAAAAAATGATGGTAGAAAGATTCTTTCCATGTGGCAAAGAGTAAGTATAATGCGGTTTTGTAATTTGTCCAGCTCATTAACATCCAACACCTTTGAGCATAACGATTTATAAAAACAAGCCAATTCAATTGCGATTGAAATCACTTCCTTTGATGGACTAGATGCTCGTAATGCCAATGGCAGTATATCCTCAATCAAAATATGACAATCATGACTTTTAAGGCCACTGATCTTACACTCGTTAACATTCACACATCTTGAAATATTGGATGCATAACCATCGAGCGTTTTAAGATTTTTGAGAACTTGACAAAGAATTTTTTTTTCCTTTTTAGACATTGTGAAGCAAGCTGGAGGTAATCTTGTCTTACCATTTGCAAGTAACTTGGGATGAAGTTCAGATCTTATGCCCATTTCTACTAAATCCTGTCGTGCCTTTCGATTGTCTTTTGTTTTTTTATCAAGATTCAATAGAGTGCCAGCAAAATTATCAAACACGTTTTTCTGTATATGCATCACATCTAAATTATGGCGCAGCAAATTAAATTGCCAATATGGTAATTCAAAAAAAATGCTTTTCTTTTTCCACCACCTCAATGCGCCAATGGGTTCTGTATTATCGTTTCTCATTCGTCTCTTCCTTTTGGATCTCTTACTATTTGCTCCTTAATTATTTACTATTGGTGGTTTGCCTAATTTGAATTGCATGTCTTGTATTTGGTTTAAAATATCAACTCCAGCTATTCGAATAGGTGCAGTTCTTATCTCTTCCGTGCCGTCAAAAAAATCTTTCTGATAACGAAATGTATGCCCCTCTGGTAACCAACGACGATGGCCCAAATAACAAAACTTCCCTCCATGACGTAACCACTTAGAATGAGTTTGCTCTGCACAATAAGGACATGCAAACTGGCCTTTAGTGCTCCAACCAGACAAAATTCCATATGCAAGAAAGTCATTTATGGTCCTTAACAATGCAGCCCGCATATGAAACATATTTTTGCTTGAAGCGTCATACGTTTCAACGCCTTCCCACAGTTTTTTCAATTCCTCAATTAAAGGTTGTAGAAAAACATCAATATCATTTCCCGGACCTTTTTCACCTGGAATAATCATTGATAATATAAAAGAAGATTGCTTCATACAAATCCAGGGTGGTAAATTATATGTAACCAATACAACTGGCCATGTACTATAAGCAGTACTCATTCTTCGAAATGGGTTGAAACCATCACTACAAAGAGCAAGTCTCACATTGCGAGAATCAGAGGAGAAATCTGCATATCGTTCATCGAATGCCTTCCACGCTTCACCATCTGCAGGATGTCTCAGTAGCCCATCCTTCTTACGACCCTCGGTGTGCCATCTCATATCATTTGATGTTTTGGTTGAGGCAAAAAGCCTTTGCAGCCTTGGTATAAGTGGAAAATATCGTAAAATTTTTGCTGGAATCTTTCTCTTTTGTTTTGGTATTGCATGTGTGTTAGAAGTATTTTCTTCACTGTTTGAAACATGATCTTTTTCCATATTAGTATGTTTCCAACGGGAGGTCCCACAAACATCGCAGACTTCTTGATTTAGTTTATCACCTCGAAATAACATGCAATCATTTGGACAACAATGAATCTTCTCATAACTTAGACCTACGGTTTTAATTATTTTTTTTGCTTCATAAGAAGAACGAGGTAATGCAGTACCTTCAGGAAATGCATCAGCCAATATCTCCAGTAACATGCTAAATGACTTTCCCGACCAACCATTTAGGCATTTCAAATGAAACAAATGGAGTATAAAAGATAGTTTTGAAAATGTCTTGTATCCTGGATATAATTCTTCATTTGTATCTTCTAATAGTTTGTGAAAATCATGATTTTCATTAGTATCTTGACTAGATTGTTCGGGGTTCGGCCTTCCATCAATTTCATTAATTGGTATATCTGTTTCATTGGTTGATACGCTGGTTAAGCCAATGGCATCATGTAAAAGTGCATGTATGTCATCTGATCTTCTAAAATTTTGGGTCATAGGGATGCACTCTTCCACTTGTAAGATTTCTTGGACATGTAAAGACTGAGAAGTTGAAGAAGAGCTGGCAACATTAATTGAGGAAGGCTCTTCTCCATGGCAAACCCATCTAGTATATCCACTTAGAAATCCATCACATATCAAGTGTATCTTCGCATCCTCATATGTTTGTAGTGAACAATTAACACAGCGTACACATGGGCACATTATTTTGCCACTATAGGATGCATTACAGAATGCAAAATCCAAAAATTGTAAGATTCCATTTTTATATGCATCACTATTTCTAGGTTTGGTCATCCAACTTTTATCCATTATAGCAAAACAACTGAAATAGCAACAAATATTATATTCAATATCAATTTGTACTTATGAAGCTAAAAATTAACTTACTAGTAATTCTATATCAATAATTTATTACATTTAATATAGTGCAGTATAAAAATAATCAAATCAAGATAATAAAAAAAGTATGGATTGCCAAGAGACTTACTCTTAAAGAGTGATTTTCTAATCGTCCTTTTAACACGAACTTGTAGATCCTTTATCCTCGTAGCAATATCCCAACAAGGGATTGACTAGGTTTGAGCAAAAAAAAAAACATATATCTATAAGTTCTTATACTTATTCAGCAATTAAAAATGAAAATATAAAAAAAAAAATTACTTTTATAGAAAACAGAACAATGAAACAAAAAAATAATAATTAAAATCATATGCTCGTACTTGGACAAGATGAACCTCGAAAGAAGGCCTGTTGATAGGATCACGCGACTACTGCAGCAACCTCGTGCATCACAACATTGAGTTCCTACTACTTGAAATTTGATCAAATTAGGTTCTAGTTCTAGGAAAAGATCATTTCCTGTCACTATAGAATACATGCATTTAGAGAGCAAGAAGAGAATTGACATCTAATAAGAAGAGAGCTAACACCTGACATCATGATACACTTATTTATATACTTTTTTTTTTAATTTATACATTAATATAAAGCATTATTAATTTATGAAAATATGTTACGTGGCTATACCACATTAATTAATTTACAAGATGGATGGGTTTAACATTTTGACATTTGCATGAAAAGCTATTGTTCTTTATTTATCTATTTATTATTTTATCATAGTATTAAATTAGAATAATTTTGAAAAGAAGAGAGTGTATTAATTACATCAGGGTGAGGCGATGCCGCAGGCCGATGGTATATAAAAGAAGATATAGTAAGATTTTATCATAGTATATAAAATCTTACTATATCTCATAAGTTTTTATAGTAAGTGATGCACACCTCATGTATCTTTATTTATCTATTTATTATTTTATCATAGTACTAAATTAGAATAATTTTGAAAAAAAAGAGAGTGTACGTGAGCAATAATTTGTACTTTAATTAATAATAAAAATAGTGCAGCAACATCTAGAGTCGCTGACGAGGAACTTACATAAAAATTTGAAGGATCAAAACAAAAAAATTACATAGACTGAGAAACTAGTGAAACAATTATTATATTTTAAAATTTTAAATCATTTAAGTATTTTTATATTTTTGAAATATCAGTTCAGATTTTATTTTACTTTTCTCTATTTTCAGTTTGAATTGGTTTCAATTAATTTGGTCATGAGATTCATATTCAGTACTTTTTATCTATTTCCAAGTTTGAATTCAATTCAGATTTTTTTAAAAAATTAAGAGATATTTGACTCAGATTTAGCTTATTAGAAAAATTCTATCAAGCAATATTAAACACCTCCTATATACGTGTCTTCTCCATGTACCCCATCCTCCCTTCATCCATACACACCTCCTGTGTCTTTATTTATCTATTTATTATTTTATCATAGTACTAAATTAGAATAATTTTGAAAAAAAAAGAGAGTGTACGTGAGCAATAATTTGTACTTTAATTAATAACAAAAATAGTGCAGCAGAATCTAGAGTCGCTGACGAGGAACTTACATAAAAACTTGAAGGATCAAAACAAAAAAATTACATAGACTGAGAAACTAGTGAAACAATTATTATATTTTAAAATTTTAAATCATTTAAGTATTTTTATATTTTTGAAATTAATTTTATGTCTGAGTTCAAAACAATCTTTTAAACATAAATTTAAAATTAAATAAAAAATAATAAAAAATAATAATACACACAAAAAGACCTCAAAAAGATCTCAACAATTTTCCTGTTAACAAAAATAACAGCACAATCAGCAAGAGTCTTGCAAACATCCACAGGCCATACATGTAAGCAATAAAGAAAGGGGAGAAAAAATGAACTCGTCTGCCAAATGGGACAACTTCAAAAAAAATCATGACTTTAAAGTACTAAACTGGTATATTAAGTCAAGCAACAATCTAACCTCATATTTGGCTTAAAAAACGCATCATTTGTTTCTTTTGCTACAGCAAACACCATAAATTTAAAGTACTTCAATAATCTTTCGGCAACACATGCATAGTATTCAATGGACAACAGAGAAATATAAGAAAAATCTAATCCGAGTGATCGAGACTCAACTACATCAAAAACAAATCCCAACGAATCTCATTTAAATATGAAAAATACCAAGCGATGCCGCAGGCTTGTGGGGGCGATGGTGCACGCTGGGATTGGGAGCGAGGTCGCGGGCCGGGGAGGAGTGGGTGAGATGCTGCTGCGAGAAGAAGGCCGGCCGGTGGGTGGGGATTGGAGAAGACGAAACGGCTTCGTGCGATTTTTTTTTTTTTTTTTAAGATACATTAGGGTTTTTTTTTTTCTTTTTTTTTTTTTTTTGGAAATATGGTTTTTTATTTTGGGGGGAAAATAATTTTTTTTTTTTTTTGGAGGGAAATAAATTTTTTTTATTATTTAGAAAGAATTAATTTTAAAAAAAAATTATAATTTTTTTTTTTTAACTGATGTAGAGGCGGGTCTTTAAAATCGCCTCTAAATCTGTAAAGTACCGAATTTTCGGCACATAAATAAATGTAGATAAAAATAGTGTGAAATACTATTTTTATGAAAGTTGGGGAAGTAAAGAATATTTGGAAACGAGTTGGACCCAAATCGGGTTAAAATGGAGAGATCTGGAATTTTATTTGGGAAAGGGGGCCCAGATTTTTAGTGAAAAATTCACAGTGTCGGAAAATTTCGAGAAAATTACGGGAGCCCCGAAAATATGTTTTAAGGCCACAGAAAAAGTTTCGCGTTGATCGGAGGCCGGATAGTGAGAACGGGCTCCGCCAACAGTGTCGAAAAATTCTGAGAAAATTACGAAAGCTTCGTAATTATGTTTTAAGGTCACAGTAAAAATTTCGTGTTGATCGGATATCCGGATTGCGAGAACGGGGTCCGCCAATGATTCTGAATACAGCGAGGCTTTTGGTGGTCCAGAAATGGCCCAAAGTGAAAATTTAAATTTTTCTATGGTAAATTAAGCTGAAACGAAGCCGCCTGTCAAATTTGAGCGAAAACGAAAGTAAAAATGGACAAAAACAGACCAAAAATGGATTCCGAAGCAACGACGGCACGCGGCTCGAGGGGTGACTTACTGCGCAAGGCACGCTGCAGGGCGCTAGGGAAGTGCGCCTTCCCGCGTGGCGCAGTGGGCGCGCGCACCTGGTGCGCGCCCACCTGTGGGGTGGACCACCACATGGCGGTCCCCTCTTGGTGGGTGCCACGGACCAGGTCCATTGAACTCTTCTTTTCCGTCCTTTTCTTCTCCTTCTTCTTCTTCTTCTTTTCTTCCCCCTCCAACCGAGTACCATTTCTCCTTCTCCCTGTTCTTCTCCAACCGAGCAAGTAGAGAGAGAGAAAGAGAGAGAGAGAGATGGAGGAAATTTTGTGGATTGGAGCGGCGCGGCGGCGATTTCGTGTAGCGCGCAAAGTGTTCCAAAAATCAGATGGGCGACGCGGCGTTGTCGAGGTAGGTCCCACGTGTTGATTTTTACGGTATTTTTGGCACAGTTTTGAAATTTCTTTTTGGACATTGGATTTGACCCCATGCCATTATGCGTGTTAGGGACCGAGTCTTACTGTACCGTTGCTGCACGGACTGTCGCGGATATTTTTGGCGCGTCTCGTTTTGCGTTCAAGTTGTAGAAAAATGCATCGTTTTGCGTGCGGATTCGGAAAAAAATGTGCAGTTTTGGACGCAAACTCGAAAAACATACACCGTTTTGCGTGCAACGTTGAAAAAGGAAAGTGCACCGTTTTGCGTGCCAACCCGAGGTACGTGCTCCGTTTTGCGCGCAATTTGTGCTGTCGCGCATCGTTTTGCGTGCAGTTTCTAATATTATACATCATTTTTCATGCAGGGATAGAAAAAAATATGTACCGTTTTGCGTGCAACTTTACAGTTAAGCGTGCACCGTTTTGCGTGCAGATCGTTTTATCGCGCACGGTTTTACGTGCAAGTCTAATATTTTGCATCGATTTGCGTGCAGGATAAGAAAAATGTGCACCGTTTTGCGTGCAACTCGACAGTGAGGCGTGCACCGTTTTGCGTGCAGATTTGAGGTACGTGCACCGTTTTGCGTGCCGATCGTGTTGTCGCGCACCGTTTTGCGTGCCGATCCTAATATTATGCATCGTTTCTCGTGCAGGGTTGGAAAAGACGGGCACCGTTTTGCGTGCAGATTTGAGGTACGTGCATTGTTTTGCGTGCCGGTTGTGTTGTCGCGCATCGTTTTGCGTGCACTCTCTAATATTATACATCGTTTTTCGTACAGGGTTAGAAAAATGTGCACCGTTTTACGTGCAACGTGGAAAAAGCAACTTGCACCGTTATGCGTGCCGATCGTGTTATCGCGCACCGTTTTGCGTGCCGATCCTAATATTTTGCATCGATTTGCGTGCAGGACTAGAAAAAATGTGCATCGTTTTGCATGCAACCCTACAGTCAAACGTGCACCGTTTTGCGTGCAGATTTGAGGTACGTGCACCGTTTTGCGTGCAGGTTGAGTTGACGCGCATGGTTTTGCGTGCAGGCTGAAATGGCGCGCACCGTTTTGCGTATGGGTTTTACTGACGCGCACCGTTTTGCGTGCAGGGTTAGAGGGCGTGCACCGTTTTGCGTGCAGACTCGAGGGATGCGCACCGTTTTGCGTGCAAGCTCAAGGAAATAAGTGGAATCGCGTGGAGACCAATTGCAAGTGTCTACAAGCAATTGGGTACACCACAAGGTGGGAAATTCTGTCGAAATTGGGTGACCTCTCCACTTGCTCCTTTGCTTTTCGATTCGAAGCATGATAGTAGCCTGTTAGAGGCGTTAGGTAATTATGATTATGATTGCCCGTGTAGATGGATTCAGATGAAAAAGAGCAACTGTTGGTTGCCAGAGATAGATGAATAGGTGTGTATGTGCAAATGGACACAGAGATAAAGTGCAACTGTTGGTTGCCAAAGATATATGATGAATATGCATGCGTAGAAGTAATTACTATTTGATGAATGAAATGAATCAATTGCATGCATGAGAATGATTAATTGATTATGATTGTGATCATGTTAGGGTATAACCCTAGGAATCATGTGGCAATAAGGAAAAGGACATGTTGGTAGTAAGACTAGGAGAAAACCTAGATTCAGGGTTTAACGAGTGACATCAGACTTAGGAGTTATCCTAGGGAGGACGAGTGGCATGGTCTTAGGTGATAACCTAAGGACACTGGATAGAGTGATCAACATAGAGTCAGAAAACTCTAGGGTGTATATGACATGGAACTTAGGTAAAGAGAACCTAAGGAGAACTAGTGTTCAACATAGAGTCAAGGAACTCTAGGATGAGTATGACATGGAACTTAGGTAGAGGAAACCTAAGGTGACCTAGAGGTCAGCATAGAGTCAAGGAACTCTAGGACAAGTATGACATGAGACTTAGGTAAAGGGAACCTAAGTTGAGCTAGAAGAGTTTAAACTCACAGACAGAAAAAATAGAGTCAAGTTGACTCTAGGATTCAGTAAGGAATCAAGAGGATGGAAAAGATGGATCAAGTGTGGAGATATGAAAGGGAAAACAGGAAAGTAGAGTCAATGTAATTCTAAGATAACAGTGGAACATGGAATTAGAGTCAGTGTAACTCTAAGTTAATGGTGGAGCAGGAAAATAGAGTTTAGTTAACTCTAGGATTCAGTGAGGAATCAGAAAAGTGGGATAGGATTCCCCAGTTTAAAGAGTTGATCAAATATAACCCTAGAAGGTCATAGGGTGTCTGGGCAAATGGATAATAACTTTAACTTCAATTTGAGTTAAAGAAATAAGAGAGAAATGTTTAAGAGTCCAGGAGACTCTCTGGTTATCCTTATGGCAAGACCTAGGATAAGAGGAAAAATTGTTGCTAAAAGGCAAAGATTAAAAGCAAGCTAAAAGTGGCTAAAAGCATAAAGAAAATGTAATTGGCGCCTTCGAATTTGAGACTCGTCAAGTGGAGCAGGACTCCCTGGGCAGTGACCCGTCGGACGAGGTACTTTCGAAGGGTTAAAAGTGAAAGCAAGGAGCTAAATGCTCAAGGAAAAGAGAAAGTGATTTGCCAGTGGCAAAAAGGGAGCTATAAGCTCGAATAAGAAAGGAAAGCAAGTGTTCAAAGGCAAAGAGGCTAAGAACTAAAGTAAAAAGAAAGGAAAGAAAATATAAAAAGATAAAATGGGCGTACCTTCGGGGGTGAAACGTAGATCTTGTCGGAGCCATGGGCAGTGTCCCTCTCCCGGGCAGTGACCCGTATGACAAGTTCCCCGTTGGGCGGGGTAACACTTGCGGGTGTTATCGGCAACCTTAGAAATCTTATCTTATGGTAGCAAGACTACCGGGCTCGGGCCCGTTGGATAAGAATTTCCGAGGGTTAACTTGAACTAAAGCACCAGAATCTAAAGAATAAAGAAAAATAGAGTGGCCAAGGTGGCCGGGTTAGTTGGACCCTGTATACAGCGGCATAGTGGCCGAGTTGGTGCTTAGCAGCCTAGTGTGGCTAGACAGAGTAGTGCTGGGTAGATGGTTATACACAGATAGTGTAGTGATATGTTATATTGCATAGCTGCATTTTGATATTGAGGATTTTAGTTTCCTAGCACTATTATTATTGCTTCCATTGGACCAAGTGGTGTAGGACACTTTCTCTCGGTGGTTGAACCCACTGGGAACTCGCTCGTAAGTTCTCACACCCCTTGGGTGACTCCCCCCCACAGGTTCGGGTATGGATGCAGCGGTCGAGACGGTTCAGATGCAGACGGCGAGGCATACGACAGGGGCAAGAGCCCAGCAGCATAGAGACCTAGAGGGTCTAGCAGAGGTATCCCATTTATGTATTTCTTGAGTGAACCTTGTATGGTGAGGAATTTATGTAAAGGAAATGTAATAATTTTATTTGCAAGTTCAGGAATGTAAAGTGTAATAAGTTTAATTTATGGTTCACTCTTGTATGCTTTCATTTCCGCATTAACTATTGGTTATTGGATGAAAGCTTTAAATTTATAGTGATTTTTAGTACTCTGATATTGAGCTTCCGCATACACTTGTTGTGTTATTATGGATGTTACCGTTCCTTTCGGGTAGAAAAAGGTTTTACCCGATTGGCGGGTCTGTTGGCGTGCCCGAACCGTACAAATTGGCGGACTCGGGGCGTGACAGATTAGAGTGGTATCAGAGCCTAGGAATAGTCCTAGGTGGTTAGCAACCTTAGGGAGACCCTAGGGATTAGCACAAGAGAGTGCGTGGGTGGTGGCGAAAGTACTTGATTGGGTTTGTTGTTCCCAAAAAGGATGTTGGGACTGATCGAGGGCAACGAGCTTTCATTCTTCGAATATTACGTTGGGCGGCCGACAACGTAATATTGGAGATGAAAAGGAGTACCCTCTTATACTTTCGCATGATTGGGTCGACGAGCCTTTCTGTCGGTATATAGACTGTGCGATGCTCAAATGGCTAAGTTTGGGCTGGTTGTTTCGTTGTGGTGTGCATAGTAGCGATGACACCACATAGGGAAACGCACCTGTTTGACTCGAGTCCCGAGAGGGCTCGGGGTCAAACGTGGTATACGAGTTGCGATAGCAGGTGACCGCACTTGTTGGAGTGGTCCAACAGTAGGTCAGACTTCTTGCCGTCGGCGGAAATTTTCCGCCGACAGAAAGACAGGTTTCGACGCCTAAGAGTAGCGTCAGCATGACAGTTGGAGCAGATAGATAGACTCCAGTGGCTGATAACGCAGCAAGTTGAGGCTGCACAAACAACGTATGAATATACGGCGTCGTCGCCTGTAGGGGCGACAGTAAAGAGAGTGGCAGTGGCCGCCGAACTTTTGTCGGCGTAGCCAACACCTTCAGCATGGGGTGTTGTAGGCATGTGTCAGCTAGGTTGCTGGCAAAGTATGGTTAGTAAGGTCCAGTGAGAGACCGACACACAGAACTCTGGTGATCGTTATGTGAGAGAAGCAAGTTAATGTCCTAAGGGTTAGGGCAAGAAAGATTTACGGGCCAGGCGGCGTGAGTTCGCCCCTGATAACGGTAGTGACCGTGTGGCCTATAATTGTGGCTAAATTGCCGCATTGTGGGGTTGGTAAGACCCGGGACAGGTTTCGAGATTCGAAAACCTCGCAAGTGAGCGGGAGTTTTGTGGCGCTGATTTGATGGATCGGTGTAACGGCAAGGATTGCCACCGTAGGATTCGCGTGTTAGTCACCAGAGTTGGTGGACAGTTATTTGTGGTGCCTCAACCCAGTTGGGAGAGGTGTACAGGAGTCATGCGCGTGTTTAAGCAAGTTGCTTAACATTCTGGATTGTGCAAGTTAGCGTAGGGGCGTAGGACGCCCAACTGTTTGGGTGCTCATGGAGCACAGGTACCGTTTAGCCAGAGAGAGCTGATTAGGTGGCGTATTAGCCTTTGCCCAGTGGGGCCAGAGTTGATATAGAGAGTTTGGGTCGGGGATTGACGACTTGTTAGTTGATCTTGCTCAGTGAGCATAGTGGTCGCGTGGCGACGATTAGCGGGTTCGCTTGGGGACGATCCGTGCCTGGACCATGTTTGTGGACTGTGGGCCTATAGCCCAGTGGGCAGGCGCAGTCGGCTGTGAGAGACAGCAGCCCGAGACCTGATGGCGGGGCATGATAGAGATTTGGTCGGGACGGTAGTCCGAGCGATGACCCGGGAACGTGGAATGCCACGTGTGAGCATTGAGGCTAGTAGTACACTGAGGTCAGTACACTGAGAGTGAGATATGACCAGGCTATAGAGCTAGTGGTGATTGAGGTACTGTGGCTCCTAGTGGGAGTGTTGGTGTAGTAATCCTAGGTGAGGATCTACCCGTATGATGATTGGGTCTGTGTGCTAGTGAGAGCCATCGTACAGAGTTGGACTGGTTGGGCTATAGGCCCCTATTGGACCGTGGTCTGTGGACCTATTAGTAGTCTGAGAGATCGGGTTAGCTGATAACCCGTGGACTTAGAGCGCTAGTAGCGTGTGAGATAGTTGAGTACTGGTGGATTGGCCTTTGCCCTCTACATTAGGCAGCGGAGTGACCGGAAAATGCGATAAATGTGATTAGTTGCAGATGCAACCTTCTTGTGAAAGATAAAAAGGTCGCGGAATTAAAGTGGAGATTTCGCAAGAAGAGACTTCGCCATTTGTGGCAATTGAGAGAGAGCAAGTGCTCAACTGTGTCTTTCACCTATTTGGTGAAAGTGGCCAGACGCCAGGTCTGTGTTTGTCCCTAGATTGAGATAGGGATCCGAGAATGAGTTGCTCGTGTAGTCTCGGCGAGCAGACAATTTGATGCCGGTCATGATATACAGCGAGCCCAGTAGTGAGGGCAAAATTCTTCCCTCTCGATCAAGTAGGAGTCAAGATGTTATTCAAGTTTCGAGGACGAAACTTATTTTAAGGGGGGTAGAATGTAAAGTACCGAATTTTCGGCACATAAATAAATGTAGATAAAAATAGTGTGAAATACTATTTTTATGAAAGTTGGGGAAGTAAAGAATATTTGGAAACGAGTTGGACCCAAATCGGGTTAAAATGGAGAGATCTGGAATTTTATTTGGGAAAGGGGGCCCAGATTTTTAGTGAAAAATTCACAGTGTCGGAAAATTTCGAGAAAATTACGGGAGCCCCGAAAATATGTTTTAAGGCCACAGAAAAAGTTTCGCGTTGATCGGAGGCCGGATAGTGAGAACGGGCTCCGCCAACAGTGTCGAAAAATTCTGAGAAAATTACGGAAGCTTCGTAATTATGTTTTAAGGTCACAGTAAAAATTTCGTGTTGATCGGATATCCGGATTGCGAGAACGGGGTCCGCCAATGATTCTGGATACAGCGAGGCTTTTGGTGGTCCAGAAATGGCCCAAAGTGAAAATTTAAATTTTTCTGTGGTAAATTAAGCTGAAACGAAGCCGCCTGTCAAATTTGAGCGAAAACGGAAGGAAAAATGGACAAAAACAGACCAAAAACGGATTCCGAAGCAACGACGGTACGCGGCTCGAGGGGTGACTTACTGCGCAAGGCACGCTGCAGGGCGCTAGGGAAGTGCGCCTTCCCGCGTGGCGCAGTGGGCGCGCGCACCTGGTGCGCGCCCACCTGTGGGGTGGACCGCCACATGGCGGTCCCCTCTTGGTGGGTGCCACGGACCAGGTCCATTGAACTCTTCTTTTCCGTCCTTTTCTTCTCCTTCTTCTTCTTCTTCTTTTCTTCCCCCTCCAACCGAGTACCATTTCTCCTTCTCCCTGTTCTTCTCCAACCGAGCAAGTAGAGAGAGAGAGAGAGAGAGAGAGAGATGGAGGAAATTTTGTGGGTTGGAGCGGCGCGGCGGCGATTTCGTGTAGCGCGCAAAGTGTTCCAAAAATCAGATGGGCGACGCGGCGTTGTCGAGGTAGGTCCCACGTGTTGATTTTTACGGTATTTTTAGCACAGTTTTGAAATTTCTTTTTGGACATTGGATTTGACCCCATGCCATTATGCGTGTTAGGGACCGAGTCTTACTGTACCGTTGCTGCACGGACTGTCGCGGATATTTTTGGCGCGTCTCGTTTTGCGTTCAAGTTGTAGAAAAATGCATCGTTTTGCGTGCGGATTCGGAAAAAAATGCGCAGTTTTGGACGCAAACTCGGAAAATATATACCGTTTTGCGTGCAACGTTGAAAAAGGAAAGTGTACCGTTTGGCGTGCCAACCTGAGGTACGTGCTCCGTTTTGCGCGCAATTTGTGCTGTCGCGCATCGTTTTGCGTGCAGTTTCTAATATTATACATCATTTTTCATGCAGGGATAGAAAAAAATATGCACCGTTTTGCGTGCAACTTTACAGTTAAGCATGCACCGTTTTGCGTGCAGATCGTTTTATCGCGCACCGTTTTACGTGCAAGTCTAATATTTTGCATCGATTTGCGTGCAGGATAAGAAAAATGTGCACCGTTTTGCGTGCAACTCGACAGTGAGGCGTGCACCGTTTTGCGTGCAGATTTGAGGTACGTGCACCGTTTTGCGTGCCGATCGTGTTGTCGCGCACCGTTTTGCGTGCCGATCCTAATATTATGCATCGTTTCTCGTGCAGAGTTGGAAAAGACGTGCACCGTTTTGTGTGCAGATTTGAGGTACGTGCATTGTTTTGCGTGCCGGTTGTGTTGTCGCGCATCGTTTTGCGTGCACTCTCTAATATTATACATCGTTTTTCGTACAGGGTTAGAAAAATGTGCACCGTTTTACGTGCAACGTGGAAAAAGCAACGTGCACCGTTTTGCGTGCCGATCGTGTTATCGCGCACCGTTTTGCGTGCCGACCCTAATATTTTGCATCGATTTGCGTGCAGGACTAGAAAAAATGTGCATCGTTTTGCGTGCAACCCTACAGTCAAACGTGCACCGTTTTGCGTGCAGATTTGAGGTACGTGCACCGTTTTGCGTGCAGGTTGAGTTGACGCGCATGGTTTTGCGTGCAGGCTGATTATGGCGCGCACCGTTTTGCGTATGGGTTTTACTGACGCGCACCGTTTTGCGTGCAGGGTTAGAGGGCGTGCACCATTTTGCGTGCAGACTCGAGGGATGCGCACCGTTTTGCGTGCAAGCTCAAGGAAACAAGTGGAATCGCGTGGAGACCAATTGCAAGTGTCTACAAGCAATTGGGTACACCACAAGGTGGGAAATTCTGCCGAAATTGGGTGACCTCTCCACTTGCTCCTTTGCTTTTCGATTCGAAGCATGATAGTAGCCTGTTAGAGGCGTTAGGTAATTATGATTATGATTGCCCGTGTAGATGGATTCAGATGAAAAAGAGCAACTGTTGGTTGCCAGAGATAGATGAATAGGTGTGTATGTGCAAATGGACACAGAGATAAAGTGCAACTGTTGGTTGCCAAAGATATATGATGAATATGCATGCGTAGAAGTAATTACTATTTGATGAATGAAATGAATCAATTGCATGCATGAGAATGATTAATTGATTATGATTGTGATCATGTTAGGGTATAACCCTAGGAATCATGTGGCAATAAGGAAAAGGACATGTTGGTAGTAAGACTAGGAGAAAACCTAGATTCAGGGTTTAACGAGTGACATCAGACTTAGGAGTTATCCTAGGGAGGACGAGTGGCATGGTCTTAGGTGATAACCTAAGGACACTGGATAGAGTGATCAACATAGAGTCAGAAAACTCTAGGGTGTATATGACATGGAACTTAGGTAAAGAGAACCTAAGGAGAACTAGTGTTCAACATAGAGTCAAGGAACTCTAGGATGAGTATGACATGGAACTTAGGTAGAGGAAACCTAAGGTGACCTAGAGGTCAGCATAGAGTCAAGGAACTCTAGGACAAGTATGACATGAGACTTAGGTAAAGGGAACCTAAGTTGAGCTAGAAGAGTTTAAACTCACAGACAGGAAAAATAGAGTCAAGTTGACTCTAGGATTCAGTAAGGAATAAAGAGGATGGAAAAGATGGATCAAATGTGGAGATATGAAAGGGAAAACAGGAAAGTAGAGTCAATGTAATTCTAAGATAACAGTGGAACATGGAATTAGAGTCAGTGTAACTCTAAGTTAATGGTGGAGCAGGAAAATAGAGTTTAGTTAACTCTAGGATTCAGTGAGGAATCAGAAAAGTGGGATAGGATTCCCCAGTTTAAAGAGTTGATCAAATATAACCCTAGAAGGTCATAGGGTGTCTGGGCAAATGGATAATAACTTTAACTTCAATTTGAGTTAAAGAAATAAGAGAGAAATGTTTAAGAGTCCAGGAGACTCTCTGGTTATCCTTATGGCAAGACCTAGGATAAGAGGAAAAATTGTTGCTAAAAGGCAAAGATTAAAAGCAAGCTAAAAGTGGCTAAAAGCATAAAGAAAATGTAATTGGTGCCTTCGAATTTGAGACTCGTCAAGTGGAGCAGGACTCCCTGGGCAGTGACCCGTCGGACGAGGTACTTTCGAAGGGTTAAAAGTGAGAGCAAGGAGCTAAATGCTCAAGGAAAAGAGAAAGTGATTTGCCAGTGGCAAAAAGGGAGCTATAAGCTCGAATAAGAAAGGAAAGCATGTGTTCAAAGGCAAAGAGGCTAAGAACTAAAGTAAAAAGAAAGGAAAGAAAATATAAAAAGATAAAATGGGCGTACCTTCGGGGGTGAAACGTAGATCTTGTCGGAGCCATGGGCAGTGTCCCTCTCCCGGGCAGTGACCCGTATGACGAGTTTCCCGTTGGGCGGGGTAACACTTGCGGGTGTTATCGGCAACCTTAGAAATCTTATCTTATGGTAGCAAGACTACCGGGCTCGGGCCCGTTGGATAAGAATTTCCGAGGGTTAACTTGAACTAAAGCACCAGAATCTAAAGAATAAAGAAAAATAGAGTGGCCAAGGTGGCCGGGTTAGTTGGACCCTGTATACAGCGGCATAGTGGCCGAGTTGGTGCTTAGCAGCCTAGTGTGGCTAGACAGAGTAGTGCTGGGTAGATGGTTATACACAGATAGTGTAGTGATATGTTATATTGCATAGCTGCATTTTGATATTAAGGATTTTAGTTTCCTAGCACTATTATTATTGCTTCCATTGGACCAAGTGGTGTAGGACACTTTCTCTCGGTGGTTGAACCCACTGGGAACTCGCTCGTAAGTTCTCACACCCCTTGGGTGACTCCCCCCCACAGGTTTGGGTATGGATGCAGCGATCGGGACGGTTCAGACGCAGACGGCGAGGCATACGACAGGGGCAAGAGCCCAGCAGCATAGAGACCTAGAGGGTCTAGCAGAGGTATTCCATTTATGTATTTCTTGAGTGAACCTTGTATAGTGAGGAATTTATGTAAAGGAAATGTAATAATTTTATTTGCAAGTTCAGGAATGTAAAGTGTAATAAGTTTAATTTTTGGTTCACTCTTGTATGCTTTCATTTCCGCATTAACTATTGGTTATTGGATGAAAGCTTTAAATTTATAGTGATCTTTAGTACTCTGATATTGAGCTTCCGCATACACTTGTTGTGATATTATGGATGTTACCGTTCCTTTCGGGTAGAAAAAGGTTTTACCCGATTGGCGGGTCTGTTGGCGTGCCCGAACCGTACAAATTGGCGGACTCGGGGCGTGACAAAATCGCGGGTCTTTAAAATCGCCTCTAAAATCGCCTCTAATTTCCTGTTCTGTTCGATCCCGTGTTGAAGATTCCTTGGCCCATTATAAATAGGAACCCCCACCCCCTCTCTCATTCCCACCTTGGGTTCCGTGCTTTAGAGAGAGAACCAGAGTTTGGGCCCATTATAAAAATTCTTCCTCTCTCTCTCATCTCTCTCTCCTCAAAATTTCAGAATTTCTGGAGTTACAGATAGTGAGTTATCTACGACGCGGCGCACTGCGACGGTTTTCTTTTTCGGCCCATTTCCCGTCGCAGTTCAGTCGAAAAATCCCTGTGGGCTAACCAGGAGGAATTTTTGGACGATTTTTGCGACAGCGCGTTCCTAAGAGGTAAGGCTTCGATTTCCGTGTTGATCACTTTGCTCCATTTCGCACTTTTGGCACGGTTTCCAAGGCCTCTTTGACCCCCCTTTTTGCTGTGGAAATTTCTGGACAGCATCAACTTCTCCGATTTTTATCTTAGCGTAGGAACATCAGATCGAGGCGTTTAAAGAGTCGATTTTGATCTACTCTTCGCGAGGAATGCAACCGTAATTTTTCTGGATTTTCCTGAGCAATGTATAGAGGTGAAAAACTCCTCTTTTCCCGTTTTGTTTGAAAAACAGCAAATATTGTACTTTTGGGGATTTGTATTTATACCGGGAGCGTTGTTATGTACAGCTGTGCACTGATTTGCAGGAATTGAGGACTGTGGACAGCTAGGAGACTATCTGGGGTGTAGTTTGAGCTGTTCGAGGTGGGCGGTTGTTGCTTACCTCATTTTTGACAAGCTCACTGGGGTTACTGGAACTCCCCTAAAATTTAATTGACGAGAACCATTGGGACGAACTAATATGACAATTGATGAGAACCATTGGGACATACTAATATGACAATTGATGAGAACCATTGGGACATACTAATATGACAATTAATGAGAACCATTGGGACAAACTAATATGACAATTGATGAGAACTATTGGGACGTACTAATGTGACAATTGATGAGAACCGCTGGGACGAACTCTCCTAAAATTTAATATGACCCCACAGATTATATGATGACTTATATCGGGACACTGTGATTGGGACAAAGGCTATAATCCCGCATGCAAATAACTTTTCCAGTAAATCAATCTTCTTTTAAAATAAATATTTGACACCCTTTTACAGCTTTTAAATGGTACAATTGCATGCTCGCTTGGACATCTAGTTAGCCCTATTTATTGCTACACTATCATATTGGGATTTGAACATGTTTCATTGTTGTCCTTTGCATCCAGATGCTTGTTGCTCAAGTATGAGCAGGGGTTGGGATAGTGTAGTCGAGATTGCATTAGATTGTGGATTTGTGGGGTATTACGGTGACCGCGGACAGTAGGCGGTCGACCAGATGTTTATCCTTGCGTCAGATTGGGGTTGAGTCTGGTTTATTGTTTGCATCTGTTGGGATTTGGGTTTTCTATAGTGGATGGAGTTTCCCACTTTGATCATAGTCATGATCCAGTCCTGCTATATTGAGATATGTGCTACAAAGATACTGATGATACTGATGACAGAGATACTTTACTCGTGTGGGTTGCTCCCCTCGAGTGCCACTCCGGAGGTGAGCTTTTTCGGACCCAGCCTTGTGTGCCGGTCTGATACTTATTTTGGGATGCGAGCCGTGCGGGCCGATCCCGCGGTTTCGAGCCTTGTGTGCAGATTCCGCTGAGCAGGCAATACCAGTTGTTACTGGTATCTAGATTGGGTTTATTTGGACAGATACTATTTCTGATGCATGCATACAGTTTTGACAGCATAGTAGTGGTAGTTTTCCTGTTTCAGCATCTTATGTATCTTACCACTTCCCCTTTTTTCTTTTGCCTCTAGTAGTCCTAGTTTGCCTCTAGTAGTCCTAGTGGGTGCGTCAGAGTTGAGGTTTTACCCACTAGGGGAGGCTGCTGGTTTATCTGGTAGTTCTCACCCCCCATTATTATTTTCTGTCTTTTCCCTTCCCCTTTATTTTTGCAGAGTCGTCTGTGGGAGCTGCTGGGCCATCAGCAGCAGATCGAGGTAAGAAGATAGCGGACTAGCTAGATCGTCTGCCCCGACTATGAGAGTAGCTGGACTTATATTGTACCCCTTTTTATCTCAGACTGTAGCACTTTTATTTTGGGTCAGGCTCTGGCCAGCTGGGTGTATTATTTTGGTGAGCTGGGAGATTATTGTATTATTACAGCTTGTACCTTATCAGTCTGGGATTATTATGTTTAGTTCAGCTCTGCTTTATGCTCTGTTATTGTTATATTATATCTGAGCAGGTTACCAGCGCTTCGTGTACGCGGGAAATCCCGTGTGCATGGCGGATCTGTTGGCGAGCCCGGGTTCCGGTTTACACCCGAGGCGTGACACTATTATTTCAAACAGCACACATTTCTCTCAAACAATATAACAATATTAGTTCAAGTAGTACATATTCCTCTCAATCAAGATGGCACTATTATTTCAACCAGCACAGATTTCTCTCAAACAAGATGACAATATTATTTCAACCAGCACCCATTTCTCTCAAACAAGATGGTACTATTGTTTCAAACAGCACACATTTCTCTCCAACAATATGGCAATGTTATTTCAAGCAGCACATATTTCTATCAAACAAGATAACAATATTTGTTCAACTAGCACACATACCTCTCAAACAAGATGACAATATTAGTTCAAGCTGGACACATTCCTCTCAAACAAGATGGCAACATTAGTTCAACCAGCACACATTTCTCTCAAACAAGATGGCATTATTAGTTCAAGCTGGACATATTCCTCTCAAACAAGATGGCACAATTAGTACAAGCAGCACACATACCTCTCAAACAAGATGACAATATTAGTTCAAGCTGGACACATTCCTCTCAAACAAGATGGCAACATTACTTCAACCAGCACACATTCCTCTCAAACAAGATGGCATTATTACTACAACGCACCCGTATAATACAATCCATAATTTTTCAAACTTCGACTATTCCATAACTGGTTAGTTATAAATGTGCGCAACTCGCCGACTCTCCGTGATTCTGTAGTCCCAACATAATCACCCGTATCCTCATCACCGAAATCCGTTGGTTGTTCCTCCAACTCTTCGTTAAAGATAGCATCTGCACCTTGGTGTCGTCGAATGAAATTGTGTACAACGCAACATGCCATCGCAATCTGACATTGGACTCTATATGGAAACGGTGTTGCAACAATCAATATCTTGAACCGCTTTTTTAAAATACCAAATGTTTTCTCCACGACATTTCTCAATTGAGCATGTCGATGATTATATAGGTCGCGTGGGCTTCGATGAGTGCGGCCCCCTGTGTTTCCATCATATTGGCTAATGTGGTAACGCTCCCCTCGATATGGTGCAAGAAATCTTTCTGTATTTGCATAGCCTGAATCTACCAAATAATATTTGCCTATATATTTTATGAAACATGTACAATGTTAATTTTTATATTTCCCATGATTAAAATAATGTAAGAAAAATGGAGTATGTGTGATATACCTTCAAGCACAGTGAAACCTCCACTTTCGCAAGCCCATCGAAGTACTCGCATGTCAGCTGCTGATCCCTCCCAACCCGTGCATACAAATACAAAGTTGTGGTCAAAGGATACTGCAGCCATCATGTTTTGTGAAGTAAATCCTTTGCGATTCCGGAATCTCGGTTGCTTGCTCTTGCTGACAACCACGGGAATATGTGTCCCATCAATCGCACCAATTGCATTCTACCAGTAAACATCAAACATAGTAAGTCAATTAATAAAATATCAAAATGACCTATAAATAAATCGCAAATATAAAATCATGCATACCTTGAATGGATGAAAATTTGCATTATCTCTTATTCGAGAATGTACTGGAAGATTATTTGCCGGAAGTTTAATGTAATCGTCTTTCAACGTTACAATCGCCCGAAGGACATTGTTGAAATGTCGACTGATAGTTTCACCCGAATGTTGAAATGTTTCAGCCATGACCCTATTAGCCACCCCATGTCCTATGCAAAACAGAAATATTCCTAACTGTTCCTCAATTGTCATATTGCGTGTGTTTTGTACCAATTCCTTTCGGAGTAGCTCATCGCGCAGTGCAATGAAAGTCGTGGTCGGCATTCGAAAATGGTCATACCCACGATCAGGATGACCATTTAATATATCACATATTAGCTGGTGCCCTGTAAATGGACGGGTACGACACGGTTGCTTTTCGACGGTTTCCCTAAATGTGAGAGAACCTTGCTGAATCAACATTGCAAGTACATCATCCCATATGTCATCATCATCATCTAAAAGGTCCCGTAAGGTGGTACTGATTATGGAGGTAAACACATTACCATCATTCGAATCACCCATTTATGCTGTAAGTACAATATATATTGAACAGTGACAATCGCAACATATGAGGTTGAAATACAACACAACTTCAAACATTACTGTTAATAAAGTCAATATTTACAAAGTACATCAACCATCATGCAAAATAAAGAAATAATTGTCTACGTAGCATAATACATAGAATGGCAACGGTCTAAATAAAAAAACGAAAGCACAAACATTTAAAACGAAATATACACTAAAGGAAAGAATTGCTTATATAGTACATTTTGCATTGCGACTTGTCGGTCAACCCACATTACAGCTATGTCATCTGTCATGGTCATGAAGAGTTGATGATTATTTGGATCTTTCAGGGCGTCGCCTGCAACAAGCACCCTATCTGGAGTAATAGATGGCATAGCATACACTCGGGCCATGCACTCCTGGATGGTTGGAATAACAGGTCTGCTCGTCTTTTCGGACTGATAAATTTCATGGGCAAGCTCAAGCTTTTGCCTGCCTATTTCAACCATCTCAGAGATTACAGTAAGCCCGGCATCAGGTTTGCGCCGCCGTCCCCCTACAGTCGGGGTATTCTTGGGTCTAGGGTTTGTGGGATCTGGGGAGCGTGGACATTTTCCCCCGGAACCGCTACCACTAGGACTACCTCCGACAGTTGGGATTTCAGGAGTAGGGGTTGAAGAGTCGGAGAATTGCGTCACCCTTATATTTGCATATTGAGGCGCTACAGAAGATCCTGCTTTAAATGGACTAGATGAGATATTGAAAGTCGACATTCGCACCCCAATAAGAGTATCATCCTCACCAGGGGAAGAGCAGGATGAACTTTCAACATTTTGAGCTCCAGGCATAGTAGTAGTATAACCATATTGGCCAGTGGCCGTTGTTTTCTCGGTCAAGAAGGCCAGATCCTTATATGCCGGAAATGGCCTATCTCGATATTTTGCGTATGCCGAATTTTCCTGGAGAAAGATTAAATTAATGTCTAATGTCAATTATGTATATAGTACGCGAGCCTTTACAAAAATCTTTATGATTGTAAAGTTAAATTTACCGCTATGACTGCATCCCAGTCAGTTGGATCACCGGCGGTCGGGATATTGTTTATAAAGTCCCAGCCCCAACCACTCTTGTTGGCTAAACAGCTATAAAGCATGAATGTGCGCTTTAAAACTTTTAGCCGATTCTTTATCTGTTCTTTGCTCAATTGCAAGTTGGTCCTTGCATTGAAAGCAGATATGATTCGAACCCAGGCTACACTGGTGAACGACCCAGTAACGAAGTTCCCCAATGCATGCTCTTCAGTGAGCAAAGCCAAAAAAATTGAGTCCATCATTTCAGACTAATTTTGGGTTCGGGTATGCGGTTGGGCATGCTGCCCAGAACTACCCTCCTGTGAACCTAGGATATTAGGGATGGCTTCGAATGCCACACTTTTCCTTGCTTGATGCTTCGTATGTTTCTTGAATGGACGCATCTGGAATAAGGTGTTTGGTTGGCACAAAGATAACAATAAGTTAAGTACAAATTAAAGTGAATTACTACACGTAGTTCAACAGTGAATCCTACAAGATGAAAAAGATGTAGTTGAAATCATTCGGTGCTATCTAATTGAACGGGTATTGCCGGGTAATTTCAATCATTACAAAAACTTAGTATATTTAAATACTTAATTGACTCAATTGATTACCAAAGGGTATGGAGGTGCAGTGGATTATACATCCATGCCATCCATCAGATACTTATGGCAACCGTCATCATCCTCGATATTTTAAGCAATTATCCGACAAAGCAACTTTTCCGACTTTATATATATGCCCATTTGGTGGTTGTAGTGATATTACCATATTGTTAGAGAGAAATGTGTGTTGCTTAAACTAATTGTGCCATATTGTTAGAGATAAATGTGTGCTGCTTGAAATAATAGTGCCATTTTGTTTGATAGAAATGGGTGATGGTTGAACTTCTATTGCCATCTCTTTGCCTTATTGTGCGCTGGTTGTGTGTAGGCTGCCTATCACCCATGTTGCCTTCTTATATGCTGTTTGTGTGTATGCTGCCTATCAGCCGATTACATATTTCTGTTTTTTAAAAAAAATTGACTCAAATGATTGCCAAATGGTATGGGGCTGCAGTGGATTGTAAATCCATGCCATCCATCAGATACTTATGGCAACCGTCATCATCGTCGATTGGTTAATCACATCTTAAACAAATCCTTCTTCACCGCATACACACAAAAATCACAAAAGAGGGCAACAGGGGATAGGAAGCATACACACATCCAGCACAGAAGATGCCAACATTACACAATAAACACACATAATGAGTGCAACCAGCACACATTTATCTCAAACAAGATGGCAATATTAGTTCAACCAACTCACATTATCACTCCAAGATGGCACTATTAGTTCAACCAGCACACATTTCTCTCAAACAAGAGGGCACTATTAAATCAACCAGCCCAAATTTCTCTCAAATAAGATGGCAATATTAGTTCAACCAGCACACAGTTCTCTCAAACAAGATGGCACAATTAGTTCAAGCAGCACACAGTTCTCTCAAACAAGATGGCATAATTAGTTCAAGCATCACAAATTTCTCTCTAACAATATGGCACAATTAGTACAAGCATCACAAATTTATCTCTAACAACATGGTACATTTAGTTCAAGCAGCACACATTTCTCTCTAACAGCATGGCACAATTAGTTCAAGCATCACACATTTGTCTCTAACTGTAGTGGCCCTAGTTCCCATGCAGCATTCTTCCGATGAATCCACTGTTAGAACACCTAGTATTGGTGTATCTGGCCCACGGTGCATCAATCGGATGCTACTGATGGACCCTGTGTGATTCTATTTGTTGTATTGGCCTTCGGCTGGGTTTGCCAAAATTTTTGTATGGAATTAGGCCAAACAGAGTTCGTAAATGGATTCAGCACGGAAAAATGCTTGAAAACGACTATTTGTTTGTTTAATTTGGAGTCCGGATGCCCAAAAACGGACTCCCGGAAGTTTTCTGTGATTTTTGGTGCATGGGAGGGGCCGTAGACCGCCGGGATGCCACGTGGCGGCCTGTCATTGGCCGGTTTACGGCGCGCGGTCCACAGAGCGGCGCGGCGGGGTGCACAGACCCGGCGCAGGGACACGTGGCACCGCCTGATTGGCGGGCCCAGGGCGCGCGGTCTACTGGAAGAGCGCGGCGGTGCGTGGACCAGGCGGGGGACACGTGGCAGCCTCCGGTTGGTCGGTGCAAGCGGCGCGGTCCACAGAATTCCTGCGGAAGGCGTGGACCGGGTGCAGGGGACACGTGTCACTCCCTGATTGGTGGGTGCAGCATGTGCGGTCTACGGGGCGCATGGTTGGTACCTCGGGATGCGTGCGCACGTGCGACCCACGTCGCGCGACCGGCGCGGGCAGCGGGTCAACCGGGAGGACACGTGGCGCCCGCTCATTGGCGGGCGCCACCGCCTTACTGTGCTCAGTGGATGGACACGTGGCGGTCACCGAGCGGCCTTGCACCGCTGTTCCCTGTTTGGCGGGACACGTGGCGTTCATCGGCTGGCCTTGCACCGGCGTTTCCTGTTCGGTGGGACACGTGGCAGCACGGGGCGGTTTCGGGCATGAACAGTGTTGGGCCGGGCCCAACACTGTAGCCGCCCGAAAACTTTCGGGCGCCCGAAAGTTGGGCCCGAAAGTGAATAGCTTGGCTTTTTGGGCTGCATTTCGGGGAGAAGCTATAAATAGGCCCTTTGGGCCCTGATTTTGGGACTTTTTTCGTGGGAATTAGCTCTTGAGCCTTTTACAAAAGTTCTTCCTCTCCCTCTTGTGCATCTTCCGGTGAAGTTTTAGATTTTCTAGAGGCCGCAACGACAGCGTTTCCTGCCTCGTAGTGCGGAGCGACGACATACTGTTGGAGGCCCACTTCCGTCGCATTTTTGTCTGGGAGACCTACAGAGCTACCCCGAGGCTATTTTTGGACGATTTCTTCCACAGCGGTTTCACAAGAGGTATATCTACGTTTTCTGTGTTGGACATTTTTCTTGGAAATGAGCTTATATAGGGGTTTGGGGTACATTTTAACCACCCTTTGTGACTGGTTGAGTTTCTGGACAGCTGCTGCTTCGCGGATTTTTATCTCCCCTTCCGGGCATCGGATTTCGACGATTCAAGAGCCTATCGACATCTACACTTCACGAGGATCGTCGTGATATTTTTATCGAAATTTATTGAGGATTATTTTTAGGTGAAAATTTCGTATGAATGGGGACTGTTCATGCAGATTTTTGAACTTAGAAATTTGTGTGGAATTTTGTGTAATTGTGGATTGTTGTTGTACCCAGGACTTTGTGAGCACCACTATTGTGCTCTTTGCTTAGCGGAATTGGAGATTTGTCGATTTTTGGGTTTCTTATCTGTATCGTCCCGGACAATTAGCGTGTTCAGGTGGGTGATCCTGCTTTCAAAATCTATGGACTGCACTCTAATTCTACGAGTATAGTAGCATGCATGTTAGTATATGAGCTATATAATCTGTGAAAACTGTGTGTTGAACCCACCGTTGCTAATTGCTAAATCTGATGACCTCTTTGTTAATTTTGCATCATGAAAACTTAACTTAGCACACCTGTTATTTATTTATACATCATGCTCCACCGGATTATAGTAAACTTAAACCTGAATTGGATATATTCATTGCTTTAGTTTGCCCACATTGGTCGTTACTCTTGTCATTATGGACATAGTGTTTTTCCCCGAGTCGTGGGTTGGGAGGTCGAGTAGCAGTGGGATGCATTTGCACTCGTGTCTGGGGACCGAGTGGAGTTGTTAGCAGTCTGTAGACCACTTTTCCTGGATGGTGATAGTGATGTTAGTTTTGGGTTCATGAGAGATGTCAGAGTGACAGTGAGTCTCAGCAGTGTTGCTTTTAGCCAGAGAGAGAGAGATAGTAGTTTGGATCATAGCCTGCAGGAGCCATATTTGAGATCGACAGAGATGCGCGGATACTTTGCTCGGTGGGGTCGCTACCCACGAGTGCCACTCCGGAGTTGGGCTTGATACTTCTATCGCGGCTTGTCGATGTTGGTGTCCCTCTGGCTGAGCCAGTTTTGGCAGTCACGGACACCGTCCCTCTGGCTGAGCCAGTTTTGGCAGCTACGGATATACCTACAGCAGTAGGTAGGCGCAGGTTTGACTGGACCCGTTGTGGCAGTCAGTTTGGATTGGGTGATTTGAGATGAGTCTCAGTAGTGGCATATTGATCTTCTGTCCTATTCCTTGAGCATTTAGATAGAGGCATAGTAGCAGTAGATTTTTACTTTCCAGTTTTTCTATACAGCATTCCTTTTGTTACTTTATGCCTCTAGTAGACTTAGTGGGCAGACCGTCGGGCTTGTTGGCGGCACCCACTGAGAACTACTGTGGGAGGTAGTTCTCACACCCGTCGTGGTGTCTTTTCCCCACGGACTTCAGCTCCAGTTCCTGCTGCACCAGTTGCTGATCCAGCTCCTACAGACCGAGGTAAGGGAGTCACGAGATAGATCCCTTTCCCCCTTCCGCTTCAGCGAGTGATAGAGGTACCCTGATGTTCATTTTGGTCGTGTCATGTTTGAGAGATGATGTAGTGAGGGATCGAGTTGTACTCTTTTGTTTTCTTTTGAGAGACTCCTGTATTTCTGGTGAGGATGTTATGTATATTTTTATGAGAGACAGTTCTACCTTCTGTGTTTAGTTAGTTTTATTTTTACAGCTCTGATATCTGTTAGTTTAGATGTTTATTTGCAGGTTAGTCGCTACGTCTCTACGGGGCCTCCCGTAGGGGCGGCGGATCTGTTGGCGAGCCCGGGGCGCAGTCTCGACCCCGGGGCGTGACACTAACAACATGGCATAATTAGTTCAAGCATCACAAATTTATCTCTAACAACATGGCATAATTAGTACAAGCAGCACACATTTCTCTCTAACAACATGGCACAATTAGTACAAGCAGCACACATTTCTCTCTAACAACATGGCACAATTAGTACAAGCAGCACACATTTCTCTCTAACAACATGGCATAATTAGTTCAAGCATCACACATTTGTCTCTAACATGGCACAATTATTTCAAGCAGCACACATTTGTCTCTAACAAGATGGCACAATTAGTACAATCAGCACACATTTCTCTCTAACAACATGGCACAATTAGTACAAGCAGCACACATTTCTCTCTAACAACATGGCATAATTAGTTCAAGCATCACACATTTGTCTCTAACATGGCACAATTATTTCAAGCAGCACACATTTGTCTCTAACAAGATGGCACAATTAGTACAATCAGCACACATTTCTCTCTAACAACATGGCACAATTAGTACAAGCAGCACAAATTTATCTCTAACAACATGGCACAATTAGTACAAGCAGCACAAATTTATCTCTAACAACATGGCAAAATTAGTACAAGCAATACAAATTTATCTCTAAGACATGGCACATTTAGTTCAAGCAGCACACAGTTCTAACAAACAAGATGGCACAATTACTTCAAGAAGCACACATTTCACTGTAACAAGATGGCACAAGAGAGGGAAAGAGGAAGCTAGATCCTCGGTTAGCTAACCGGGGGGGGAGGGTACCTCGTTCGGAATGGAGCAAGAGAGGGAAAGAGGAAGATAGGCCGGCTACCGGGATGGAGGCAGAGATGGATCCGGGGACGCGCGGCCCTCCGAGCAACCTTCCTCGGTTACCGTGTCGCGCCGGGGAAGCGGATCTCTCGGATCGGACCAAGAGGGGGAAAGAGTAAGGTGGTCCGAATGCCGAGATGGAGGCGGAGCCGGTTCCGGGGTCGCGCGGCCTTCCGAGCTTTCTTCCTCGGTTACCGTGTCGTGCCGGGGAAGCGGATCTCTCGGATCGGACCAAGAGGGGAAAAGAGTTAGGTGGTCCGAATGCCGAGATGGAGGCGGAGAGGGTTCCGGGGCAGCGCGATCCTCCGATCTGCCTTCCTCGGTTAGCGAGCCGCACCGGGAAGGTAGCTCAAGCAGCAGACGGAGCAAGAGGCGGAAAGAAGGATCGGTCCGGAAGGGGAGTGTGAGGACCCGAATCCCCACTCTAGGATTTACTGTTGGTTTGGAGGCTTCAGGGAGTGCGTGTGTGCGTGTCGGGCCCCAGAATTGAGTTTCTAGTAAATTGGAGCTTGTTTTCTTTTCTGGAAGTCCATTTTGGGTGTGTGAGGTGTTTGCGCGCTTATTGGAGCTAAGAAGGTGACCGAGCACGAAAAATGGATCAAGTCTACTCTTCCGAGAATTTTTAGGAAATTTTAGAAGTGGAATTTGGCTGAACGGACCTCGGATTTGGATTCAGCGCGCGAAAACGAGCGAAATGGACTATTTACTTTAATTTTTCGGAGCCCGGACGTGAAAACACGGAAATCGAGGCTTGGGTTACTGTTCTGGCCGCCGGAGATGCGCCGGCGGTGGCGGAGCGCGGCGGCGCGAGCTCGGGCAGGCGGCGGAGCGGCGCAGGCAGGCGGCGAGCGGCGCGGGCAGGAGCGCGGGCGCACGGGCAGGCGCGCGGTCCACCGCGGAGGCGTGCACCATACGAAAGCGACACGTGGCACCTTGTGAGAGGCGGGCGTAGCAGGCGTGGTCAATGGTTTTTCGGCGCGGGTGAACGGTGAACCGGGTGGACACGTGGCAGGTTGAGGTTGGTGCGGTGTTGTGCGCTGGGTCCACGGTGCTGGAGTAGTTGCCTCGGGAGGCGTGCCCGACCCGGGGCCGGCGGCGGCGCGGCCGCGCATGTCGCGCGGCGTGGGCGTTGACCGGGGCGACGTGGGGGCACCACGTGGCGCCCCGTGGTTGGTCGGGCGCAGCGGTGCACGTCGCCTGGTCGGGACGCGTGGCATCGCGTGATTCGTCGTGGAGCGTGCGCCGGGTGCGGGGAGCAGGCCAGGGACACGTGGCGGCTTGTGGAGGTTTCGGGCGTGCACAGTAACGGGCCGGCCCGTTACTGTAGCAGCCCGAAAACTTTCGGGCGCCGGAAATCTCTGGGCCCAAATCCGAAAGTTGTTGTTTTTGGGCTGGGCCTATAAATACCGGGCTTGGGAGGGATTTTTTGCCCCTTTCCCGAGCTCCTCAGCCTAAGGTCCCTTTAGGAAAGTTGTAGGTCTTCGAGTCGTGCATCTTCTGGCAGAGGCTTGGATTTTCTGGAAGCTCCGGCGACGACGTTTCCGGCATCGTAGCGCAGTGCGACGAGTTTCAGTTGGAGGCCCGTTATCGCCGCATTTCGGTCTAAAAATTCCACAGAGCTACCCCGACAGTCTTTTTCGGCAATTTTTACGGCGTTGGATTCACGAGAGGTATATCTTCAACTTTCGTGTTGAGTGTTTTGTCTAGATATGGGTTTTTGGCACGGTTTTCGAGGCTTTTCTGAGCTCTATTTTGCTGTGAGAATTCCTGGACAGCACCCACTTCGCGGATTTTTATCTCATCATCCCGACATCGGTTTTCAACGATTCAAGAGCCTATCGACATCTACACTTCGCGAAGATCGCCGTGGTATTTTTATCGGAATTTCTGGAGGATGATTTTCAGGTGAAAATTTTGTGGCAAGTGGACTGTTCATGCAGGATTTTTGGAACTTGATTTTTGTGTGGATTTGTGTGTGATTGTGGATTGTTGTTGTACCCAGGACGTTGTAAGCGCTATTTCGGTGTTGCTAGCTTGGAGGATATCATGTTTTGATCATTCTGGACTTTCTTATCTGTCACGCCCCGGGGTCGAACTGCGACCCGGGCTCACCAACAGATCCGCCGTCTGTATGGAAACTGCCGCATAGACGAAGCGTCCAGCCTGTAAAGGAGATCTAGCTATACAAGTATCAGAGCAGAAAGGAAGCTAAACTGAAAGAGCAAACTGTAAAAAGGAGTCACTAAGTAAAGAGTTCAGGTACAACAATCCATAGTCTCCCAAAATCGGGTACAACCTCACTATCTAGTACAAAAGTGGAAACCAAAAATACCCGGAGACTCTACCTCGAACTCTAACCCGGGGGCACTACTCAGCCAAACCCTTGCCTCGGTCAGAAGACTCCGCACGAACCGACCCAGAAGCGGCCGCCTCGGAAGCACCTGTCACACACACAGCGGGTGTGAGATCACTGAAAAGTCAGATCTCAGTGGGTACCAATGTCTGATCCACGGTAGCCCACTAAGTCCCCTGCAGGTAAAAGGAACAGATAGATAGATAGATAGATAGATAGATAGATACAGAAATGAAAGCTGTAAATAAGTCTATCTCTATATGCAGGAATGCAATGCAAAAATGAAATGGCATCTGGATTCATATAATATGACCACCCGCTCATGCCATCCCTCTCAGCCTCCTGGTAACTCGGCCAGGGCGAATTCACGCCTGGTAACTCGGCCAGGGATAATCTACCCGGTAACTCGGCCGGGGATAAACACTCTCCTGGTAACTCGGCCAGGGAAATACCCTTCCGGTAACGCGGCCGGGGGAAAAACACCCTCCTGGTAGCTCGGCCAGGGGCATCTGATGCCACAGTGCATTCAGAACGTACTTCTAGGAGCACAATGCGTGTCTCAGTCGGTAACCATAACCCACGACTCACACGACTGCTCCGCATTTACCTGATATCCCAGGGACTCATTACCTTTGCATTTGCAAGTAAAAACGGCCTTTCCGTGACATTCACGGAGGAAACCAACCCACCTGTGAAGAACCCGCAAAAGTCGCGCGCCCACGAAGGTCTTGGCGCGATCTCACAACTCCTCGCGGCACAGCGCTCACCACCGATCACGTAGCCAAGCTGACACTGAGGCACACTGCGAAAAAAGTGGAAACTGGGATCAGGAAAGCCGCGGTCAAAAACTGCGCCCACAAGGTAACAAAAACCTCATCCGGACGACAAGAACGCCGCGTGTGGCGCGGAAAAACCCATCGCACCTACGCCGCGGCGCGTTGCCGGGCCGCAGCCCGCGCGGCAACAGCGCCGCCCACGGCCGCACGGCACAAAGGCCGCCCGCGCGGCGCCTGGCAGCCCCGCGCGCCTAGCGCGCGGGCTGCAAGCCCGCCGCGGCACAAGGCCACCCGCGCGGTGCTATGGCTGCCCGCGCGGGGGGGCCTTGCAGGCCCGCGCGCCTAGCGCGCGGCCTGCATGCCCGCGCGCGGCCCATGGCCGCCTGTGCGGGGCCTTGCAGGCCCGCGCGCCTAGCGCGCGGCCTGCAAGCCCGCCGCGGCACAAGGCCAGCCGCGCGGGCCTTGCAGGCCCGCGCGGCCCATGGCCGCCCGCGTCGGCCATGGCTGCCCGTGCGGGGCCTTACAGGCCCGCGCGCCTAGCGCTCGGCCTGCAAGCCCGCGCGCGGCCCATGGCCGCTAGCGCGGGCCATGGTCGCCCGCGCGGGGCCCGCGCATTGCCCGCGGCACTGCGCTCGCACCGCAGTGCCGCGCGCGGCCCGCGCGGGGCCCGCGGCACTGCGCGCGTTCCGCGCAGTGCCCGCGGCACTGCGCTCGCACCGCAGTGCCGCGCGCGGCCCGCGCGGGGCCAGCGGCACTGCGCGCGGTCCGCGCAGTGCCCGCGGCACTGCGCTCGCACCGCAGTGCCGCGCGCGGCTCGCGCGGGGCCCGCGGCACTGCGCGCGGTCCGCGCAGTGCCCGCGTCACTGCGCTCGCACCGCAGTGCCGCGCGCGGCCCGCGCGGGGCCCGCGCGGGGCCCGCGGCACTGCGCGCGGTCCGCGCAGTGTCCGCGGCACTGCGCGCGGTCCGCGCAGTGCCCGCGGCCAGCTGCGCGTGCCAGCCCTGGCGGGGCGCCCAGGGGGCTGCTGCGGCCTGGCGCTCCGCTGCACGACAACAGCCGCAGAGCGCCCGCTGCGCGCGGCGCTCATGTGCGCCCGCGCAGCGGCAGCTAGGGCAAATCCGACGCCCTGCTGCACGAACTTGGCAGCAGGGCGCGCGCTGCGCGCGGCGATTAAGCGCGCACGCTCAGCGCAGCCCTCACAGCCACGCGCCGCCGCTAATGCGCGTGCGGCTCGTGCGACTTCACACCACGGACATCAAGTCCGTCAGCCGCAGCAAAAGAAAAAGAAAACAAATGGAGGGGAGAGGAGAGAATCCAAAAAGAGAAACTCCAAAACAAAGACCAAGACACCAACCTCGTTGATGTTCACCTCGCGCGCTTCACACGACACCACATCATTGCCGCGAAGTTCCAAGGTCCAAGAAACTCTCTCTTCTTCCTCCTCCCTTCTTCTTCTTCTTCCCTTAGCAACAGCCCAAAAGCCCCAAGCTGCTGCTTCCCTTTTTGGAAAGAGGATGGTGAGGTGAGGTCTCGAGGGAGGTGATGGCTGCTATTTAATGCATGTACCTAACATTAATTAAGGCATATGGATAAAACATTAAATAAGGGAGTTAATTAATTCCCACCAACCCCTTAATTAGCTCCACCAACCATACAGCCAAGCCACTCCCTCACAACACTACTAAAAGCAACATTAACATAAAGTTCTAAATTAAAATAATAAAATAATCCCAAAATGCCAACCATAACTCACTTTTTGCCTTCGGGTCTTCCGCCGCCGCCCGGAACCACCCGAACCCCGCTGTAATTCGAAGATACATGCGCTCACGCCTTTTTCCAGTCGGAAAGCTCGTCGGTGGAGTCAGAAAGCTCAACCCAAAAACCGGTGCACTACACTCTCCCCCCCTTCAAATGGTTTCGTCCTCGAAACCCAAAAAGCTCAAAAGTCAGGAGGGGGTCTCAAATAGGTGTGGGTAGGTAATCCTCAACTCATCCTCGGGCTCCCATGTAGCCTCTCTCTCATCATGGTGGCTCCACAATACCTTCACATAAGGTATAACCCGACTTCGCAATTCTCTCGACTCTCGAGCAAGAATTCGAATCGGGCGCTCCTGGAAGTGTAGATCCTCGTCCAGCTCCAAAGAAGTGAAGTCCACAACGTGAGAGGGATCATAGACATACCTCCTCAACACCGACACATGAAAAACATCATGAGTACCGGCTAGCCGCGGCGGTAGAGCAATTCGATAGGCAACAGGTCCAACACGCTCCAAAATCTCAAAAGGGCCGATAAAACGCGGGCTCAACTTCCCGCGCACCCCAAAGCGCCGAATCCCTCGAGAGGGCGAGACTTTTAAAAACACATGGTCTCCTACCAGAAACTCTAAGTCTCGCCGCCTCTTATCGGCGTAGCTCTTTTGTCGGCTCTGAGCAGTGACCAAGTGGCGCCGAATAACCTTGACCTTTTCTTCAGCTTCCAAAAGCAAGTCAGGCCCCAAAGTTTTCCTTTCTCCCACATCACTCCAACAAAGAGGCGATCGACACTTCCTACCGTACAATGCTTCAAAGGGCGCCATCTGGATACTCGCCTGGAAGCTATTGTTGTAGGCAAACTCTGCTAGTCTCAAGTGTCGATCCCAACTGCCACCAAAGCTCAGGACACAAGCTCTCAACATGTCCTCCAAAGTCTGAATAGTCCGCTCAGACTGTCCGTCGGTCTGTGGGT
Source organism: Tillandsia fasciculata (assembly GCA_029168755.2). Lineage (NCBI taxonomy): Eukaryota > Viridiplantae > Streptophyta > Magnoliopsida > Poales > Bromeliaceae > Tillandsia > Tillandsia fasciculata. Next base: position 12,047,924 of record CM054941.1, read on the forward strand.
GAAAGGCAGTGCTGAACTGAAGCTGGGTCCCCATAGCCGTCTGCAAGCTCCTCCAAAACTGAGAGGTAAATCTGGGATCCCTGTCTGATACAATAGAAGCTGGCACTCCATGAAGCCTCACAATCTCGTCAAGGTATAAATGTGCTAAACTCTCCAGGGCCCAACCTGACTGAATCGGCAGAAAGTGCGCTGATTTAGTCAACCGATCAACGATCACCCAAATAGCATCGGCTCCTCTCTGAGTCCTCGGCAGACCCACAATAAAGTCCATGGTGACACAATCCCATTTCCACTCAGGGATTGGTAGGCTTTGCAACTTGCCAGCGGGAACCTGGTGTTCCGCCTTAACCTGTTGGCAAGTTAGACAGTGGGCCACAAACCTACCAACATCCCTCTTCATGCCTGGCCACCAAAACTGAGCTTTCAAATCCCTATACATCTTAGTTCCCCCAGGATGGAGGGTGTAAGGTGTATAGTGAGCCTCTCTCAGGATCAGCTCTCTAATGTCCAAGTCCGCCGGCACACAAATGCGGTCCCTGTACCTAAGTACTCCCGCAACATCGACCGAAAAGTCCTTGCTCTGTCCAAGCTGCATCTGGTCTCGGATTCTGAGAAGATAGGGGTCCCCACTCTGCTTTTCTCTAATCCTGTCCAGTAGAGTGGGCTGCAAGACCATAGACATAAGTCTTGCAGAATCCCCCCGGGAACACCAACTCTACATCCAAACTCCTCAGCTGCTCTCTCAGTGGTCTCTGCTGGGTAATAAGCATACTCAAAGTCTGCCCTGCTCGCCTGCTCAAAGCATCCGCGACCACGTTAGCCTTGCCGGGATGATAAAGAATGCTTAAGTCGTAATCTTTTAACAGCTCAAGCCACCTGCGCTGCCTCAGGTTGAGTTCTTTCTGGGTGAAAAGATATTTCAAACTCTGATGATCAGTAAAGATCTCACAGTGCTCGCCATACAAATAGTGCCGCCAGAGCTTCAAGGCAAAGACAACCGCAGCCAACTCCAAGTCGTGTGTAGGGTAATTCTTCTCGTAGTCCTTTAACTGACGGGAGGCATAGGCAATTACCCTACCGTGCTGCATCAATACGCATCCAAGGCCGCTGTGGGAGGCATCACTATAAATCACAAACCCCTCCCCCATAACTGGTAGCGCAAGCACTGGTGCTGTAATCAATCTCTGCTTCAACTCTTCGAAGCTTTGCTGGCACTGCTCCGACCAAACAAATTTCACACCCTTCTTGGTCAGTCTAGTGAGGGGGGTAGAGAGCTTCGCAAAACCCTCCACAAAACGACGGTAGTAGCCTGCAAGGCCCAAGAAACTCCGAATCTCTGTCACCGTCGTGGGTCGAGGCCAATCCCGAACTGAAACAATCTTCGTCGGGTCCACTGCCACTCCTGCGGCTGAAACAATGTGGCCTAGAAAAGAAACCTCCCGTAGCCAAAAGGCGCATTTCTTCAACTTCGCATACAGCTTCTTCTCCCTCAGAAGCTGTAGAACAACCCTCAGGTGCTCCTCATGCTCAAAGTCACTACGGGAATAGATCAAGATGTCGTCGATGAAAACCACCACAAAACGATCCAAGTACGGCTGAAAGACTCGGTTCATCAGATCCATAAACGCTGCCGGGGCATTCGTCAAACCAAAAGGTAACACTGTAAACTCGTAATGCCCATACCGAGTCCTAAACGCCGTCTTGGACACATCCTCGGCCCTCACCCTCAGCTGGTGGTAACCGGACTGAAGATCTATCTTCGAGAAAACCGTGGCTCCCTGAAGCTGATCAAACAGATCGTCAATCCGAGGAAGTGGATACTTGTTCTTGACAGTCACTTTATTCAACTCTCTGTAGTCCACACAAAGCCTAAGCGACCCGTCCTTCTTCTTTACAAATAGAATCGGGGCTCCCCAAGGAGAAACACTAGGACGAATAAACCCGCGATCCAAGAGATCCTGAAGCTGAGCCTTTAATTCTCTCAATTCTGCCGGTGCCATTCTGTAGGGTGCCTTAGAGATCGGCGTAGTTCCAGGAACCACGTCAATCACAAACTCAATCTCTCGATCTGGCGGCATAGAAGATAACTCAGGAGGGAAAACATCTGGATACTCTCGGACAATAGGAATGTCCTCGAGCCCAGGCGTCGCCGTAGGCACCTCTACAACAGTGGCTAAGAAAGCAACACAACCTCGACTCATCAACTGTCGTGCCCTGGCTGAAGAGATCGTCGCTGCAAAAAGCGTGCTCTGGCAACCTCTGTAGACATACTCTCCCTGGCCCGGCTCCCGGAGAGTCACAGTCCTCTCTCGACAATCAATAGTGGCGTAATACTGAGTCAACCAATCCATACCCAATATTACGTCGAAATCCTGGAGCTGGCGAAGGACAAAAAGATCAACAGGCAAAATCCAAGGCCCTAACTGCACAGGGCAGGACCAACAGCACTCATCAACGTGCAAAACGTGATCGGGTATCTGAACCTCACGAGCACAAGGCAACGGTCCTATCTCAAGCCCATGCATGGATGCAAATGCCTTACTGATGAATGAATGAGAGGCTCCAGTGTCAAACAAAGCTCTAGTGCGAGTAGAGGAGATAAGAATAATACCTGCCACAACGTGGCCAGCTGCCCCCGAGTCCTCGACCTGTGAGGTATACACCCTGCCGCTCGGGGGTGGTCGTCTGTCAGACTGCCGCGATGAAGTGGCCCTGTCCCCCTGGCCAACACCTACCGAAGATCCGCCCGTCTGATAGGGCGGTGAAGGAAGAGTCGAAGCTGCCGAAGCTGCTGATGCCCCAGCTGTAGGACAAGACCAGGATCTGTGCCCTGCCTGTCCACACCGGTAGCACCGGCCCTGTCGCTGATCACACTGCTGAGGGGCGTGGGATCCGCCGCAAATCACACAGCTATCAGTACGGACCAGCTGCTGCTGCTGCTGCTGCCTAGTAGATCGGGAGCCCCCCGATCTCTGCCTCCTCTGAGTCCCGCGGCCCCGAGGCTGTGACTGTGGCGGTCTCGGGGGCCTCGGCCTGCTAGTCTGCCCAAGGTCCTGCGGTGCGGGGCGCTTCTCTCCGGAACTACTCCCAGGCACTCCGCCCCTCTCTGCCATGATCACCCTCCCTCGAGAGACCCAACGTGCATGCTCCATAGCTGCATCAAGCGTCGGAGATCGCTGTGCATGAACAAGATGATAGATGTCAGGGTGAAGTCCCCTCTCAAAAAGATCCACCCGGTGAGCCTTATCAGGGGCAACATGCGGCACACTGCTCAGAAGTCTCTGAAACTCTCGGATATAGTCTGCAATAGGTCGACTACCCTGCTGCAGTCGACGGAGATCCCCCTCTAACTTCTGCTTCGCGCTATCGGGAAAATAAGCCCCGAGTAGCAAGGCTCGAAAATCCTGCCAAGACATCAACTGGGCTCCCGGCGGTCCAACTGGTCGGACCCGACGCCACCAGGTCTCGGCGTCTCCCTCCAGAAAGTGCGTGGCTATGAACACCTGATGCTGTTCCTTGATAAACAGGTTCTCGAATATCTTTTCTATTGCAGAAATCCAGTTTTCTACTTCCCGTGGCTCGGAACTCTGCCCGGCAAAACGCGGAGGACGGAACTGGCTGACATAAGATAGTCGATCTGTGAGCTCCTTTTGTTCTGCCTCCGTCAATGGGACAATCTGCGATGAGGTCGACGAAGTCGCTGCTGGAGGTGCCGCAGATGTCCTCTGCTCAAGCAGCCTCATCATCCGCTCCATGCTTTTTTCCTGGCGCTTGGCTGCCTCCTCCTGGCGCCGCAGCGCCTCAGACATCTGGGCCACCTGGGCCCGCAACTCCTGGACCTCCCCCTGAGTGGCCTCCTCCTGCTCGGGCACGTCATCAGACGCGGAGTGCGCCCTCGTCGTCGCGCGGCGTCTCGGAGGCATCGCTCGTGCTGCTCGAACAAGGAACAAGATGTCAGAGAACCAAAACCTCACAACAAAATAAGCGAAAGTGAAAAAACATGTTTCCAACTCTAAAGTGTTGTGTTGTCTGCAGCCAACAGAACTACTTTAGAGAGCTAACATGAAGAAACTCTCGCCCAAGAACAACCCCCACGACAGTCATCCCACTGTCTAACCATAAAGCCTAGGGCCTCTAAGTCCCGAATGACCTATACACCTAGGCTCTGATACCACCTAAATCTGTCACGCCCCGGGGTCGAACTGCGACCCGGGCTCACCAACAGATCCGCCGTCTGTACGGAAACTGCCGCACAGACGAAGCGTCCAGCCTGTAAAGGAGATCTAGCTATACAAGTATCAGAGCAGAAAGGAAGCTAAACTGAAAGAGCAAACTGTAAAAAGGAGTCACTAAGTAAAGAGTTCAGGTACAACAATCCATAGTCTCCCAAAATCGGGTACAACCTCACTATCTAGTACAAAAGTGGAAACCAAAAATACCCGGAGACTCTACCTCGAACTCTAACCCGGGGGCACTACTCAGCCAAACCCTTGCCTCGGTCAGAAGACTCCGCACGAACCGACCCAGAAGCGGCCGCCTCGGAAGCACCTGTCACACACACAGCGGGTGTGAGATCACTAAAAAGTCAGATCTCAGTGGGTACCAATGTCTGATCCACGGTAGCCCACTAAGTCCCCTGCAGGTAAAAGGAACAGATAGATAGATAGATAGATAGATAGATACAGAAATGAAAGCTGTAAATAAGTCTATCTCTATATGCAGGAATGCAATGCAAAAATGAAATGGCATCTGGATTCATATAATATGACCACTCGCTCATGCCATCCCTCTCAGCCTCCTGGTAACTCGGCCAGGGCGAATTCACGCCTGGTAACTCGGCCAGGGATAATCTACCCGGTAACTCGGCCGGGGATAAACACTCTCCTGGTAAATCGGCCAGGGAAATACCCTCCCGGTAACGCGGCCGGGGGAAAAACACCCTCCTGGTAGCTCGGCCAGAGGCATCTGATGCCACAGTGCATTCAGAACGTACTTCTAGGAGCACAATGCGTGTCTCAGTCGGTAACCATAACCCACGACTCACACGACTGCTCCGCATTTACCTGATATCCCAGGGACTCATTACCTTTGCATTTGCAAGTAAAAACGGCCTTTCCGTGACATTCACGGAGGAAACCAACCCACCTGTGAAGAACCCGCAAAAGTCGCGCGCCCACGAAGGTCTTGGCGCGATCTCACAACTCCTCGCGGCACAGCGCTCACCACCGATCACGTAGCCAAGCTGACACTGAGGCACACTGCGAAAAAGGTGGAAACTGGGATCAGGAAAGCCGCGGTCAAAAACTGCGCCCACAAGGTAACAAAAACCTCATCCGGACGACAAGAACGCCGCGTGTGGCGCGGAAAAACCCATCGCACCTACGCCGCGGCGCGTTGCCGGGCCGCAGCCCGCGCGGCAACAGCGCCGCCCACGGCCGCACGGCACAAAGGCCGCCCGCGCGGTGCTATGGCTGCCCGCGCGGGGGGGGGGCCTTGCAGGCCCGCGCGCCTAGCGCGCGGCCTGCATGCCCGCGCGCGGCCCATGGCCGCCTGCGCGGGGCCTTGCAGGCCCGCGCGCCTAGCGCGCGGCCTGCAAGCCCGCCGCGGCACAAGGCCAGCCGCGCGGGCCTTGCAGGCCCGCGCGGCCCATGGCTGCCCGCGCGGGGCCTTGCAGGCCCGCGCGCCTAGCGCGCGGCCTGCAAGGCCGCGCGCGGCCCATGGCCACTAGCGCGGGCCATGGTCGCCCGCGCGGGGCCCGCGCAGTGCCCGCGCGTGCCAGCCCTGGCGGGGCGCCCAGGGGGCTGCTGCGGCCTGGCGCTCCGCTGCACGACAACAGCCGCAGAGCACCCGCTGCGCGCGGCGCTCATGTGCGCCCGCGCAGCGGCAGCTCGGGCAAATCCGGCGCCCTGCTGCACGAACTTGGCAGCAGGGCGCGCGCTGCGCGCGGCGATTAAGCGCGCACGCGCAGCGCAGCCCTCACAGCCACGCGCCGCCGCTAATGCGCGTGCGGCTCGTGCGACTTCACACCACGGACATCAAGTCCGTCAGCCGCAGCAAAAGAAGAAGAAAACAAATGGAGGGGAGAGGAGAGAATCCAAAAAGAGAAACTCCAAAACAAAGACCAAAACACCAACCTCGTTGATGTTCACCTCGCGCGCTTCACACGACACCACATCATTGCCGCGAAGTTCCAAGGTCCAAGAAACTCTCTCTTCTTCCTCCTCCCTTCTTCTTCTTCTTCCCTTAGCAACAGCCCAAAAGCCCCAAGCTGCTGCTTCCCTTTTTGGAAAGAGGATGGTGAGGTGAGGTCTCGAGGGAGGTGATGGCTGCTATTTAATGCATGTACCTAACATTAATTAAGGCATATGGATAAAACATTAAATAAGGGAGTTAATTAATTCCCACCAACCCCTTAATTAGCTCCACCAACCATACAGCCAAGCCACTCCCTCACAACACTACTAAAAGCAACATTAACATAAAGTTCTAAATTAAAATAATAAAATAATCCCAAAATGCCAACCATAACTCACTTTTTGCCTTCGGGTCTTCCGCCGCCGCCCGGAACCACCCGAACCCCGCTGTAATTCGAAGATACACGCGCTCACGCCTTTTTCCAGTCGGAAAGCTCGTCGGTGGAGTCAGAAAGCTCAACCCAAAAACCGGTGCACTACATTATCTGTACGACCCTGGACAGTTGTGCGCTTCCAGGTGGGTGATCCTGTCTCCAAGATTGATGAAATGTTCATTATATCTGCTACAATAGGACCATGCATGATAGTGATATTCCTGTATAGCATGCTAGAATGTGATAGCTGATAACTCGAGAATTATTTGATGATCATGCGTTATCTTGTTCCTGCTATCTCTAGAGATTAATGTTATCTTGGAACTTGACTTAGAACCCCCGTCATATGCTGTATATTTTTAACCAGACTTTAGAAAAAAGTTCAGCATAGGCTAGATTTATCCTAGTTTAGGTGTTCACTTTTATTAGTCCTTCCTGGACACAGTTTTCCCCCGCCCGGGTAGCGGGAGGAGTGGTTGGGGTTTTCTTCGCGTGGGATACACTCTTACACTCGTGCTGGGAAGCAGGGTGGAGTCTGGTAGATGTAGTTGATCCTTCGTCTGTGGTGGGAGCCGTTTGGGTAAACGGCGGTCCCGAGATGTTTTATTTGTCGCCACTGGGCTAGTGACAGCGGTTTACTAGTCTCGCACAGCATCCATTTTGGCCGGATTTCCACCAGCACCTCTCATGGCTGGACTAAGTGATCCAGGAAGATATGCTCTCGAAGCTAAAACTCGTACCACAACAACTTGGCACACAGCTTCTTCCCCACAGACCTTGTTACACCATCTACAACTACTCCACCAGCTCTAAACTATACAGAGATGGGGTAAAATCAGAATATCCCAGAAGAATATCTCCAATAATTCTTTCAGGTGCAGCTGGAACACACAATTCCTCAAATCTTAAGACGACAGGGCCTTGGTCATTCCATTCGTCCTCATTGCATTCATAATGCCCCTACCGGGTCCCGACCACCATCTTGGTGAAATACTCAGCTGTATGGTCCCAAAAGATACACGCATCAATAGCGACAACTGCCGGAGTATAACTCCATCAAAGGGTCCTAAATAATATCCAAACTTGCCTGCGGTCACACCATACAAGGACCCTCACTGTCGTGTGTCCACGACGTGACATCACCACCGTGTATCAACGGTGTGGCATCACCACCGTACATCAACGGGGTGGCACTAGGTCGAACAGACCCTCGATCCGTCAGATCCTGCAACTGCGCTATCAACTCTCTCAGCTCTACAGGTGATAATCCAATGAGGTGCTATTGGGGTTGGCGTGGTTCCCTGAACCACGTCAGCCGTAATCTCAATCTCCCTAATCGGCGGCATCATTATCAGCTCCGGTGGAATCACACCCGGGATCTCACGATAACTGGGATATCCTTGCGTCCCGGTGCCGCCGTAGGCACCTCGCGCATAGTCGCTGCAACCTGTGCGCTCTGACTGTCTCAATGAACAAGTCTCAAATGTCTGCTTGCAGAAGGTCATAACCTTCTCTCTCCGCAGTCATACACCATGTGGCACTATGCCAACCAATCCCACGCACTGGGTCAAACACTGACCAGGTACAACTACCAATAAGTCTGCTGATACCACTCGAGGCCTCAACTGCAATGGATATGATCCACAAACCTCCTCCACATGCACCACCAACAGGATCCTGTACCTCTAGTGCATGTGGTAACAAATCTACCTCTAGTCCATGCAGGAATGCACCATGCTCTAACTCCGACTGCTGTGATGAAATCACACCTGCGACGACCCAAACCACTGCCTTGGCGCCCTCCACCCAGGCAGCACAGTCTCAACCGCTCAATGTAGGTGGTCGTCACTTAATCTGCCTGAAATTCAAGGCTATCCACCAAAAGAAGCACAATTCTCCGCCTTTGCTCACACTGAGGCGATGAATACGGTCTTCCGCAGACAATAAACCCACGCTACCGCTGCGCCACTCTGATAATGATGCGGATGCTGTCATCGGGGTCCACCTGACCTCTGACATCTCAGAAAATCCATTATTACAATCGTCATATGACAAAACATAATTGATTCCTGCAATTCCTCATTCAATCATCCTTACTCAGCTCACCCCTCAAACACATCCATTGTACCCCAAACACAAATGTTATCAATCACAAAGGGTAACCTTCCTTTGGGTAAGTTTTACATAATCCATCCACAAGGATGTCCACCATCTAGGAAAGGAAAACGAAAGTGCCTCTACCAGCCGATCTGTCCTCCAACACTTAGCGCCAGGCGCCTCTATCCAGAACTCGCCTCAGGCGGCAGATCCCTATCCAAAGGAACTGCAACAGTACGCTCCATACACAATGCCTACTCCATCGAGGCATCCAGAATCCAAAATCCAAAACAGAGGGATCAGATAAACTAAAAGGGTATTCTGGCGCAATCCACTCCCAATCGCACGCATCCTACGCGCTTCGTCCCTCGAAACCTGGAGCGTACAGTTCAACAACTGCCTCAACTCTCTAGCACAGGGAGACTCTCAATTGATCACTCCATCACCACCAACCACGATTCTGCCTCCAAAGGCTCCAACTCAAATCCAAGAATCGGGGTGGTTCATCCGCCAAAGCTGGCTCCATCGATCGATGATGTCCCACAGCTCATCCACTATCAGCAATCCACCCCGCCTCGGTGCCGCGACACTAAACATTGGCACGGAGGGGGGCTACTCGCCCCTTCGGCGCCACAGAAATCACCGCCGCTGAGGATACTGTAACCAGGTGGTCTCAGGAGAAAAACACTATCGGGCTGCCCACTGCTCCGACAACTGTGTCACCCAGACCAGCGGCTCACTCTGCCGCTGATATACCTCAGACAATCCTACCATCGGGGCCTGAAGCTCTCTAACCTCAATCCAGGTATCCGGCCCCCAATACAGTCCGCTCGAGCTCCACCGCTGCGACGAGCGAACACCAATCCGCACAACGCGTCGGGGAGACACCGCTCACCACGACCAACTGCACCACAGCACAAAACAAAACTCGACCCAATCCGGCGAGAGTCTAGAGCATGTCAACCGTTCCGCCGCATTATGTTGTCTGCAGCCAACATAATTGCTTAGGAGAATAAACATGCCAATCACCCATCCCACCACTCGGGAGAGGTATAAAACTCAATCAGGACTCTCGCTAAAATCACGACTCTCACGAAGTCATCCTAGGGTCCAACCATAAGCCTAGGGTTTCTACAGTCCCAACTGACCTATCCCTAAGCTCTGATACCAACTTAATCTGTCACGCCCCGGGGTCGAAACTGCGACCCGGGCTTGCCAACAGATCCGCCACCTATGCCAAAACCCGCATAGGCGAAGCATCTAACCTGCAAAAGATAGTACTATAGCTACACAAATATCAGAGCTGAAATGGAATGCTGTAAAATAAAATCCAATCACTGAACAATATGAAATAGAGTACAATATCCATCTCCTCAAATACAGATAATCATCGTACAATGTCCTCAGTACAGCATCTCTCAACTATAAAAGGAGATAAACTAAAACTATAGTACATCAGTCTCAACATCAGTCTCTCCAAATACCAAAGACCTCCCTCCAGAGAAAACAGTAAAAACCGACCAACAGCTATCAGGAATCTCCATCCAGGGAATACAGCTACACTCCTCGGGTGGTAAAGATCTAGCTCGTGACTCCCTCGCCTCGAACAACGACCGAAGATCAGCAACTCCCGAAGAGGACTCTGCAAAACAGGGGGGAGAAAAGAAGAGGAAACAACAATGGGGGTGAGAACCACTAGTAAACCAGTAGCCTCCCCCTGTGGGTAAAGCCTCAAGCTCCGGCGTACCCACTAAGTCTACTAGAGGCAAGAAAAGGGCAAGTGGTAAAGCTGTAAACAGAACTACTGAATAAAAGGGGAAACCACAACAAGTATGCCTCTAAATGCAATACCGAAGGAAATGACGGTATGAATGCATCAGGGAACAGTATATGACCAAATAGACCCAATCTGGTGCCCCCAGTAAAACTGGTACTGCCTGCTCTGTCATAAATCTCAAGAACTCAGTATCTCCACTGTCCAAATGACCGGAACCCAACACGGTCTAAAGCCTACTCCGGAGTGGCACTCGAGGGGAGCGACCCACACGAGTAAAGTATCTCTGTAACCAGTGTCTCACAATAGCAGGACTGGATCATAACTATGATCAAAGTGGGAAACTCCGTCCACTAATAGAACCCCGATCTGATGCAATAGTACTCAAAAAGTGGGGAAGTACCATCCACTAGAGAAATCTGATACCCAATCTGATGCAATAGTAAACATCCGGTCAACCGCCCACAGTCCGCGGTCACCGCAATAACCCACAACCCACAATTGGGTACAATAATCAGGATCCGGTCAACCGCCTACTGTCCGCGGTTGCCGCAATAACCCATAATCCAACATCAAGCACACCCTGTCACTGACCCTCAGATCCCGGCTACACTATCCCAAACCTCTGCTCGAACCCGAGCAACATGACTCAAAAGTCTAAATAAAAGGGAGAAGAAAGCAATCATGGTTTCTCCTAAGTCAAATCCCAATATGATAGTGTAGCAATAAAATAGTGGCCTATCTAGATGTCCAAATAAGCATGCAAAAGTCCTCAGCAATGTGAAAGAGAGAGAATGTCAAATAACAGTTTTACATGTGTAATAATTAATAATATCCACATAAATATAACAATCATACTAAAATCATCAGTCAACTACACATGTATAATCCCTGATCCATAATAAATCCCAAAGTGAAACCCGCACATTGATATGTCATTATGTCCCAACAATTAATCCATTTAATCCACTTTCATACAAATCTAGGTGCTAATATAGCATGTTAATCATCACTTATTAAATTATTCCAATGATCATGTTCCAACAGCAATAATATCCCAATAATATCCCCAACATGCTATATCCACAAAATTTAACTCAGATGATAAGATCACATGTATATCAGTCAATCATGCATGATACTCAATCCATATGCTCAATAGTGGGGTTTTCTAATAAACTTAGTGAGTAAGTCAGATATAGAGGCAAGCAACAACCACCCACCTCGAAAAGCGCGATCCACAGCTGTAGAAACATCCTCACAGTCCAAACGTCACTTTCACGCAAAAAGCGCCCCGATCTGCGAACCACTAAACAAGAGTCAATTCCAGTGTACAAATCAATCCCCAAAAAAACAGTACCTTGCTGTTTTGTAAAATCAGCAGCAAAGAACAGTAATTATCACCTCTGTCCAGTACTCAAGAAAATCCAGAAAATTCACGATCGCGTTCCTCGCGAAAAGTAGCCCCAAAACGACTATTTAAACCCCCAGATCTGATACCTGTAGACCAAGATAAAAATAAAATACCGCTGCACCTCAAAATCTCCCAAATCAAAATTCCTGTAGCAATCTGTCCAAGAAAAGCTTAATTATCACCTTCGAAACAATTTCCAAAAATCCCATAAAAATCACCACTGCGTTCCTCGCGACGAGTAGATCAAGATCGAGTCCTGAAACGCCTTGATCCGATGTTCCTAGGCTGAGATATAAAATCGGCAAGTCGGTGCTGTCCAAAATCCATCATAGAAAAATAGGGGTCAAAGATGCCTCGGGAAACGTGCCAAAAGTGCGAAACGGAGCGAAGCGATCAACACGAAAATCGAAGCCTTACCTCTCAGGAACACGCTGTCGAAGAAATCGTCCAAAAACTCCTCCTGGTTTGCCCATAATGAATTTTTGAATGATCTGCGACGGTAATGGGCCGAAATGGGAGAAAACCGAGGCGAACTGTAAAATCGATATCGCCGTTGCCGAGCTTCCAGAAATTCCGGGGATCAACCAAGAGATCAAGGGCATCAAGGGGAACAACTTTTATATAGAACTCACCATCCCATTCTCTCTCTACAGCTCGGGAAAAAGGAAAAGAAAGAGGGAAGTGGGCTGCCTTTTATAGGCCCACAAAACAAATCCAATAATGACCATGGTGTCCCCGGTTTCGGGCGCCCGAATCTTTCGGGCCCCGAAACCGGGCGCACACAGTAACCCGGCCCGGCCCGGCCCACTCCGCGCACGCGATCCGGTCGGACCGCACGGTCGTCCAACCCGCTCCCCGCACTGACACGTGTCCACGAACACCGAACAGCGGATCCGGCCGCTCCCCTCGCGCCGCGTGGCGCTCCTCTGGTCAACGGGCAGTTGGCGCTGGCCAATGGCCGGCCGCCACGTGGCGCACGCGTGCGCCACGTCGGCGCCGTGGCCGCCACGCCCGCCGGCACCGCTGCCCCGCCGCCTGCCGCCTGCACGCCTGCCCCGCCGCCTGCCGCCCGTACGCACACAGTAGCTCGCCCAATCCTCGCTCGCCACGTGTCCAAGCCATAATTTCGCTGAACCCGGTGCACAACAACCCCAAACACCGAACCAATGAACATCTGCCACGTGTCCCTATCCGGTCCACCGTACACCCCGTGCTCTCCCGTGAACCGAGCGAGCTGCACCCGCCAATCCGGAGCCGCCACGTGGCACCCCGCTCCGGTGCACGCCGGCCGCGTGGACCGCGCGCCCTGCCCGCCGCCGCCTTCCGCCTGCCCGCCGCCGCCGGCGATCGCCGGAATCACTGTTCCGGCGGTGAACAGTAACCCGAGCTCAAAAACATCAAGTGGGTAGTCCATTTTGACCGTTTTCGCGCGCTGAATCCAAATTTGACGTCCGTTTCGCCAAATTCCAACTCTAAAAATTGCCGAAGGCATCCGGAAATGCGTTTTTAGCCTAAATTTCGCGCGAAGCCGAAATTTAATATCCGATTCGCGCGAAACCACTTCTAAACCCTCCACGGGGTCCCCTGATCACTCACATAATCCATATAAGCCCCGAAGTCCAACTCTTGTGTCCAATAATGCCCCAAACACCTCCAACACACCATGTAGGCCTCCAATGGCCACCCCAACGCACTGCAGCAGCTCTGCGGAGATCCGGGTCATCACAGAGTATTTCTACCCATTGAGTGAGAGATGTGACATCAGCAGTGTAGTTCCAGCTAGTGATTGAGACAGTGATGTGGATCATAGCCTGCAAGAGCCACCTTTGAGCTCGACAGAGATGCGCGGATACTTTGCTCGGTGGGGTCGCTACCCACGAGTGCCACTCCGGAGTTGGGCCTGTTACTTGCTATCGCGACTTGTCGACGCCGTCCCTCTGGCTGAGCCAGTTTTGGCAGTCACGGACACCCTACGGTAGACCCGTCCTGTTGAGGATGTGCGGCAGTAGGGGAGGCGCAGGTTTGACTAGACCCTTTGTGGTGGTCAGTATAGATTGGGTGACTATACATGAGAGTAGTAGTTGCATCATGATTTTCATCTGTCCCACTTATTTTGAGCATTTAGATAGGGGCATAGTAGCAGTAGAATTTATCTTTCAACTTTTTCTTTCAGCACTGTTTTCGTTTTCCTCATGCCTCTAGTAGACTTAGTGGGCGGACCGTTGGGCTTGTTGACGGCACCCACTGAGAGCTACTGTGGGATGTAGTTCTCACACCCATCGTGGTGTCTTTTTCTCCAGGGAGTTCTACGCCTGATCCTGCTGTTCCAGCTGCTGCTTCTTCTGACCGAGGTAAGGGAGTCGTGCGCTAGATCCCTACCAGATGTCGACCTCCTGAGAGTAGATGTACCCCCTATATATGTTTAGAGTGGTATGTTGAGCGACTTTGTAGTGAGGATCGAGTTGTACCCTTTTCTTTTTGAGAGACTTTTGTATTTTGTTGTTGGTGAGGACTTTTGTATATTGTGAGAGTTGTATTTTATTTTTATTCTAGCACTTTATTTTTCAGCTCTGATATCTGTTTAGTATAGTATCTGTTGGGTTATAAGTAATTGGATCTAAATAGGGGAAAAAACACCTAGAGGGGGGTGAATAGGTGTAAACAATAAACACTCAAAAAATCATTGCGCAAATAAACCCAATGCGGAAAAATAAAAAACACGCAAGATTTTTACGTGGAAAAACTCCAAACCGGAGTAAAAAACCACGGGACCGATAACACGGCGAAATCCACTAGAATTAAACCACGTACAAGGTGATATACCGTACTCACAGACGACTCAACCTTTTTCATACGCTCCTAGTAGATCTTCCCGCTCGCTCCACGACGCTTCTCGAATCCACGATCCGCGCCCAACGCTGAATCCACAGCGTCCAACGTCGAGTCCACGACGTCCAACCGAATCCACGGTCTTCACCCAATAGTACGCTTCGAATCCACGAACGTACCTCGCTCCGAATCCACGAGAGCGGTTGCACCTTGAATCCACAAGGCCACGCGAGTCCACGCGCCGATTTTGGGGTAAATCGTTGTTTGTTTTGGGTGGTGATGATCCGCCGAATACTTAGATCAAAGATAGATCGGAAATACCATCTAAGTATTCATTGATTTGATTCTACTCAAAATGTGAGTATGGAAAACCTAGAATCAAATCAATCAATATAGATGAAGAAACATAGAATAAATCTATTGATTTCCTTTCTTCTCTATATATGTGGATTTTTCTTTTCGGCTATTTTCTTCTGTAATAGCGGATGCCCTAGAAATGAATACAGGGCCTATTTATAGGTTAGAAACCATTGGAAGAAGATAGGATCAAAAACTGCCTTTTCTGGAGATTTTTACCGACGGCGATCCGGATTGGAATTGACGATCCGGATTGCAGAAGCAAGAAAGACGATTTCCAGAAAATGCCTGTTCGGGATCCGGATCACAAAGTCCGATCCGGATCGTTCATACAGTTTTACCAGAACATCAATGTTCGGGATCCGGATTGCAAATCCTGATCCGGATCGAGGAAGCACACAGGTAAAACTAGTGTTCGGGATCCGGATCAGAGGATGCTGCGATCCGGATTGAACCAGTGTATGAACCAACACCCTTCGGGATCCGGATTGCCGAGTCCGATCCGGATCCTGAACATGTCCCATGTCCAGTTTTTGATGTTTAAGCAATTAAAAATTCTTCCAGGTGTTTCTACACTATAAGAAGTATTCGGATCATCAAAAATCTTTAGTTAAACGTACCTGATCCTTTTGAATTCTTCTTTCTTGAGATTGAGGTATACGATCCAAAGTTTCTTCATCTTCAATCTTCAAGACTTAATACATTCACGAAATACGCCAACTCAAATTCCGTAACAATCTCCCCCTTTGGCGGTTTCGTGACAAAACACAAATCCACAAAAGAAAATTCAAAAAGATATTTTTGTTGCTATCACCATACAACAAAAATTTACAAAAGAGATCCAGTAATTAAAAACATGAGATAAACTCCTAAGACAGACTCTAGACTTAGACATCTGTAATCTCTGCACACAGAAATCATTCTTGACAAAAGAAATCGTTAGATACCTCAAGAATTGAATCATACAAAACCAAATACAGAGATAGAGTTTATTCTCATCATGACATTTGAAAAATTCAGATATGTAAGAGAATCATAGTTAAAACCAACATATCTTCTAAGCAGTCGAAAACCAAATGTCAAACTATGTTAGTCCAACATCAACTTGTTAGTAATATTACATGCCCAAATAGTTAGTCGAATAGTTAGTATAGAGGCATGCCACCAATCAACAAATAAAAACCAAAGTTGAGTTGAAGATACTTACCTTGATATTCACAAAGTTCAGTTCACATCATTCATTGTTTGATACTTACCTTGATATTCACAAAGTTCAGTTCACATCATTCATTGTTTCATTGTTCAGAGTTCTCTCTAACTCTCTCCTCCTTTTTGTCACAAAACAAAGCCAAAACGTAGCAAGAGCTACAATATGTAAGGAGAGTTAAAAAAAAATTCTAGCAATATGCACAACCTGAGAACTAAACTAAAAGTTAGAACAAAAACTAAGTACTAAAAAAAAACTGCAAGGTCTGCAAGAGAGTAAAGCCATAGAAAAAGTGAACAGATGGTCCTGCTCAGTCTGATGAATCTGAACTGGTACAGCTCAGCTTGTTCAAAATCTCCTTGAACAGTTTCGAAATGTTTGAATACTTTTTCTTGAGCTTTTTGTGCTGAGAAGAAAGTTGCTGAAGTTCTGTCGACATTCTTTCTTGTGCAGCAAAAAGTTTTCGCTGTTCCTGACGAAGCTGTTCCAATTCATCTGTGTCTGTAGTCCCTTTCTTCGAGTGTGATGGGTGCTGTGTGGATGCAGATGGTGCATTCATTCCCGTAACCCATGGAGATTCAGTTTGAAGAATTCCAGAAAGTGAGCGTGCTCTGGTGAGAGGCCCACTATGCTGACTCGCACTCCTTTGGACATTTTTCCTTCTCGTGTACTGTCTGGTTGTTGAGGCTGATTTCATTAGTCTTTTTCCTTTGGTAAATTTCCTGTCCTCCTCATCAATTTTTCGTTGAACATCTTTGAAGAATTCGTCCCATTCTTCTTCATCATAGTCTGAGCTCTCTTCCTCTGCTTCCTTCGTCTTGATTTGAGTTGAATCATCCTGTTCCGTTTTAACAGATATACTCGTGTGCACCATAGTGACTAACAACAGAAAGAACCAAGAGAGAGCCATTGATCTAGTGCTTGAGAGTTTGGAGAAAGTGTCCTGTGAAGACCAACTCAAGAACACATGAAAAATCGTCAATTTTGAAAAATTTGAAACATTGTACCTAGACAATCATAATCATGTAGAGAAGCCAAGAATCAAATTAGTTTTCCAAAAAGAATTTTAAAAATAGATCAATTCCATGATTTTCAAAAATTCCTCTTTTATGCCCTAAACCAGAATTTTTAGAAATCGAAGCCTAAAAACTCGTTTATCTTGAGAAAACCCAGCATAAAAGCAAAACTAATTGACCCAGAGTTCTTATTTCAAAAGAAATTTGATCAAAAACCATTCACAAACGAAAAAGTTTCAAGATTTCAACTCACGTTTGAAGAAAAACCATAAAAACTGTGAAAAACCGAGATTTTGATCAATAAAACTTACTTGAATCCGAAGAACTTTGAGTTTGGAAGCTCCAAAATGCAAGAAATCTAGAGAGAGAAGCTCTAGAGATTTTAGAACAAAAGATTAGGGTAAAAGAAATCAAATCCTCTTTGTTCTTATAAAACCCTAGCCGTGATCCGGATCGGATCGAGAATGTGATCCGGATCGGCTACCCGCAGGAAGAATCCTGCGTTCGGGATCCGGATCACTTACCCCGATCCGGATCGGCTTCAACTTTTTCTCCAGAAAAATTCTATAAAATCCAGAAAAAGTATGTAAGCACTTTACCATGTCAACTTTAAACAAAAGACATCGTTTCATACAACAAGAAATAGATTATGCAAAATCTATCAACAATACCCAAAAATGAAACGAAAATTTACGAAAGTTAAAACACTTAAAGTTGAACAACTTCAATTACATCTATCCTGATCTTATGTGTAATGCCTTTATCAAATCATCAATTTTAGTAAAGAAAATGAAATACCAAGATCAATAGATGTTTGAAATCCCAGATAAGTTAGATAATATATCTAGACAATCTGTTGAAGGAGTGGCTCTTTGAGCATCTTTTACTAAAAATCCCACCTTATACCAACCATGAAATACGACTGAGTCAAGTATTTCAATATGAATTTCATCAACAATTTTCAAAACAAAAATTTGCTTTTCATTCATGGAGTATTTTTTTTTTCATTTTCTCCATGTGGTGGTAGTTTTCACACTCCTCATGGGATGTAACTCTTTCCACATCTTTTGAGCATTTTACATTTCATTGACTCCCCCTCAATTGGCTATCAATTATTTAATATATAAAGTATTCAACCAAACCATTGATCTCGAATTCATACTCGACTAAGCAATCAAATATGATAATGACTATACCAAGAGATCATTGAGAGAGAAATTGACTTTGATCACTTAAAAGATGGTTTAATTAACGCAAATGATCATTGCAACATTGAAATATTATGACATCAAATGCATAATAAATTTCTAAATACATAAAAGGATGCAATTAAAGTCAATTATGATTTATGCTCAATTAATGTCCTATGTACAAAACATAGATAAAGAACAAAACAAAAACAAAAACAAAACCTAACCTAAGCAAAGGTTTCAAAAGAGGTTATTTCAAGGAAAGCATGCCAATTGCTTTACGCAAGTGAATAAAACGTTTTTGATCCAAAGGTTTTGTTAAGATATCAGCTAATTGATCCTCAGTTGAAATATATGACAGTTGAAGAATGTTTGATTCAACTAGCTCTCTAAGAAAATGATATCTAAGTTCAATATGTTTTGTTCTAGAGTGCAACACAGGGTTTTTAGAAATGTTAATAGCACTAGTGTTGTCACATAAAATGGTTACCGAAGATGTTGAAATCCGGAAATCGCTCAACACGCTTTTCATCCAAATCAATTGGGTTGAACAACTTCCTGCAGAAATGTACTCCGCTTCGGCAGTCGAGAGTGCTATGCAATTCTGCTTTTTACTGTGCCATGCAACAAGGCAATGGCCAAGATAGAAGCATGCACCACTCGTGCTTTTCCGGTCATCCACTGATCCAGCCCAATCGGCATCTGAGTATCCAACAATATCCAAAGTCGTTCCCATAGGATACCAAATTCCGAAATTGATTGTACCTTTGATATATCGGATGATCCGCTTCACCGCTTTCAGGTGAACCTCCTTCGGTGCTGATTGATATCTCGCACAAATCCCAACACTGAAGGATATATCCGGGCGACTAGCCGTGAGATATAGTAGACTTCCAATCATACTGCGATACAGTTTCTCGTCTACATTCTCACTATGTGATTCACTTCCAAGTCCCTTATGGCTAGTTCCCATTGGAGTCGGAAAATCCTTAGAATTTTCAAGATCAAACTTTTTGACCAACTCCAGTGCATACTTGGATTGACACAAGTGAATTCCTTCATCGTTTTGTTTAACTTGTAATCCAAGAAAATAAGTCAATTCGCCCATCATGGACATCTCAAATTCGCTTTCCATGGTCTCCGCGAATTTGGAAGCATCATTATCTCTTGTTGCGCCAAAAACAATGTCATCGACATAGATTTGAGCAACTATGAAATTGTTTTGATAATGCTTCACAAAGAGAGTCCTGTCAGCTCCCCCTCGAGTGTAGCCCTTTTCCAAAAGGTGCTTTGTCAACCTTTCGTACCATGCTCGCGGTGCTTGTTTCAGACCGTAAAGAGCCTTTTTCAGACGAAAAACATGGTTAGGTAGTTTATGATCCACAAAACCTTTCGGTTGAGCCACATAAACTTCCTCATTTAAAAACCCATTTAAAAAGGCGCTCTTAACGTCCATTTGAAATAATTTGATTTTAAAATGACAAGCAATCGCAAACAATATACGAATGGACTCGAGTCTAGCTACAGGGGCGAAAGTTTCATCAAAGTCTATACCTTCTACTTGAGAGTAGCCTTGAGCAACTAACCTTGCTTTGTTCCTGATGATAGTACCTTCTTCATTTTTCTTGTTCTTGAAGATCCATTTGGTACCTATCACATTGTGTTGCTTCGGAGGCTTCGTCAATTCCCAGACTTTGTTTCGCTCAAATTGATGGAGCTCTTCCTGCATTGCTTTAATCCAGTAGTCATCTTGGAGAGCTTCATCAACATTCCTTGGTTCGATTTGAGATACATAGCATGCAAATCCGCAAACCAATTGTCTCCGTGTTCTAACTCCTTCTTGTGGATCTCCAATGATGTTCGATTCAGGGTGATCCTTGGAGATGCGTAACGTTTGAGGTAGAGGAGTAGACGGAGGTACACGAGATGATTCCTGCACATCAGATAAGCTTGAAGAACCGTTAGATGCATCATTATTATCGAAAGAATTGTTAGAAGAAGATGCATTAGCAGGTGTATCATCATCAAGAGAGATATCGAGGGTAGATTTTTCAGATTCAAAGTGAAAAGCTTCATCTACCTTAACATTTATCGATTCTACGATCGTCTTAGATTCTAAGTTAAAAACTCGATATGCTCTGCTGTTTGTAGAATAACCTAAGAAAATCCCTTCGTCACTTCGAGAGTCAAATTTTCCAAGATTCTCACGATCACGTAAAATAAAACACCGACTCCCAAAGATACGAAAATATTTGATGTTAGGTTTTCTACAAAACCAAAGTTCATATGGTGTATTCAATGTCCCCGGGCGCAAATACACGCGATTAATAACATAAACAGCAGTGTTCACCGCTTCAGCCCAAAAATAAAAAGGTAAGTTCCGGCTGTGAAGCATAACACGTGCCATTTCCTGTACGACCCTGTTTTTGCGCTCGACTACACCATTTTGTTGAGGTGTGTAAGGTGCAGAGAATTCATGTTTAATGCCATTAGAAGTGCAAAAATCAATGAATTTGGAATTTATGAATTCCCCACCTCTATCACTCCTAACTCGAGTAATCCTATCATTCTTTTCAGTCATAATACGATTGCAGATTTCGAGAAAAGAATCAAAGGTATCAGCTTTTTCTTTTAAGAATGCTACCCAAGTATATCTAGAATAATCATCAACCAATAAGAAAATATACCATTTACCTCCCAGAGATGGTTGACGAGTTGGCCCCATTAAATCCATATGCAAAAGTTCCAAAGGCCGTTTTGTACCTATGTGGTTCAAGTTCTTGTGTGCAGTCCTAGACTGTTTTCCTTTTTGGCAACCGCCACACACAAGGTTTTGTTCAAAAGAAAGTTTCGGAACCCCCTTGACCACATCTTTGTTCGAAATTCTAGCAAGTTCCTTAAAGTTTATGTGACCTAGCCTTTCATGCCAAAGTGTTTCATTTTTCAAAGATGCTAGGTTACATTTTTCAGAAATCTTATGAGGAACTACATAACAATTGTTTTCTGATCTAACCCCCTTTAAAAAGAAAGCATGGTTCATGTCAGTTACAGTGCATTTATCAGATGAAAAATTAACTGAATAACCACTATCACAAAGTTGACTTATGCTTATGAGGTTAGTCTTAAGGCCATGAACAAATAACACATTATTTAGAACCGGGCCATCTGGAATAGCTACCGTTCCCTTTCCAACAATTTTGGAAGACCGACCATCTCCGAAAACAACAAGTCCTCCGGAGTTTTTCTCAAATGTTTGAAAACAGTTTTTGTCACCGGTCATATGACGGGAACACCCGCTATCCAGGTACCAAGACGAACTATCATATGCATGCAAGGAAACATTGGTAGCAAGACAGGGGAAAATTTCACCTTTGCGCACCCAAACCTTTTTGGAGTGCGTCGGTAATGATCGTGAAGTTGATCTCCTAGGTGAGAGCGTCTTGCTTGAAGAATTGCTGCTCCTTGATGATGTCGTCTTGAGCGGTGTACTACCAAGGCTCTTTTCCTTCAATTGAGTTGCAGTTGATTTTCGAGGAATAGCCTTTTGGTAGTCATTGCAAGAGGTGCTTGAGGTGTGCGTTTGGCTTCCGTCTTGCAATTTCTCCTTATGTGCCCTGAAATGCCACAACGAAAACATACCTTAGGTCTTGACGATCCCGAGGAGGATGTGGTAGGCTTGTTGTCGTTGATTGTCGTGAATTCCGGTGTCGGAGGAGGAGATACCGACTGAGGCACAAATACTGTCCCACTCGAACTTGGAATGTCTCCAGTTTGAGTGTATCCGAGGCCGAACTTATTTCTTTGACCAAGACCAAGAAGTCTGTCCAACTTACTCCTTCCAGAAGAAAATCTCTTTAAGTCATCCTTCAGTTGGCGTATGGTCTCCGTCATTTCCAATTTTTCCTGTCGAGCCTCGCCGTTGAGCTTCAAGAAGTAATTCGCTTTGTTCACCATATCCATATAATTCTTCTCGAGTTGCTCATTGGACTCTTGAAGGGAAACATTTGTTTTAATCAAATTATCCCTTTCCACTTCAAGATCGGTTGAGAGAGAGGTTACCCTTTTTACTTCTTCTTCGAGATCCTGCAATCTCCCTTTCAACCCCTTGTTTTGCTTAGCCAATTTCTTTGAATCCCTCAAAAGCTTATGGTAGGCTAGAGCAAAATCTTCACCTTCAGAATCATCTGATTCATCGTCCGTTGCAATCTTTTCAACAGAGGAGTTGGACAGTGAATCGGATGTACTTGCCATTAAGCACATGAAGGGAGAAGATGTGGTGGACGCGTGGAAAGCTGTCGCGTTGTCTTCTTCATCACTTGAGGATGACTCATTTGACGTGGAGTTGTCATCCCAAGTAACGACTTGCATCGCTTTCTTCTTAGCCGGATTCTTGTTGGGACACTCCGTTGAATGTGGCCGTAGCCTCGACATTTGAAGCACTGAACTTGTCCCTCTGAACTTTTCTTATCCTTTGAGAAGTTCTCTTGCTTTCTTGACTTGTGGCTTGAAAACCCTTGCCTTTCTTGGACTTTTCGAAGGATGAAGTTTTGCTTGGATTACCCCTTCGAAAGTTGCGGCGAAACTTCCTTGTCAAGAGAGCGAGCTGCTTCTCAAAGTCCTCCATAGAAAGGTTCTCGTCGTCGTCCGAGGAGGATGAATCCGCGTCTTCTTCTTTAGTTGTTTTCAATGCGTAACCTGAAGACTTAGAAGAGGATGCCTTTCCAGAAGAATAGTTAGTAGGAAATGTCATTTCATAAGTTTGTAAAGCACCTACTAATTCTTCTACACGCATTTCGTCCGGGTGTTTAATTGTTTCAATGGCTGCGACCTTCGGGCGAAATCGTTCAGGAAGAGTTCTTAGAATTTTTCTTACAACTTTAAATTCTGGAATCTTCTCTCCCAAGTTAGCACATGAGTTTACGATATCTTGCAATCGTGTGTAATAGTCAGTGAAAGATTCATTCTCTGCCATAGAGATAGAGTCAAACTTGCTCGTGAGCATTTGCAGTTTCTGAATCTTCACTAGGTTAGTTCCCTCATGCGTAACTTGAAGAACATCCCAGATTTCTTTCGCAGTCTCACATGCCGAGACGCGAGAGAACTCAGTTTGTGACAAAGCATTAAATAGAGCATTAATTCCTTTGCCATTGTAAGAAGAAGAATCTATCTCTTCCTTGGTCCATTTCGACCTAGGTTTTAAGGTGCGAACATCATCTAAAATTTCAGTTGGATTAGACCATCCTAATTCAATTGATTGCCACACCCTTTCGTCGATGGAAATTAAAAAGGCTTTCATCCGCACTTTCCAGTACGCATAATTTGTTCCATCAAAGAAAGGGGGTCGATTGATGTTTCCACCTTCAACCATTGTTTACAACCCTATTCCCGCTCTGATACCACTTGTTGGGTTATAAGTAATTGGATCTAAATAGGGGAAAAAACACCTAGAGGGGGGTGAATAGGTGTAAACAATAAACACTCAAAAAATCATTGCGCAAATAAACCCAATGCGGAAAAATAAAAGAACACGCAAGATTTTTACGTGGAAAAACTCCAAACCGGAGTAAAAAACCACGGGACCGATAACACGGCGAAATCCACTAGAATTAACACACGTACAAGGTGATATACCGTACTCACAGACGACTCAACCTTTTCATACGCTCCTAGTAGATCTTCCCGCTCGCTCCACGACGCTTCTCGAATCCACGATCCGCGCCCAACGCTGAATCCACAGCGTCCAACGTCGAGTCCACGACGTCCAACCGAATCCACGGTCTTCACCCAATAGCACGCTTCGAATCCACGAACGTACCTCGCTCCGAATCCACGAGAGCGGTTGCACCTTGAATCCACAAGGCCACGCGAGTCCACGCGCCGATTTTGGGGTAAATCGTTGTTTGTTTTGGGTGGTGATGATCCGCCGAATACTTAGATCAAAGATAGATCGGAAATACCATCTAAGTATTCATTGATTTGATTCTACTCAAAATGTGAGTATGGAAAACCTAGAATCAAATCAATCAATATAGATGAAGAAACATAGAATAAATCTATTGATTTCCTTTCTTCTCTATATATGTGGATTTTTCTTTTCGGCTATTTTCTTCTGTAATAGCGGATGCCCTAGAAATGAATACAGGGCCTATTTATAGGTTAGAAACCATTGGAAGAAGATAGGATCAAAAACTGCCTTTTCTGGAAATTTTTACCGACGGCGATCCGGATTGGAATTGACGATCCGGATTGCAGAAGCAAGAAAGACGATTTCCAGAAAATGCCTGTTCGGGATCCGGATCACAAAGTCCGATCCGGATCGTTCATACAGTTTTACCAGAACATCAATGTTCGGGATCCGGATTGCAAATCCTGATCCGGATCGAGGAAGCACACAGGTAAAACTAGTGTTCGGGATCCGGATCAGAGGATGCTGCGATCCGGATTGAACCAGTGTATGAACCAACACCTTTCGGGATCCGGATTGCCGAGTCCGATCCGGATCCTGAACATGTCCCATGTTCAATTTTTGATGTTTATGCAATAAAAAATTCTTCCAGGTGTTTCTACACTATAAGAAGTATTCGGATCATCAAAAATCTTTAGTTAAACGTACCTGATCCCTTTGAATTCTTCTTTCTTGAGATTGAGGTATACGATCCAAAGTTTCTTCATCTTCAATCTTCAAGACTTAATACATTCACGAAATACGCCAACTCAAATTCCGTAACAGTATCTTCTTTTGTAGGTTAGACGCTTCGTCTATACGGGATTCACTGTATAGGCGGCGGATCTGTTGGCGAGCCCGGGTCGCAGTTTCGATCCGGGGCGTGACAGGGAGGGCTCGGAGTAGCTACGAAGAAGGAGAAGATGGAGATGGAGGCAACGAAGATGGAGAAGATGGAGTGGTCCGAATGCCAGGGGAAGATGGAGAAGATGGAGATGGGAGGTAGCGTCTGCAGAGGAGAAGAGGGTCCTCGGTCACCGCGCCCGGGTTCCCTATTCGCCTGTTCCAGGAGGGGGGGGGGATTCCAAAACCCCCCCCTTAGCGGGTTATCCCAGGATAACCCGCTAAGGGGGGGTTTAACAAACCCCCCCCCAAATTGTGTTTGGGAATAAACTCGGGGATAAGGGGGTTATTCCCCCTTTATCCCCGTTACCAAACGCACCGTTTGGTTCGGGGATAAGAAAAATTTAGTTATACTGGGGATAGGTATAAATTATGATTTTAGCCGGAACAAGAGTAAATTTGCGTTTGGTTCGGTTTAAGAGTTATACCGGGTTTAGAAAAAATTGTGTTTGGTAAGTTAAAGAGGAATAAGAAGAATAAGATGAATAAGAGAAAATTATGTTTGGTTGGGAATAAAGGAATAAGAAGAATTGAGGGATTAAATATTTTGATTTACTAATTTGCCATTTATGATATAATTTAAAATTAAATTAATTTATAATTTTATTCATCCTTATATTTAATTTAGATAAATATTTAAAAATTCAAATAATATTAACAATTAAATATAAAATATTTAAAAATGATAGAAAATTTTATTATAAGGAGAAGATACCAAGAATACAACCAAATAAATTTCTAGCAAAAAAATAGCAATAGAAGTTCAACCAGCACCCATTTCTCTCAAACAAGATGACACTATTATTTCAACCAGCACACATTCCTCTCAAACAAGATGGCACTATTATTCTAACCAGCACACATTTCTCTCAAACAAGATGGCACTATAATTTCAACCTACACACATTCCTCTCAAACAACATGGCACTATTATTTCAAACAGCACACATTTCTCTCAAACAATATGACAATATTAGTTCAAGTAGTACATATTCCTCTCAATCAAGATGGCACTATTATTTCAACCAGCACAGATTTCTCTCAAACAAGATGACAATATTATTTCAACCAGCACCCATTTCTCTCAAACAAGATGGCACTATTGTTTCAAACAGCCACATTTCTCTCCAACAATATGGCAATGTTATTTCAAGCAGCACATATTTCTATCAAACAAGATAACAATATTTGTTCAACCAGCACACATACCTCTCAAACAAGATGACAATATTAGTTCAAGCTGGACACATTCCTCTCAAACAAGATGACAACATTAGTTCAACCAGCACACATACCTCTCAAACAAGATGACAATATTAGTTCAAGCTAGACACATTCCTCTCAAACAAGATGGCAACATTAGTTCAACCAGCACACATTCCTGTCAAACAAGATGGCATTATTACTACAACGAATCAAAAAGTTCTCCGATAATAATACAATCCATTATATATCTAACTTCGACTATTTCATAACTGGTTAGTTATAAATGTGCACAACTCGCCGACTCTCCGTGATTCTGTAGTCCCAACATAATCACCCGTATCCTCGTCACCGAAATCCATTGGTTGTTCCTCCAACTCTTCGTTAAAGATAGCATCTGCACCTTGGTGTCGTCGAATGAAAATGTGTACAACGCAACATGCCATCGCAATCTGACATTGGACTCTATATGGAAACGGTGTTGCAACAGTCAATATCTTGAACCGCTTCTTTAAAATACTAAATGTTTTCTCCACGACATTTCTCAATTGAGCATGTCGATGATTATATAGGTCGCGTGGGCTTCGATGAGTGCGGCCCCCTGTGTTTCCATCATATTGGCTAATGTGGTAACACTCCCCTCGATATGGTGCAAGAAATCTTTCTGTATTTGCATAGCCTGAATCTACCAAATAATATTTGCCTATATATTTTACGAAACATGTACAATGTTAATTTTTATATTCCCCATGATTAAAATAATGTAAGAGAAATGGAGTATGTGTGATATACCTTCAAGCACAGTGAAACCTCCACTTTCGCAAGCCCATCGAAGTACTCGCATGTCAGCTGCTGATCCCTCCCAACCCGTGCAGACAAATACAAAGTTGTGGTCAAAGGATACTGCAGCCATCATGTTTTGAGAAATAAATCCTTTGCGATTCCGGAATCTCGGTTGCTTGCTTTTGCTGACAACCACGGGAATATGTGTCCCATCAATCGCACCAATTGCATTCTACCAGTAAACATCAAACATAGTAAGTCAATTAATAAAATATCAAAATGGCATATAAGTAAAATCACTAATATAAAATCATGCATACCTTGAATGGATGAAAATTTGCATTATCTCTTATTCGAGAATGCACTGGAAGATTATTTGCCGGAAGTTTAATGTAATCGTCTTTCAACGTTACAATCGCCCGAAGGACATTGTTGAAATGTCGACTGATAGTTTCACCCGAATGTTGAAATGTTTCAGCCATGACCCTATTAGCCACCCCATGTCCTATGCAAAACAGAAATATTCCTAACTGTTCCTCAATTGTCATATTGCGTGTGTTTTGTACCAATCCCTTTCGGAGTAGCTCATCGCGCAGTGCAATGAAAGTCATGGTCGGCATTCGAAAATGGTCATACCCACGATCAGGATGACCATTTAATATATCACATATTAGCTGGTGCCCTGTAAATGGACGGGTACGACACAACTTCAAACATTGCTGAATCAACATTGCAAGTACATCATCCCATATGTCATCATCATCATCTAAAAGGTCCCTTAAGGTGGTACTGATTGTGGAGGTAAACACATTACCATCATTCGAATCACCCATTTATGCTGTAAGTACAATATATATTGAACAGTGACAATCGCAACATATGAGGTTGAAATACAACACAACTTCAAACATTACTGTTAATAAAGTCAATATTTACAAAGTACATCAACCATCATGCAAAATAAAAAAATAATTGTCTATCTAGCATAATACATAGAATGGCAACGGTCTAAATAAAAAAACAAAAGCATAAACATTTAAAACGAAATCTACACTCCAGGAAAGAATTGCTTATATAGTATATTTTGCATTGCGACTTGTCGGTCAACCCACATTACACCTAAGTCGTCTGTCATGGTCATGAAGAGTTGACGATTATTTGGATCTTTCAGGGCGTCGCCTGCAACAAGCACCCTATCTGGAGTAATATATGGCATAGCATACACTCGGGCCATGCACTCCTGAATGGTTGGAATAACAAGTCTGCTCGTCTTTTCGGACTGATAAATTTCACGGGCAAGAACAAGCTTTTGCCTGCCTATTTCAACCATCTCAGAGATTACAGTAAGCCCGGCATCAGGTTTGCGCCGCCGTCCCCCAGAAGTCAGGGTATTTTTGGGTCTAGGGTTTGTAGGTTCTGGGGAGTGTGGACGTTTTCCCCCGGAACCGCTACCGCTAGCACTACCTCTGACAGTTGGGATTTCAGGAGTAGGGGTTGGAGAGTCGGAGAATTGCGTCGCCCTTATATTTGCATATTGAGACGCTGCAGAAGATCCTGCTTCAAATGGACTAGGTGAGATATTGAAAGTCGACATTCACACCCCAATTAGAGTTTCATCCTCACCAGGGGAAGAAGAGGTTGAACTTTCAACATTTTGAGCTGCAGGCATAGTAGAAGTATAACCATATTGGCCAGTGGCCGTTGTTTTCTCGGTCAAGAAGGCCAGATCCTTATATGCCGGAAATGGCCTATCTCGACATTTTGCGTTTGCCGGATTTTTCTGGAGAAAGGTTAAATGAATGTCTAATGTCAATTATGTATATAGTACGCGAGCCTTTACAAAAATCTTTATGATTGTAGGTTAAATTTATTGCTATGACTGCATCCCAGTCAGTTGGATCACCGGCGGTCGGGATATTATTTATATAGTCCCAGCTCCAACCACTCTTGTTGGCTAAACAGTTATAAAGCATGAATGTGCGCTTTAAAACTTTTAGCCGATTCTTTATCTGTTCTTTGCTCAATTGCAAGTTGGTCCTTGCATTGAAAGCAGATATGATTTGAACCCAGGCTACACTGGTGAACGACCCATTAACGAAGTTCCCCAATGCATGCTCTTCAGTGAGCAAAGCCAAAAAATTTGAGTCCATCATTTCAGACCAATTTTGGGTTCGGGTATGCGGTTGGGGACGCTGCCCAGAACTACCCTCCTGTGAACCTAGGATATTAGGGAAGGCTTCGAATGCCACACTTTTTCTTGCCTGATGCTTCGTATGTTTCTTGAATAGACGCATCTGGAATAAGGTGTTTTGTGATGATCCAGATTCCCGCAGGAACTGTGCTACATTAAACAGTGACTGCGGGAAGCTTGCAGAATCGAAATTGGATATTTAAAAATAGACTTGGCGCGAAAATCGGGGCAAACGGGAATTTCCGGGAGCTTTCGGCAAAATTTCAGACGAGAATTTGGCGAAACGGACGGCGAAATCGGACTCAGCACGCGAAAACGATCAAAATGGTATATTCACTTTATTTTTGGGCACTAGGTTACTGTTCACGCCGGAACAGTAACTCCAGCCGCCGGAATTACTGTTCCGGCGACCGGCAGGCGGCGGCGGGCGGCGGCGCAGCGGCGGAGCGCGGCGCGGGCAGGCGCGGGCAGCGCGGGCAGGCGCGGGCAGCAGGCTCGGGTGCGCGGTCCATGGGTTGGGCGTGCACCGGGTGCACGGAACTCCTGGTCTGCCACGTGGCAGCTTCCCATTGGTGGGCCGGCTTCTAGAAGCATGTGGGAATGCGACACGTGGCGTGCTCCTATTGGCAGACAGGATCCGGAAAACCCGGAGCGCGGGCCGGCCACGTGCACCACGTGGCCACGTGGCACATTTTCATTGGGCTTGCACAGGCTGTTCCCTGTTATGTGGACACGTGGCGCAATCTGGTTGGCCAATTTCCGTGTTTCCTGTTTTGCCCGGATCCTGTGTGGAGCCCCAGCCCATTATAAATAGCATCCCCCACCCCTCTCATTCCCCACCTCGATTTGCGGGCCATAGAGAGAGAACCAGAGAAAGTGTCCTCTACGAAAAATTTTTCTCTCTCTCTCCTCTCTCTCTCTCTACAATCTCAGAATTTTAGGAGTTACAGATAGCAAGATATCTGCGACGCGGCGCACTGCGACGATTTTCTTTTTAGGCCATTCCCGTCGCAGTTCCGTCGAAAATTCACTGCGGCTAACCGGGTGGAATTTTTGGACGATTTTTGCGGCAGCGCGACCGTAAGAGGTAAGGCTCGATTTCCGTGTGTTGATCATTTTGTCTCTGTTTGTACTTTTTGGCACGATTCCCAAGTCCCTTTTACCCCCCTGTTTGACTGTGTGGTTTTGGACAGGCACCGACTTCTCCGATTTTTATTATTGACGTAGGAGCGTCAGATCGAGGGTTTTAGAGTTCGATTTGATCTACTCTGCGCGAGGACGCAACCTGGGAGGTTTCTGGGATTTTATGGGAGCTCCATTTAGAGGTGAAAAATTCCTTTTT
>CM054941.1:12078841-12185641 GCA_029168755.2 Tillandsia fasciculata
TGGAGGCCTCGATCGGAGCAGGCACTCTACGTTGAGTGCGGGGAGGTAGTGATGGAGGTAGGTAGCTCCAGCTCCCGTAGTGATCCGGGGGCGAAGCAACCGAGCACCGAGAGGTTGGGGGAGAGACATCTAGTTCGTGGAGGCCGCCACGACCGCCGCACGCCACAGTTTTCCGGCCAAGGACGGACCTAGCGGCGAGGGCCTGGTGGATCCCAGAAGCGGCAACAGCAGCAAGATCACAGTCGTCGCAGCGTGGGTCGCAGCGGCAGCCTCAGCGACAGGGCAGCTTCAACAGCATCAACAGCAGTCACCGACAGCCACGGGCCCCCCTCAGTTGTATTTTCTGCGGAGGTCAGCATTTTCCAACACCTGCGACCAGCGTGGGGTCGCTGCTATAGATGTGGACAGCCCGGGCACATTCGAGCTTCGTGCCCCTTTTCGCCCCCACCGCCCCTTCTTCAGCATGCCTCCATCTTCATCGCAGCAGCGGTCGACGGCTCAGCGGCCTTATGCTCCAGCAAGCAGGCCATCTTCTTTCCATCCACGGATTATCGCCCTCCAGCTCAGAGTGGGCGAGTGTATGCTGCGCAGGTAGAGGACTCTTCGGCAGCAGACCATGTGGTGGCAGGTATCACCTTACTTTCTGGCATTAGGACTCGTACTTTATTTGATACTGGAGCATCGCATTCTTTTATTAGTAGATCATTTGCATCATTACATGGGTTAGAGGTAGGACTTTTGCCACGTGCACGAGAGGTTCAGATTCCCGATCACACTTGCACGTGGAGGAGTGTTGTTGGTCCTGCCCGATGCAAATCGAGTCCTGGATTATGCCAGCAGACCTGTTGGTCTTGAGACAGCTGAAGGACTTTGATGTGGTTCTCGGGATGGACTGGCTGGCTCGGTATTTTGCGACTATTGATTGTGCCGCAAGGACTGTCACTTTTAGAGAGCCAGGCCAGGAGTGTTGGTATACCGGGGATGTCAGAGTGCTTTCTTTGCCTCTATGGTTTCGACTTCCCGAGCGAGGCAGATGATCCATCGAGGATGTGTAGCCTTTTTGGCTAGTGTTGTTGAGGGGCCTACGGCGGCACCGGGACTCGGGGATATCCCTATTGCCCGCGAGTTTCCGGATGTTTTTCCACCTGAGCTGACTAGTATGCCGCCAGATAGGGAGATTGAGTTTGTGATTGACGTAGTTCCAGGAACTGCGCCAATCTCTAAGGCTCCTTACCGGATGGCACCGGCTGAGCTGCGAGAGCTTAAGGCGCAACTCCAGATTTGATGGATAAGGGCTTTATTAGGCCGAGTGTGTCGCCTTGGGGAGCGCCGGTGCTATTCGTGAAGAAGAAAGATGGGTCACTTCGACTTGTGTGGACTATAGGGAATTGAATAAAGTGACCATCAAGAACAAGTACCCTTTGCCGCGCATCGATGATCTTTTGATCAGCTGCAAGGGTCTTGTGTCTTCTCTAAGATAGATCTGCAGTCTGGTTACCACCAGTTGAAGGTGAAGGCCGAGGATATTCCTAAGACGGCATTCAGATCACGGTACGGGCATTATGAGTTTACAGTTATGCCTTTTGGATTAACTAATGCCCCTGCCGCATTCATGGATTTAATGAACCGGATCTTCGACCATACTTGGATCGATTTGTGGTGGTGTTCATTGATGATATCCTGATTTACTCCCGAAGTGATGCCGAGCATGAGGAGCACTTAGGATTGTGCTGCAACTTCTGCGAGAGAAGAAGTTGTATGCCAAGCTGGCAAAGTGCGAGTTTTGGCTTCGGGAGGTAGTTTTCTTGGGCCATGTGATTTCCGCCGCAGGTGTGGCGGTAGACCCGGCGAAGATTGAGGCAGTCCGGGATTGGCCCCGACCGACGACGGTTTCTGAGGTGCGCAGCTTTATGGGTTTAGCTGGGTATTATCGTCGGTTTGTGGAAGGCTTTGCGAAGCTTTCCACACCCCTCACTCGCTTGACGCGTAAAGGAGTTAAGTTTATCTGGAGTGAGGACTGTCAGAGGAGCTTTGAGGAGCTAAAGAATAGACTGATGACCGCTCCTATCCTTTCCCTCCCTGTTATGGGGAAAGGATATGTGATCTACAGTGACGCATCACACAGTGGACTTGGTTGTGTGTTGATGCAAGAAGGGAGGGTAATTGCTTATGCATCAAGGCAACTCAAGGATTACGAGAAGAATTACCCTACCCATGACTTGGAGCTTGCTGCTGTAGTGTTTGCACTGAAGCTTTGGCGTCATTACCTATATGGAGAGCACTGTGAGATCTACACCGACCACAAGAGCCTAAAATACCTGTTCACGCAGAAGGAGCTGAATTTGAGGCAGCGCAGGTGGTTAGAGCTATTAAAGATTATGATGTGGATATCCTCTACCACCCAGGCAAAGCTAATGTGGTCGCTGATGCCTTGAGTAGGAGAGCGGTGCAAAGTTTGTCTATGTTGATCACAGACCAGGCACCGCTATTAGAGGAGATGAGACGGCTCGAGATAGAGGTTGTGTCCCCTGGGGTCTCTGCTAGACTGACATCTTTAGTCGTGCAGCCCACTCTGCTGGACAGGATCAAGGAGAAACAGAGTGAGGACCCCCACTTGACCAGGATTAGAGATCAGATTCCGAGTGATCAGTCAGGGGACTTTACAGTGGATGCCGGGAGTACTGAGGTACAGGAACCGAGCATGTGTGCCAGTGGATGCGGAGATCAGAGAGCAGATATTGCGAGAGGCCCATTATACACCTTATACCCTACATCCTGGTGGGACTAAGATGTATAAGGACCTCAAGGCACACTTTGGTGGAATGGCATGAAAAGGGATATCGGGAGATTTGTGGCTCAGTGTTTAACTTGTCAGCAGGTGAAAGCTGAGCATCGAGTGCCAGCTGGCAAGTTACAAAGTCTCCCAATTCCCGAGTGGAAATGGGACCACATTACGATGGATTTTGTGGTCGGACTTCCGAGGGCACAGGGAGGAGCAGATGCTATCTGGGTAGTCGTGGATCGACTTACCAAGTCAGCGCACTTTCTGCCCATGCAGACTACTTGGCCACTTGAGCGACTAGCCCAGTTATATCTGGATGAGATAGTGAGATTACATGGAGTACCCGCCTCCATTGTATCAGATAGAGACCCGAGGTTTGTTTCGCATTTCTGGAGGAGTTTGCAGACAGCCTTGGGGACTGAGCTCAGGTTCAGTACAGCTTTTCATCCGCAGACTGATGGGCAGTCAGAGCGGACGATACAAATCCTGGAGGACATGCTGAGGGCTTGCGTCTTGGATTTCGGCGGAGGATGGATTCGACACTTATCCTGGCTGAGTTTGCGTACAACAATAGCTTTCAAGCGAGCATTCAGATGGCTCCGTTTGAAGCGTTGTATGGACGCAAGTGTCGATCACCACTTTATTGGAGTGACGTGGGCGAGAGGCGGACCTTGGGACCAGATGTCTTGATAGAGGCAGAAGAGAAGGTCCGAGTGATCCGACAGCATCTTCAGACCGCCCAGAGCCGACAAAGGAGTTATGCCGATGTTCGGCGACGAGACTTAGAGTTTCAGGTTGGAGATCATGTATTCCTGAAAGTCTCGCCGTCCAAAGGAATCAGGAGGTTCGGCATTCGTGGGAAACTTAGCCCCCGATATATTGGACCCTTTGAGGTATTGGAGCGTATCGGGCCAGTTGCCTACCGACTTGCACTTCCTCCGAGGCTTGCTGGTGTCCATGATGTATTTCATGTTTCTACTCTGAGGAAGTATGTCTTCGACCCATCGCACGTCATCGACTTCACACCGCTGAGATCAGCGAGGATTTGAGGTATGAGGAGCGCCCACTACGAATTCTGGATCGAGAGGTGAGAGAATTGCGCAATCGGGCCATTCCCTATGTGAAAATCCAATGGGGCAATCATGACGAGCGTGAGGCTACATGGGAGCTCGAGTCGGAGATGAGGGATGCTCACCCCTACTTATTCGAGACCTCGGACTGAGGATTATTGTTTAGTCTCGTTTCGAGGACGAAACTCTTTTTAGTGGGGGAGGATGTGATGATCCAGATTCCCGCAGGAACTGTGCTACATTAAACAGTGACTGCGGGAAGCTTGCAGAATCGAAATTGGATATTTAAAAATAGACTTGGCGCGAAAATCGGAGCAAACGGGAATTCCGGGAGCTTTCGGCAAAATTTCGGATGAGAATTTGGCAAAACGGACGGCGAAATCGGACTCAGCACGCGAAAACGATCAAAATGGTATATTCACTTTATTTTTGGGCACTAGGTTACTGTTCACGCCGGAACAGTAACTCCAGCCGCCGGAATTACTGTTCCGGCGACCGGCAGGCGGCGGCGGGCGGCGGCGCACGGCGGCGGGCGGCGGCGCAGCGGCGAGCGCGGCGCGCAGCGGCGGAGCGCGGCGCGGGCAGGCGCGGGCAGCGCGGGCAGGCGCGGGCGGGCGGGCTCGGGCTGGGCGCGGTCCATGGGTTGGGCGTGCACCGGGTGCACGGAACTCCTGGTCTGCCACGTGGCAGCTTCCCATTGGTGGGCCGGCTTCTAGAAGCATGTGGGATGCGACACGTGGCGTGCTCCTATTGGCCGACAGGATCCGGAAAACCCGGAGCGCGGGCCGGCCACGTGCACCACGTGGCCACGTGGCACATTTTCATTGGGCTTGCACAGGCTGTTCCCTGTTATGTGGACACGTGGCGCAATCTGGTTGGCCAATTTCCGTGTTTCCTGTTTTGCCCGGATCCTGTGTGGAGCCCCAGCCCACTATAAATAGCATCCCCCACCCCTCTCATTTGCACCTCGATTTGCGGGCCATAGAGAGAGAACCAGAGAAAGTGTCCTATACGAAAAATTTCCTCTCTCTCTCCTCTCTCTCTCTCTACAATCTCAGAATTTAGGAGTTACAGATAGCAAGATATCTGCGACGCGGCGCACTGCGACGATTTTCTTTTAGGCCCATTTCCCGTCGCAGTTCCGTCGAAAATTCACTGCGGGCTAACCGGGTGGAATTTTTGGACGATTTTTGCGGCAGCGCGACCGTAAGAGGTAAGGCTTCGATTTCTGTGTTGATCATTTTGCTCCGTTTTGTACTTTTGGCATGATTCCCAAGTCCTCTTTGACCCCCCTTTTTGACTGTGATGGTTTTTGGACAGCACCGACTTCTCCGATTTTTATCTTGACGTAGGAGCGTCAGATCGAGGCGTTTTAGGAGTCGATTTTGATCTACTCTTCGCGAGGAACGCAACCGTGATTTTTATGGGATTTTAGGAGCTCATTTTAGAGGTGAAAAATTCCTCTTTTCCCGTGCTGTATGAAAAATAGCAAATATTGTGCTTTTTGAGATTTGTATTTATACCGGGAGCGTTGATTTGCAGGATTTGAGGACTGCGGACAACCAGGAGACTACCTGGGGTGTTGTTTGAGCTGCTCGAGGTGGGCGGTTGTTGCTTACCTCATTTTTGACAAGCTCACTGGGATTACTAGAAATCCCCTTGTAGTGACCCGACTCTTAGGGGTATTTTTGAACTCACATGTAATCGCTTAAGCCTTAAGCGAAATAAAATTATTTAATTTTCAAAAGTCGGCCGGGACAAGGTGTGTGTATTTTTCTGCGATAGAGCGCGAAAAACGATGACCGACGGTGCGATCGGGTTCGAAATCCGATGTCGGGATCTCCCGGAACGGGATCCTTAGCGACGCGGTAATTAGTCACGCATCGGAAACCGTGCAAAAATATCTTGCACCCGTTAGAGATAAGGTGGGTTATCTCGTAGGGGATAATTAATTAATTAATTAATCAATTATCCGGTGACGGAAATTTAAATCCTCCTACGTACGAATAAAAGGGGGATTTTATCTCGCGGATTGGATAAGAGATAAAATCCAGATACTTAAATTTGGAAATTTATCTTTCCAAGATTATTTAATGAAGGGGATTAAATAATCGGTGACCGGGATTTGAAAATTGGAAATTTAAATAACCGATGATTTAAATCCAAGTGGGAATTTATCCCCCATGATTATTTAATGAAGGTGATTAAATAATCGGTGGCCAGGATTTAAAAGGGTGAAGATTTTATCTCGTAAGTCAGATATTTATTTGAGAAATAGAAACAGGATGTTTTGGGTTTTCCTAGTTACGCACGTGTAAGATAAAGCGGATATTAATTAAATAATTAAGTAATAGGGTTATCGGTAAGGACTAATCAATTAATAAATTAATTAATCCGAGTCCAAATATCCGAAAGGATTTTGACGGTGCGTATACGTGAAATTGGATAAAAAGGATAAATAGATAGGGAGATCTATTTATTCCCCGTTTACCGAACGAAACCCTATTTTTAAAATACCGCCTCCTCAAACCCTCCTCTTTCGTGCGTACCGAAACCCCAACCGGTGAGGAAAGAAAAGAGAGAACGGAACCCTAACCCGAGGAAGGAGAAGGAAAAGAGAAGGAGCCGATCGCCCCAAACGCCGACCCGAAGGCAAGAAACACGACCGGACACCTTCCCGACGATCTCCGGTTAGTAGAATATTTTTTAGTATTTTTTCCGGATTTTTCCTGTCGCCTTTTCGTCAATTTCTGGAGTTTCTCCGCCGTCCCCGTCGCCGTCGTCGTAATTGTGCTAGACGGACGGAACGGACGGCGGAGACGCGCGGTGCCGCTAGGGCATCGCGCGGGGAGGGGGAAAACAATCGCGGACGACCGGACGCCGCCGCAAGCGGCGACGGCGCCGCGCGGGTCGCACCCGCGCGGGCGCCGCGCGGACACCGCGCGGGAGCCGCGCGGGCACCCGCGCGGGGTGCCGCGCGGGCACCCGCGCGGGGTGCCGCGCGGGCGGACCCGCGCGGGCGCCGCGCGGGCGGACCCGCGCGGGCGCCGCGCGGGCACCCGCGCGGGCGCCGCGCGGGCGCGCGGGGGCCGCGCGGGCACCCGCGGGGAGCCGCGCGGGGCACCGCGCGGGTGCCGCACGGGCGGCCCGCGCGGGCGCCGCGCGGGGCACCCGCGCGGGCGCCGCACGGGCGCCGCACGGGCGCCGCGCGGGCCCGTGTCGCACGGGCACCGCACGGCGACGCCGCGCGGGGCACTATGCGGGCGCCGTCCGCGGAGCCACGCCGCGCGCGGCTCCGACGGACGGCGACGGCCGCTCAAGGCAAGGGTGTCCCGCCGGACAGCGGGACGGTGCCGGACTCTTCGTACATAATAGAGTGGGGTAGTTCTGTTGCAATATGTTAGTATGTATTCTGATCTTAGTATCCGTGCGGACTTTTTATAGGTCCAGGTGCGCAGCGGGAGAGTGCAGAGGGCTCGGGTGACCCGTCTTCTCTCCAACCAGGTGGGTAGGGTTGCTATAAGTGCAACAAGTGCAGTAAGTGCATTTATCGCCATTAAAGTACTCTTAAATTTACCTAACAAAGTAGATGGACAGTTTAACCTTTCGCTTAATGATGTTTTATCTAACAATTTAAGCGGCTGCGGTCGCGGTGCTCACCACACGCCAATCTTGGCAATCCGGTTTCGGATGCTGCACGTACACCGGCGGATCGGGCCACCGCATGGTGTACTTTTCCGGAAAAGTGGTCTTTTTGACCCGTGTGCCTCACAAAGGGGTGGGAGCCGTGAGGACCCCTTCACGGCAGCTATAGGGGCCGCACTAGCCCCGTGAAGAGGTTAAAAGCATCAAAAGGTGTTTGTGCACGAGGGGGGACTTTAGTCTCCCCGACAGGTACTCTGGGGTTGGTGCCCAGTTTAAAATATGCACAGGGGTTTAACGAAAGGTTACGGTGTACTCGGTGTTTTCGGTTCGTTTTTCCTTCCTTGGTACTATTAGACATCTACTTTGTTTGTCACTGACGTTACCCACTCCGTGACAGGTACTGCTACTAGGTGCGTCAGCCGGGGTGACGGTGGGGCTGCGTCGTGAGGACCGTAGTCGGACACTTGGTTATTATGATTATATCTCATTTCCTTTTTCGTATAAATACTTAATTTGCTTGTGGATGGCTTTAGTTGTGAACATGTGTTAATTAGCTCTGTGGATGAGGTGTATTCTTATGTTTTAATTACGTTTAGTGGCGTTCCTTTTATGCGGCATGTTTTCATGATAAATTAAAGGATTGCGAAAATGTTTTCTCAAAACGAAGTGCCGTGTGGGCACGGGTTTTGCAAACGCTGGGTCTTTATCCTTTCCAAACACTGACGCCGCTTTATAAACTTGCTTTAATTGGTGATGAATGTCTACGGTATGGTTGTTGGTTGGTGACTAATGTGTGATGAATTGTATGTTGTAAATGAGACGCCGTGCATATACAAAGGAGACTCTGTCCGTGGACAGAGTGAATTTGTGTATGTGGCGGTCTGGCACGCACCGGGGTTGAGGTTTATATCACCTTATTAAGAAAAAAAAAATAGACACGCAATTTTCCGCTTTAAATGACTCAAAAACCCCCGGGGGCGTGACACCCCTAAAATATGACAATTGATGAGAATCATTGGGACAACTAACAGGACTACTAACAGGACTACTAACAGGACAACTAACAGGACAATTAATGAGAACCATTGGGACAAATTAATATGACAAATGACAAGGACCGCTGGGATGAACTCCCCTAAAATTTAATATAACCCCACAAATGATATGATGACTTATATTGGGACACTGTGATTGAGCCAAAGGCGATAATCTCGCATGCAAATAACTTTTATTCAGTAAATCAATTGTTTAAAACCTTTGACACTATTTTACAACTTTTAAAAATAAAGACAGTTGCATGCATGCCCGGACATCAGGTAAGGCCACTATTCATTGCTACACTATCATATTGGGATTTGAACATGTTTCATTGTTGTCCTTTCCATCCAGATGCTTGTTGCTCAAGAATGAGCAGGGTTTGGGATAGTGTAGTTGGGATTGCATTAGATTGTGGATTTGTGGGGTATTGCGGTGACCGCGGACAGTAGGCGGTCGACCAGATGTTTATCCTTGCACCAGATTGGGGTCGAGTCTGGTTTATTGCATCAGTTAGGGGTTGGGTTTCTGTAGTGGAGGGAGTTTCCCACTTTGATCATAGTTATGATCCAGTCCTGCTATATTGAGACATGTGCTACAGAGATACTTGTGATACTGATGACAGAGATATTTTACTCGTGTGGGTCGCGCCCCTCGAGTGCCACTCCGGAGGTGTGCTTTCTCGGACCCAGCCGTGTGTGCCGGTCTGATACTTATGTTGGGATGCGAGCCGTGTGAGCCGATCCCGCGGTTTCGAGCCGTGTGTGCAGATTCCGCTGAGCAGGCAGTACCAGTTGTTTCTGGTGACTAGATTGGGTTTATTTGGACAGATACTGTTTCTGATGCATGCATACAGTTTTGACAGCATAATAGTGGTAGTTTTCCTGTTTCAGCATCTTATGTATCTTACCACTTCCCCTTTTTCCTTTTGCCTCTAGTAGTCCTAGTGGGTGCGTCAGAGTTGAGGTTTTTACCCACTAGGGGAGGCTGCTGGTTTATCTGGTAGTTCTCACCCCCATTGTTGTTTTCTGTTTCTTTCTTCTCCTTTATTTTGCAGAGTCATCTGCAGGAGCTGCTAGGCCATCGGCAGCTGATCGAGGTAAGGGGATCGCTGAATAGATAGATCTCCTGTGAGGCTGAGAGCTATTAGACAGATATTGTACCCTTCACTCAGACTGTGATATTCTCCTTTTATTTTGGGTCTGGCTTCCGCCAGCTGGTTGTACTATTTTAGTGAGCTGGGAGATTATTGTATATATTACAGCTTGTACCCTACTTCCAGTCTGAGATACTATGTGGTTCTTCTATTTCAGCTCTGTATTATGCTCTTGTTGTACATTTTATACCAGAGCAGGTGACCAGCGCTTCGTGTACGCGGGAAATCCCATGTGCACGGCGGATCTGTAGACGGGCCCGGGTCCTGATTTGCACCCGGGGCGTGACATGTTTGGTTGGCACAAAGATAACAATAAGTTAAGTAAAAATTAAAGTGAATTACTACACGTAGTTCAACTGTGAATCATACAAGATGAAAAAGATGTAGTTGAAATCATTCGGTGCTATCTAATTGAACGGGTATTGCCGGGGAATTTCAATCATTACAAAAACTTAGTATATTTAAATACTTAATTGACTTAATTGATTGCCAAAGGGTATAGGTGTGCAGTGGATTATAAATCCATGCCATCCATCAGATACTTCTGGCAACCGTCATCATCGTCGATATTTTAAGCAATTATCCGACAAAGCAACTTTTCCGACTTTATATATATGCCCATTTGGTGGTTATAGTGATATTGCCATATTGTTAGATAGAAATGTGTGTTGCTTGAACTAATTGTGCCATATTGTTAGAGATAAATGTGTGCTACTTGAAATAATAGTGCCATCTTGTTTGATAGAAATGGGTAATGGTTGAACTTCTATTGCCATCTCTTTCCCTTATTGTGCGCTGGTTGTGTGTAGGCTGCCTATCACCCATGCTGCCTTCTTGTGATGATCCGAAATTTTATGAAGGATTTTGCAGCGTTAACGGTGCTTAGAGGAAGCCTACACAGTGCAATGGAGCTTGCAGCATCGAAAACGGACTTTAGAAATGAAACCGGCACGAAAATTAGATCAAGTGGGCCTTTCGGGAGCTTTCGGCAAAATTTCGGATGAGAATTTGAAGAAACGGACGGCGGATTCGGACTTAGGGCGCGAAAACGATCAAAATGGTATATTTACTTTAATTTTTCGACACTGGGGTACTGTTCACCGGAACAGTGTTTCCGACCGCCGGAATTACTGTTCCGGCGACCGGCGGTCGGCGGCAGGCGGCGGCGCACGGCGGCGCGCGGCGGCGCAGGGCGGCGCAGGGGCGGAACAGGGCCGCGGGCAGGCGCAAGCAAGCGCGGGCAGGCGCGCAGGCGCGAGGTCCACAGAATAGTCGTGCGCCGGGAGCACCGAAGATCCTGAATGCCACGTGTCAGCTCCTGATTGGCTGGACGGCGTCAAGGGAGGCGGCTGTCGTGTGCCACGTGGCATCACTCCATTGGCCGACAGGATCCGGAAGACCCGGCGCGTAGACCGGGCGCGTGCGCCACGTGGACACGTGGCCACTGTTCATTGGCGGGCGCAGAGCCGCCCACGTGCGCCGGGCGCGTGGAACACGTGGGCGGCTGGGACACGTGGCGATGTATTATTGGCCCTGCATGGATGTTCTGTGTTCTGGGACACGTGGCGCGTTCTGGTTGGATAGTTTTGCTGTTTCCTGTTTTGGCCTGGATTTGGTGTGGAGCCCGAATAGGGATTTTGGCCCATTATAAATACCCCCTTTCTCTCTCTGCCATTTGCGAATTCTAGAGAGAGAAAATTACAGTGAGCCCTTAATGAAAGTTTTCCCTTTCTCTGTCCTCTATCTACCCTAGAAATTTCAGAATTTCTGGATCTTCCGACAGCGAGTTATCTGCGACACGACGCACTGCGACGATTTTCAATTTCAGCCCATTTTCCGTCACAGTTCAGTCGGAAATTCCCTGTGTGCTAACCAGGAGGAAATTTTGAACGATTTCTGCGACAGCGCGACCGTAAGAGGTAAGGCTTCGTTTTTCGTGTTGATCACTTTGCTCTGTTTCGCACTTTTGGCACGGTTCCCGAGGCACCTTTGACCCTTCTTTTTGCTGTGATATTTTCTGGACAGCATCGACTTCTCCGATTTATATTTTGAGCTAGGAACATCGGATCAATGCAAATAAATAGTCGATTTTGATCTACTCGTTGCAAGGAACGCAACCATAATTTTTTTGGAATTTCTGGAGCACTATATAGAGGTGAAAAATCCCTTCTTTTACGTGCTGTTTGGAAAAACAACAAAGGCTGTATTTTTGGGAGTTGTATTTACACCGGGTGCATTGTTTTGTGCTGTAGTATACTGTTTTCAACAGATTACGCTGTTAGGAGACTATGGACAGCAAGGAGGCTTCCTGGGTGTGGATTTTGCTTTTCGAGGTGGGTGGTTATTGCTTACCTCACTTCTGACTATCTCACTAGGAGTATTAGAGACTCCCGACTTTAAACTGATAATCGGTACTTTTAATCATGAAATACATAAGTAAACCCCACTAATAATATGACAGCTCATTTATGATAAACCGGGACACTGTTGTTGGGACATATGTTGTAACCTATCATCGCATGCAAAAGACTTATCATAAAAGCATCTTTTTTCTAAAATAAATATACGATACTTTCCTTCAGTTTTTAAAAGCGAACCTTTGCATGCTTGTTTGGACACCTAGATAGGCCACTGTTTATTGCTACACTATTATTGGGACTTGACTTAGGAGAAACCATGTTTTACTATTCTCCTTCGCATCTGGATACATGTTGCTCGGTTCGAGCAGGGTTTGGGATAGTGTAGTTGAGGCCTTGGAGTTTGGGACAGGTTAGACTCGATTATGGGTTGTGGGGCATTGTGGTAACCGCGGACATCAGGCGGTTGGCCAGAGGTTGACTATTTTATCAGTATTGGTCTTATGGGGTATTACGGTAACCGCGGACAGTAGGCGGTTGACCGGATGATTATCTTTACATCAGATTGGGTATCAGATTTCTTTAGTGGATGGGTTTTCCCACTTTGATCATAGTCATGATCTAGTCCTGCCATACAGAGATACTGGTTACAGGGATACTTATTACAGAGGTACTTTACTCGTGTGGGTCGCTCCCCTCGAGTGCGACTCCGGAGTGCGCGGCAGACTATTCTTGAGTCCTTGAGACTCCTTTTCGCATCGGTGTTATGCGTGGGCTGGCATACCCGATACGACACGGCACGGCATAGCAGGCAGTACCAGTTTTCACTGGTGACTAGATTGGGTTTATTCAGGCAGGCAGGATAGATACTGATGCATACATATAGTCATTTCTTTTGGCATGGCAGTAGAGGCATAGTAGTGATAGTTCCCTCTTTTTTAGTAGTCTTGTCACGCCCCGGGGGTTTCGTTCAGCGGAAGTATTTAGGAAAAAGGGTTTGATTAGCGTGTCCAAAAATTTTGTTTGAAATTCCTTTCTCCCCGGAGCGTGCCCAGACCCGCCGCATATACAGGATCGCTCTGTAAACGGACAGAGTCTCCCCTGTAAATGCACGGCGTAGCGTTTAGTACATGTTCCGAGTCACACACACAACCATTCAATCACAACAATCAGTAACAGATTTCATTATTCTAACCATTCAAACATTTGGCCGATCGATTTGGAAAGGATAAATCCTCAGATTTGAAAGAGCGCCCACCCGGCACTTATGATTTGAAAACTAGTTTTGAAATCAACATAAATCCACAGGGTTTTGAAAACGGTGCCCACACGACACCCAAGGTTTGAAAACTCATTTCGCAATCCATAAATCCCCAAGGTTTTGAAATCAGTGCCCACACGACACTTAGATTTTTAAAACGGTTTTCGCAACTTTTCTTTGGTTTTGCTTTTCTTTTTCAAATGGCCCACATAGATGAAAAGGAATGTAATGCATAAAAGAGTAACCAAATACCGACATCCACGTCGACCCCACGAGGGTATCGAGAACCTCACACGTATCAACAAAGTAAATGAAATGCGAGATAAATAAAGAAATACAGTCCAGGGTTCCCGGCAACCCGGAAGCTCCCGCCCCGTCCTCTCCGTCGTCTACCTCTCCCTCCGCCCAGTCCCTGTCACAAAGTGGGGCGTCAGTAACGAGTAATAATAGAGCAGGATAAAAAGAACAGTAAAGCAAACCGTGACCGCAACCGGGCAACCGCCCTCTCCAGAGGGAAACCACAATCTGTGCACCTGTATCCTGCTATACCGGGCCCCGTCGGATAACCAAACCGACGGCCCATACCGTACCTGCAAAAACCCGACCGCGTCGGACAACTAAACCGACGGGTCGCACCGCTCGCACCTCGG
Organism: Tillandsia fasciculata; assembly: GCA_029168755.2. Classification (NCBI taxonomy): domain Eukaryota; kingdom Viridiplantae; phylum Streptophyta; class Magnoliopsida; order Poales; family Bromeliaceae; genus Tillandsia; species Tillandsia fasciculata. Next base: position 12,092,798 of record CM054941.1, read on the forward strand.
CGCCTCAACCCCACAACTAATAAGGGGCCCCACTACGTCACCTCGTGGGTATACACGGGTCATAGACCTCTTTTCCGGAAAAGTGCACCCCTCACGGTGGCCAAACCGTGGGTGCACGTGTTGCAGCCTCGAGCACAGTAACCACAATATATGAACGATAGTAAGATGATAATCACAAGGTGTATGCAATAATAGAGAGTAACCACCATACATGAACGACAGTAAGATAACAATCACAATGTCTATGCAATAATAGAGAGTAACCGCGATATATGAACAATAATAAGATGATAATCCCAATGTCTATGCAATAATAGGAGTAACCGCGATGTATGAACAATAATAATATGATAATCACGAAGCATGAGCGACACATGAATTATTTAAATTAAAAGCCAACGGAGATCGACGCTAATTACCACGCTTAACCCACCTGTCGCCTGTAGCGTTCCGCGTTCGCCTCCTTCGCGTTCCGGCGCGCTCCCCAACGCTGCAAAACGGATTCCCCGGGCGGGGAGGTCAAGACCCAAAGAGCGCAGTCCAAGAAGAGCCCCGAAATCGCAGCATGCGCGGGTTAGCCGCGCGGCGCCCCGCATGCGCGGGTTGCCCTGTGCGGCAGCCCCGCGTGCGGGCTGCCCCGCGCGGCAGCCCCGCGTGCGGGGTGGCCCGCGCGGCAGCCCCGCATGCGGGGTGGCCCGCGCGGCAGCCCCCGCATGCGGGCTGCCCCGCGCGGCAGCCCCGCGTGCGGGGGCTCCCCGCGCGGCAGCCCCGCGTGCGGGTTGCCCCACGCGGCGGCCCCGCTCGGGGGGGGGGAGTTGCCCGCAGGCACGGGCAACCCCGCGCGATGCCCATCTCGCGCGGGTGCCCTGCCGGCGGGTGGCTCGCCCCGCCCCGGCGTCCCCTCTCCGGTCCGCCCAAGAAAAGCCCTCCCCTACACAATTTTTAAAATCAAGAACGAGGGAGGGGAAAATGAGATCGCGCTCACCTTGTCCTCGTCGGCACCGGGCGGAAAAAGAGAGGGATCGTCCTATTTGGGTTCGTCGGATCTTGCGGGGAGGCGATCGGTTTCCTCCTTCTCCTCGTCGGGATCTCGCGTCGCCTCGATGCGGGTGGGAGACGGCTTCGGTTCTCACTTGTGCGAAGGAAAAAAGAAAGGGAATGGGAAACCCAATCCCTCAGCCCTTATTAATTAGCCGTTTAGGCGCAAACGGGTCTAAACCCAAGTCCAACTAAACGTAACCCCGCCTAGACCAAAGATGCATTAGGTTAACATCGATTTCGCTCAAATTAAATCAGATTAAATTTAATTAACTCCAATTGAATAAATTTAGATCAGAATTAACAAAATAAAATAAATTAAATCAAATTAACCTAAACCCGGGCCTGGTTTACCTCTGCGGAGGTGGCTGAACACTGCGACAACTTCAGGAATTTATTCCGGACGATTCCGGGGTCGAAAAACAGATCCGTTCGCGCCGCTGGCCTCCGTTTCGCGAGCTTTATTCTCTAAAAATACCCGCGAGCCCCGTCGGCCTGCCCAAAAACAACGCAAGAAGAGTCGTACCCTGGACCCCTTAGCCGAAAGGCGGTTCAAGAAAAAAAACAGGAGAGGCCAGAAGGGACCAAAAACCAGCGGTTATTACACCACTCACCTCTAAAAACGAGTTTCGTCCTCGAAACTCAAGCCCGGGTGGGAGCGAAAAGGTCGGGGTAGCACTCCTTCATCTTAGACTCCAGTTCCCAAGTTGCTTCCCGCTCCTCGTGGTTGTTCCAAAGTACCTTTACGTAGGGGATGGTTCGATTTCGCAGTGACTTGTTTTCCCTTGCCAAGATTCTCACCGGGGTTTCTTCAAAGCTGAGGTCCTCCTTAAGCTCAAGTGCTGAGGTGTCCAGGACGTGTGACGGGTCAGGAAGGTATTTCCGAAGCATCGAAACATGGAATACGTCGTGGACTCGGTCGAGGTTTGGTGGTAGGGCGAGGCGGTAAGCGACTGGGCCAATGCGCTCCAGGATCTCGAAAGGCCCCACAAACCGTGGGCTCAGTTTGCCCTTTAACCCGAAACGCTTGATACCTCTGGATGGTGAGACCCGCAAAAACACGTGCTCCCCTGCTTGAAATTCCAAGTCACGGCGCCTCTGATCTGCATAACTCTTCTGTCGACTCTGGGCGGTTAGCAGGCGCTGTCTGATAAGGCGCACTTTCTCTTCAGTTTCCTCCACTAAGTCGGGTCCCAGGAGCTTCCGTTCTCCCAAGTCGTCCCAACAAATCGGGGATCGGCAGCGCCTTCCGTATAAGGCTTCGTAGGGCGCCATCTGAATGCTGGCCTGGTAGCTATTGTTGTAGGCAAATTCCACGAGGGGTAGGTAGCGTGACCAACCGGCCCCCCAATCAAGTGCACAGGCGCGAAGCAGGTCTTCTAGGGTTTGTATCGTGCGCTCTGACTGTCCGTCCGTCTGAGGGTGGAAGGCGGTGCTGAATGTAATCTGGTCCCCATGGCCCGCTGGAGACTTTGCCAAAACTTCGAGACAAAGCGCGTGTCTCTATCCGAGGTGATCGATGCCGGTACCCCATGTAGTCTCACGATCTCGCTGATGTAGACTTGAGCTAACCGTTCGCGGGTCCAAGTTGTATGAACCGGCAAGAAGTGTGCTGACTTGGTTAATCTGTCGACTACGACCCAGACTGTGTCGTGGCCCTGTTGTGATCGAGGAAAACCAGTGACAAAGTCCATGGTGATCTGGTCCCATTTCCACTCTGGTACCGGTAAGGGCTGTAACTTCCCTGCTGGTCGCTGGTGCTCGGCCTTTATCTGTTGGCATACTAGGCAGTGGGCTACGTGTCGCGTCACGTCTTCCTTTAGCTTAGGCCACCAGAACGTCTGTTTGAGGTCCCTGTACATCTTCGTGCCCCCCGGATGTGCCGCATAAGGGGCTCGGTGTGCCTCAGCTAGGATCTCTTCCTTCATCTCTGCTGAACTCGGCACGCAGATCCGTCCGCGGAACCGTAAGGTGCCGTCGCTTTCCACCGCAAAGTCAATTCTTGGCCCAGTAGGATCTTGTCTCGTATACGCTGTAGGTGTGGGTCGGTCTGCTGTCCCTCCTGGATCCTCTCGAATAACGTCGGCTTGATCACCAAGGTTAGAAGTTGCATAACCGTGCCTGCCGGCACCACCTCCAATTGCATTCGCGCGAACTCCGCGATCAGGTGGTCTTGCTTCGTTAGCGCGCTCTCCGATGCCCCTTCTTGATGCCCTTTCCTGCTCAGTGCGTCAGCTACCACGTTTGCTTTTCCGGGATGATATTGAATCGTCAAGTCGTAGTCCTTCAACAATTCGAGCCATCGCCTCTGCCGCAGGTTTAACTCTTTCTGGGTAAAGATGTATTTCAGACTTTGATGATCTGAGAAAACGTTGCAGTGGACTCCGAAAAGGTAGTGCCTCCACAGTTTCAAAACGAAGACCACAGCGGCCAACTCCAAGTCGTGTATTGGGTAGTTCCTTTCATAGTCTTTCAACTGCCTGGACGCGTAAGCAATTACCTTCCCCTGTTGCATCAGAACACCTCCCAGACCGATCCGTGACGCGTCGCAGTACACTTCATAATCCTCTCCGGGCGTCGGCAGCACGAGTATTGGTGCCCTAGTTAACCTCCTCTTGAGTTCCTCAAAGCTCTGCTGGCATTTGGCCGTCCATATGAACTTCTCTCCTTTTCTGGTCAATCGGTTTAAAGGGGTAGCGATCTTTGCGAAACCCTCAACGAAACGCCGGTAATATCCTGCCAGCCCTAGGAAACTTCGTACTTCTGTCACCGACGTCGGCGGCTGCCAGTCCACCACTGCTTCCACCTTCTTGGGATCCACGGCGATTCCCTGTGCCGAGATCACATGCCCCAAAAAGCCAACTTCGCGCAGCCAGAACTCACACTTCTTGAGCTTGGCGAACAGCTTCTGCTCTCTGAGGGTTTGCAGGATTGTTCGTAGATGGTCCCTGTGCTCCTCGTCGGTGGTGGAGTAGATCAAAATGTCGTCGATGAAGACTACCACAAACCGATCCAAGAAGGGTCTGAAGATCCTATTCATCATGTCCATGAAGACTGCGGGGGCGTTCGTAAGCCCGAAAGGCATCACCGTGAACTCGTAGTGGCCGTACCGAGTCCGGAAGGCGGTCTTGGGGATGTCTTCATGTCGAACTCGGAGTTGATGATAGCCCGACTGTAGGTCAATTTTGGAGAAGACCGTCGCTCCCCGTAACTGATCGAAGAGGTCGTCGATTCTGGGAAGGGGGTACTTATTCTTCACCGTAACTTTGTTTATCCCCCTGTAGTCGATGCAGAGACGCAGGCTCCCGTCTTTCTTCCGCACGAAGAGTACCGGTGCGCCCCAGGGTGACACACTCGGTCTGATGAATCCTTTATCCAAGAGGTCTTCCAGTTGTGCTTTTAGCTCCTTTAGCTCCGCGAAGGCCATTCGGTAGGGCGCCTTCGTAATTGGCTGCGTGCCTGGTACTAGCTCGATAGGGAACTCCACCTCTCGCTCCGGAGGCATCCCGGGCAGTTCTGCGGGGAAAACATCGGGGAAGTCCCTCACCACCGGGATGTCTGCAGGTGCCGACGAGGGTCGGGTGGCCAGATCCACCGACGCTAAATAGGCCACGCATCCACCCTCTACCAATCTTCTGGCTCGTGCCGCTGAGATGACCGCTGGGAAGGTGATGCTTTTGCCCGCCATATACACATGTTCAGGAAAACCCGGTTCTTGCAATCGCACTTGTCGCTTGTCGCAGTCAATGAGCGCCTGGTACCTCGTGAGCCAGTCCATGCCCAACACCGCGTCGTACTCCTTCAAGGGGATTACCACCATGTCCCATGGGCAAGCCAGTCGCCCAAGCTTAATCGAGCAGGCGGCCACTGAGCTGACCGCCTCCAAAGTCCCCCCCGCCGTTTGCACCGTCAAGGAGTTTTGAAGGGGGGTTTCCTCGAGGTCATGCATAAAAACGAAGTCACGAGAAATGAACGAGTGTGTTGCTCCGGTATCGAAAAGAGTTCTAGCACGGGAATTCGAAACGGAAGTAGTACCTGCAAGAGCGTCCTCCGGTGGATTAGTCCCTTGGCTGGTCATTGAGAAAACCCTCCCGCCTGGTTGTGGCTGCCGATCCTCCTCTCGCCGTGGTGCGGGGGGCCTGGGAGTTGACGCCATAGGAGCTTTCCCCCGCCCTGAGAGCTGTGGCGCGGGCGTGTAAGCTCCCGAGGGTGCAGGTCCCCCGCCCAAGGGACAGTTGCGGCGGAAGTGCCCCCGTTTGCCGCATCTGAAACAGTGGTCGCCTCTTTGGGGGCACTCTCCCGCAGTATGCCCTCCCCCGCAAATCACGCAATGCCTATTTCCCGGCCTCGGCCCTCCTGGCGGCGCTCCTCGGGGTCCCGCCTGCGGTTTCCACCGTTTGGGGGCTCCGCCCCCACTCCAGTTGCCTCCTCCCTGGTTCTGCTGCTGCCGCTTCCTGTCCTCCAGTCTCGCCGAGTTCTCCCTTCTTGCGCGGGTGATGGCAAAGCCCCGCTCCACCGTGGTGGCCCTGTCGACCACTTTCTGGAATGTATGCAGGTCAGCTGCTTGCACCACTTCAAATATGTTGCTCCGCAGGCCGTCCACAAAAAGTTGCGCCTTATGAGCCTCGTCCCTTATGACGAACGGGACGCAGTTCGCTAGGCGGACGAACTCTCGTTGGTACTCCATGACCGTGCGGTTTCCCTGCTGGATATGGTTCAGATCATCTTCCAATTTCTTCTTGACGCTGCTGGTGAAGAAGGCCTCGAATAGCTCTTTCTTGAAAGTTCCCCAGGACGGGAAAGCGGTGCCCTTAGCAGGATCTGGGCGCACCGTCTTCCACCATAAACGGGCATTCCCCTCCAGACAATGGACTGCCAGGGGAACCCGCTCATCGTCCTCCATGAGTAGATCTTCAAAAAGCTTCTCCATCGACCCCACCCAGTTCTCAACGACCCACGGATCAGTCGTATCTCCTTCGAACGTGGGCGGGTCGTGTTTCTTAAAGTCCTTCAAGTTGGCCCGCACTCGATCCCGCTCGGTCATCACCACACCCCCTCCCCTCGTGGCGGCGGCAGCCGCGATAGGGGTAGGCGTGACCACTGTTTCCTCCAGAACAACCCGGCTAGTTGTCCCTGGTGCCGGCCCCGTAGTCGCCGCTGGTGGTGGTGCTGTCGGTGGTGCCGCGGCAGGTGCTGTCGGCCCCGGCGGAGGGACCGGGGCGGCCGTCACTGGCGCGGCCTGCTGCTGCTGCGTCAACTGACGCACATGATCGGTGAGGGTGGCCAATTGCCCCGCCATTTCCCGCAATTGCTGCCGCAGGAGCTGGTTCTCCGCGGCCGTCGATGTCGTCGCTTCTGCCTCGGCGTCACCCGCCGACGATCTGGTACGAACCATAGCTGTCACACGTAACAGGGTCAACATCAGACTTTAACTACGACCGCGAATCACTTAGCTCGAGAAAAGACTCAAATTTCCCCCCCCCCGATCACTCACGTTCTACAGCCCTATGCCCTACCCATTTCATTCACTTGTAGATATGTGAGGCATTCCCACGGATGTCGGCATCAACAGTTGTGATTGAATGAATTGGCTCTGATACCATCTTAATCTGTCACGCCCCGGGGGTTTCGTTCAGCGGAAGTATTTAGGAAAAAGGGTTTGATTAGCGTGTCCAAAAATTTTGTTTGAAATTCCTTTCTCCCCGGAGCGTGCCCAGACCCGCCGCATATACAGGATCGCTCTGTAAACGGACAGAGTCTCCCCTGTAAATGCACGGCGTAGCGTTTAGTACATGTTCCGAGTCACACACACAACCATTCAATCACAACAATCAGTAACAGATTTCATTATTCTAACCATTCAAACATTTGGCCGATCGATTTGGAAAGGATAAATCCTCAGATTTGAAAGAGCGCCCACCCGGCACTTATGATTTGAAAACTAGTTTTGAAATCAACATAAATCCACAGGGTTTTGAAAACGGTGCCCACACGACACCCAAGGTTTGAAAACTCATTTCGCAATCCATAAATCCCCAAGGTTTTGAAATCAGTGCCCACACGACACTTAGATTTTTAAAACGGTTTTCGCAACTTTTCTTTGGTTTTGCTTTTCTTTTTCAAATGGCCCACATAGATGAAAGGAATGTAATGCATAAAAGAGTAACCAAATACCGACATCCACGTCGACCCCACGAGGGTATCGAGAACCTCACACGTATCAACAAAGTAAATGAAATGCGAGATAAATAAAGAAATACAGTCCAGGGTTCCCGGCAACCCGGAAGCTCCCGCCCCGTCCTCTCCGTCGTCTACCTCTCCCTCCGCCCAGTCCCTGTCACAAAGTGGGGCGTCAGTAACGAGTAATAATAGAGCAGGATAAAAAGAACAGTAAAGCAAACCGTGACCGCAACCGGGCAACCGCCCTCTCCAGAGGGAAACCACAATCTGTGCACCTATATCCTGCTATACCGGGCCCCGTCGGATAACCAAACCGACGGCCCATACCGTACCTGCAAAAACCCGACCGCGTCGGACAACTAAACCGACGGGTCGCACCGCTCGCACCTCGGCGCCTCAACCCCACAACTAATAAGGGGCCCCACTACGTCACCTCGTGGGTATACACGGGTCATAGACCTCTTTTCCGGAAAAGTGCACCCCTCACGGTGGCCAAACCGTGGGTGCACGTGTTGCAGCCTCGAGCACAGTAACCACAATATATGAACGATAGTAAGATGATAATCACAAGGTGTATGCAATAATAGAGAGTAACCACCATACATGAACGACAGTAAGATAACAATCACAATGTCTATGCAATAATAGAGAGTAACCGCGATATATGAACAATAATAAGATGATAATCCCAATGTCTATGCAATAATATGGAGTAACCGCGATGTATGAACAATAATAATATGATAATCACGAAGCATGAGCGACACATGAATTATTTAAATTAAAAGCCAACGGAGATCGACGCTAATTACCACGCTTAACCCACCTGTCGCCTGTAGCGTTCCGCGTTCGCCTCCTTCGCGTTCCGGCGCGCTCCCCAACGCTGCAAAACGGATTCCCCGGGCGGGGAGGTCAAGACCCAAAGAGCGCAGTCCAAGAAGAGCCCCGAAATCGCAGCATGCGCGGGTTAGCCGCGCGGCGCCCCGCATGCGCGGGTTGCCCTGTGCGGCAGCCCCGCGTGCGGGCTGCCCCGCGCGGCAGCCCCACGTGCGGGGTGGCCCGCGCGGCAGCCCCGCATGCGGGGTGGCCCGCGCGGCAGCCCCCGCATGCGGGCTGCCCCGCGCGGCAGCCCCGCGTGCGGGGGCTCCCCGCGCGGCAGCCCCGCGTGCGGATTGCCCCACGCGGCGGCCCCGCTCGGGGGGGGGGAGTTGCCCGCAGGCACGGGCAACCCCGCGCGATACCCATCTCGCGCGGGTGCCCTGCCGGCGGGTGGCTCGCCCCGCCCCGGCGTCCCCTCTCCGGTCCGCCCAAGAAAAGCCCTCCCCTACACAATTTTTAAAATCAAGAACGAGGGAGGGGAAAATGAGATCGCGCTCACCTTGTCCTCGTCGGCACCGGGCGGAAAAAGAGAGGGATCGTCCTATTTGGGTTCGTCGGATCTTGCGGGGAGGCGATCGGTTTCCTCCTTCTCCTCGTCGGGATCTCGCGTCGCCTCGATGCGGGTGGGAGACGGCTTCGGTTCTCACTTGTGCGAAGGAAAAAAGAAAGGGAATGGGAAACCCAATCCCTCAGCCCTTATTAATTAGCCGTTTAGGCGCAAACGGGTCTAAACCCAAGTCCAACTAAACGTAACCCCGCCTAGACCAAAGATGCATTAGGTTAACATCGATTTCGCTCAAATTAAATCAGATTAAATTTAATTAACTCCAATTGAATAAATTTAGATCAGAATTAACAAAATAAAATAAATTAAATCAAATTAACCTAAACCCGGGCCTGGTTTACCTCTGCGGAGGTGGCTGAACACTGCGACAACTTCAGGAATTTATTCCGGACGATTCCGGGGTCGAAAAACAGATCCGTTCGCGCCGCTGGCCTCCGTTTCGCGAGCTTTATTCTCTAAAAATACCCGCGAGCCCCGTCGGCCTGCCCAAAAACAACGCAAGAAGAGTCGTACCCTGGACCCCTTAGCCGAAAGGCGGTTCAAGAAAAAGAACAGGAGAGGCCAGAAGGGACCAAAAACCAGCGGTTATTACAAGTCTCTATAGCATACCACTGTCCTTTCCTTTTTCCTCTAGTAGTCCTAGTGGGTGCGTCAGTGTTTGAGGTTTTACCCACTAGGGGAGGCTACTGGTTTATCTAGTAGTTCTCACCCCCATTATTGTTCTCTGTTTCTTCTCCTTTATATTGCAGAGTCGTCTGCGGGAGCTGCTAGGCCGTCGGCAGCTGATCGAGGTAAGGGGATCGCTGAGTAGATAGATCTCCTGTGAGCTGAGGGATTTGTATTAGACAGATATTGTACCCAGACTATTGTGCTTTCCTTTTATTTTAGGTCTGGCTATAGCCAGCTGGATGTATTATTTTGGTGAGCTGGGAGACTATTGTATTGATACAGCTTTACTTGTATTTCAGTCTGAGTTACTATGTGGTTCTTCTATTTCAGCTCTGTATTATGCCCTTTTATTGTACATCTTATATCTGAGCAGGTTACCAGCGCTTCGTGTAAGCGGAAAATTCCGTGTGCACGGCGGATCTATAGACGGACCCGGGTTCTGGTTTACACCCGGGGCGTGACACTTCTTATATGCTGTTTGTGTGTATGCTGTCTATCAGCCGATTACATATTTTTTTTTATTTAAAAAATTTTACTCAAATGATTGCCAAATGGTATGGGGCTGTAGTGGATTGTAAATCCATGCCATCCATCAGATACTTATGGCAATCGTCATCATCGTCGATTTGTTTAGCACATCTTAAACAAAAGCTTCTTGACCGCATACACACAAAAATCACAAAAGAGGGCAACAGGGGATAGGAAGCATACACACATCCAGCACAGAAGATGCCAACATTACACAATAAACACACATAATGAGTGCAACCAGCACACATTTATCTCAAACAAGATGACAATATTAGTTCAACCAACTCACATTATCACTCCAAGATGGCACTATTAGTTCAACCAGCACACATTTCTCTCAAACAAGAGGGCACTATTAAATCAACGAGCTCAAATTTCTCTCAAATAAGCTGGCAATATTAGTTCAACCAGCACACAGTTCTCTCAAACAAGATGGCACAATTAGTTCAAGCAGCACACAGTTCTCTCAACCAAGATGGCACAATTAGTTCAAGCATCACAAATTTCTCTCTAACAACATGGCACATTTAGTTCAAGTAGCACAAATTTATCTCTAACAACATGGAACAATTAGTACAAGCAGCACAAATTTATCTCTAACTACATGGCATGTTTAGTTCAAGCAGCACACATTTCTCTCTAACAACATGGCACAATTAGTTCAAGCATCACACATTTGTCTCTAACAACATGGCATAATTAGTTTAAGCATCACAAATTTATCTCTAACAACATGGCACAATTAGTACAAGCAGCACACATTTCTCTCTAACAACATGGCACATTTAGTTTAAGCAGCACACATTTCTCTCTAACAACATGGCACAATTAGTTCAAGCATCACACATTTCTCTCTAACAACATGGCATAATTAGTTCAAGCATCACACAATTGTCTCTAACAATATGGCACAATTATTTCAAGCAGCACACATTTGTCTCTAACAAGATGGCACAATTAGTACAATCAGCACACATTTCTCTCTAACAATATGGCACAATTAGTACAAGCAGCACAAATTTATCTCTAACAACATGGCACAATTAGTACAAGCAGCACAAATTTCTCTCAAACAAGATGGCACAATTAGTTCAAGCAGCACACAGTTCTCTCAAACAAGATGGCACAATTAGTTCAAGCATCACGAATTTCTCTCTAACAACATGACACATTTAGTTCAAGCAGCACACATTTCTCTCTAACAACATGACACAATTAGTTCAAACAGCACACATTTTTCTCTAACAACATGACACAATTAGTTCAAGCATCACACATTTCTCTCTAACAATATGACACGATTAGTTCAAGCATCACACATTTCTCTCTAACAATATGGCACAATTAGTACAAGCAACACAAATTTATCTCTAAGACATGGCACATTTAGTTCAAGCAGCACACAGTTCTCACAAACAAGATGGCACAATTACTTCAAGAAGCACACATTTCACTGTAACACGATGGCACAATTATTTACCTTTTTGAAGTTTTTCGAACCTGAGAAGAAGCAAAGGAGGGGCATCGGATGGGTCGGTCGCGGAGTGGGTTCCGGTGAAGCGCGGAGCTCCGAGCTAGATCCTCGGTTAGCTAACCGCGGGGGGGGGGGGGAGTACCTCGCTCGGAATGGAGCAAGAGGGGGAAAGAGGAAGCTAGGCCGGCTATCGGGATGGAGGCAGAGAGGGATCCGGGGACGCGCGACCTTCCGAGCTACCTTCCTCGGTTACCGTGCCGCGTCGGGAAAGCGGATCTCTCGGATCGGACCAAGAGGGGGAAAGAGGGAGCTGGTCCGAATGCCGAGATGGAGGCAGAGCGGGTTCCGGGGTCGCGCGGCCTTCCGAGCTTCCTTCCTCGGTTACCGTGCCGTGCCGGGGAAGCGGATCTCTCGGATCGGACCAAGATGGGGAAAGAGTAAGGTGGTCCGAATGCCGAGATGGAGGCGGAGCGGGTTCCGGGGTCGCGCGGCCTTCCGAGCTTCCTTCCTCGGTTACCGTGCCGTGCCGGGGAAGCGGATCTCTCGGATCGGACCAAGAGGGGGAAAGAGTAAGGTGGTCCGAATGCCGAGATGGAGGCGGAGAGGGTTTCGGGGCCGCGCGATCCTCCGATCTGCCTTCCTCGGTTAGCAAGCCACACCGGGAAGGTAGCTCAAGCAGCACACGGAGCAAGAGGGGGAAGAAGGAGCGTTCCGGAAGGGGAGGGCTCTGAGTAGCTACGAAGATGGAGAAGATGGAGATGGAGGCAACGAAGAAGATGGAGAGGATGGAGTGGTAGGCAGCAAGGGGAAAATGGAGAGGATGGAGATGGAGGCAGCGTATGAAGTGGAGAAGATGGGTCCTCGGTCACCGCGCCGGCCCGTGCTATTCGGCTGTTCCGGGGGGGGGGGATTGCAAACCCCCTCCCCCCCAATTAGTGTTTGGGTATAAACTCGGGGATAAGGGGGTTATTCCCCCCTTATCCCCGTTACCAAACGCTAGCTTAACAATTTAAAACCCAAGTTTGGCATGGAAAGTCTCGCGCTCATACTAGATATTATTGATTGGATAATGTTCACCAACTCAACCAAAACACGGACTATATTTTCAAACCTTGGATTTTTTTTTTTTTTTTTGTTCTTTTTATGTTGAAATTTCTCGCTCCTTCCGGAACTATAAATTCTTAAATTTAAAATTTTAAAAAATAAAAATAAATTTCAGTAAATGTTCTTTTGTCATTTAGGGTATTTGCACTTTAATTTTAAATAGTTTACTTTTATTATTTATGTCACGCTCCGGGGGTTTATTTTAGCGGAAACGGTTTGCAAAAGTCGTACGTTCGACGTAGATTTTCTTTTTTTTTTTTTTTTTGAAAACAGAAGAAACTCCTCTTCCCCGGCGCGTGCCCAGACCCGCCACACATACAGGATCCCTCTGTAAACGGACAGAGCCTCCCCTGTATATGCACGGCGTAGCGTTCAGTACACATCCCAAACACACACAACCATTCAATCACAACAATTGTTAACATACAACCAGCATTCAAAATTTAATAAAGCGCATGGCCGATTAATTTGGAAAGGATAAATCCACGGTTTTAAAAGAGTGCCTACCCGGCACTTATGTTTTGAAAGCGAGTTTCGAAATCAGCATAAATCCACAATGTTTTGAAAACAGTGCCCACACGACACCCAAGTTTTGAAATCCATTTCGCAATTCATAAATTCACAGGGTTTCGAAAACAGTGCCCACACGACACTTAGATTCCAAAAACGGTTTTCGCAATCTTTTTCGAGTTTTGCTTTTTCAATCGGCCAACAAAAGTGAAAGGAAAAGTAACGCACACGAAGATAGCTAAATGCAATCCATACCGACATCCATGCCGACCCCACGAGGGTATCGAGAACCTCACACACAACTACAAAGTAAATGAAATGCAAGGATAAAAGAGAAAATACAATCCAGGGTCCCCAGCGACCCAGCTGCTCCTGCCCCGTCCTCACCGCCGCCTACCTCTCCCCCCCCGCCTGAACCCTGTCACGAAGTGGGAAGTCAGTGACTAATAATAACAGAACGGGAAAATATAATAAACAAACCGTGAAGACAACCGGAGCAACCACCCTCTCAAGAGGGGAAGCGGCAACCTGTACGCCTGTAACCTGTAATACCTGGCCACGTCGGACAACTAAACCGACGGCCGTACCGTACCTGCAACACCCGACCACGTCGGACAACTAAACCGACGGGTCGCACCGTACCTGCAATACCCGACCACGTCGGACAACTAAACCGACGGGTCGCACCGCTCGCACCTCGGCGCCTCAAACCCCACAACTAATAAGGGGCCCCACTACGTCACCTCGTGGGTATACACGGGTCATAGACCACTTTTCCGGAAAAGCGCACCCTTTGCGGTGGCCAAACCGCGGGTGCGCGTGCTGCAGCCTCGAGCCAAGTAACCATAACCACCATCATGTTAGCATCATAATATATAACAAGAGTAAAACGGCAACATGTATAATTAAAAGTAAAACAGTAAAATGTGTGATCGAAGGTAACCCGCTAACATGTGTAATCGAAAACAAGGCGATGATATGTGTACTAGAAGTAACCCGCTAACATGCATACTCAACAATAAATACCACAAAGAACACCGTGTTAGCACAATTAAATATTTATTTTAAACAAGATACAATTGCCGAAAACCCGACGCCGAATCCCAAAACAGAACCCACAATAATGAACCAAGTACCCAAGACGAACCCAACCATAATGAACCAAGTATCCAAACGTAACCAACAATAATGAGCCGAGTACACACTACACGATAATCATGACAGTAACGAAAATGGGCATAAAGGGGTTCTAAGGATGTACCCACCTCTATGCGAAGGAGAAGACGTGCGGAACTCCAACTAAAACGCCCCTGCTGTGTGCCCAGACAGCTACAATAAAATTATACTTGTTAAAAATGTCGTCGTGGTTAAAAACACTAAGAAACGGCGCGAAACGGGCTAAAAACGGAGCTCCAGGGTTCAATTTTTGAAAAGGGGTGCACGGGTCCAGGCGTGGACCGGGTCCACGACAGCGGCGGCAGCGGCGCGGGCCGGGAGCACGCGGCGGCGGTGGACCGGGCGTCTTGGGCCGGGCCGCGCACGGGTGCGGGCGCGCACCGGGTCCACGGCCCCGCTGCGGTTGTGGCGCACGCCGGGTGCACGCCCGGGCGTGCACCGCGCGGCCTGGTGCACCGACCCGTGCGCCGGGTCCGCGTCCCCGGGCCCGCGAGGGCGTGCGCCGGGTGCACGCCGGCCCGGTGGACCGCGCGGCCTGGCGTACAGAATTGTGCGCCGGGTCTGCGGTCCCGGGCCGAAAAAGCGTGCGCCGGGTGCACCCGGGCAGGTGGACCGCGGCCAGAAGAAACCCCACAGTGCGTCCGTTTTCGCTCCGATCGCGACTCCGCGATCACGGCGGCTCCGGCGATGACCCCGTGAACACGGTGACGGCGGCGGCGGCCTCCCGTTTAACCACGGCGGCGGCGGCCTCCCGTTTGGTCCCCCAAATTCGCCTCTCACGCGGCCCGAGGCGAGGGAAAACCCACCCCGAAACCTCAAGGGGGTTTTCCCCCGGCCTTGCTCGAAACAAGAAAACGAAAGAAGATGATAAAATCACCGTTTACCTTGGTCGCGGCGTCGGAGTTTGCAAGAAGAGGGATCGTCCCGAAGGTGCGCAAACGTTTCTCCTCCCCTCGCTTGTTCCGCCGTGAATCTCCGCACCGCTCGATCGCAGGAAGAGGAAAAGGAAGAGGGGAAGCAGTTCCTGTCCGCGATCGGGAGCGATACGTACGAGGTAAGTAACGAGGGGGTAAGAGGGGGGCCTAAACCTAAAAATTCCCAAATGTCAGATTAATTAGTTGGTTTGGTGCCATAGGGGAATTAACCCAAAAATCCCCGAATTACCCAAATAAAGAATCGGTGGACAGGGTTTGGGAGACAATTAAACCCAAACCCTGGGTCAACCGGGGTGAGGATTTGGGTTCGAACCTGGGTCCGTCGTGCCTCGAAATTCGTGCCGGTTGCCTGCGTTACTAACGAACTTCCGGAATTTATTCTGGGAGAATCCGGAGTCGGAAAAATAATCCGATCGCACCGCCGCGCTCCGTTTTGCGAGCTCTATCGCCTAAAAAATACTGGCGAGCCCCGACGGTCTGCCCAGAAAAAAACGATTTATTAATCCAACCGCCGGACCGCTAAGGGGGAAAAGTCGTAAAAAGGAAAATAATTAAAATCCAAAGATACAGTTTAAGGGCGGTTACTACAATTTAATTTGTGATATCGCAATAGCCTCCCATAATAATAATATAAAAATTATATAATTTTCTATGAATCTTGATATGTGTAATTAAGCTAATAAGGACGTCACAGTCTGATGTCAAAATTTAAAACTGAAAATATATGTAATAAATAATATGATAGAGTATAAAAATATTATATATTCCTCAAGTATTTTGGCCCAAGTGATTTACAAAATAAAAATACTAAGTGCTAGTTTATAGGTACAAATTATAAGGTAGAAAAGTGCAGCATTCGCCTAGTTATTTAAAAGGTGATACTGTAAAATGCTAGATAGGTTAAAGAATTGATGTATGGATGGTGCTTAGATGTATTCATGCACTTGGTGCAGCCAGTAATATCGATGCTCCAGTGGAGTTTGAAACGCCACTTTACCAACCCGCCTATCCCCATTCTCCTGTCCGGCTGCTACCACCACCACATCATCACTCCACATCCATCCATCCATCCATCCATCCAAATTCAAAAACAGAATCCATCTACAGTATTATAAAAAAAAAAAAATAGGCAAAAAAATAAAAAAATAATAAAATCAAATCAGGTAGAAAAAGAAAAGTTTTATTTGTACACCTAAAAAAAATAAAAATATAAATCTCGTATCTTTCATCCTCAAATTTATAAAAATTTAAATAAATTTTACTAGATATAAAAATATTAATATAAAAAATATAAAAAAATAATTTTAAAATAAAATAAATATAAGATTTACATACGACTTAAAAGTGTATTATTTGAAAAAATAAAAAATAAATAAACAAACAAAGAGAGAGCAGGCCCATCCAATATTTTCATCATCCTCGCAAACAAAAAAACGATCCATCTCTCTCGTTCAGTTCTGATACCTCCCTAATCCCTTCATCTTTCCTCCGTCACCATTTTCGACCCTTCTTAAGCCCCCTTTTTGTTGCTCGCCCTCTAAAAAGAATTCTTTGTAGTTATTGAAGAAGAGCAAGAGCTTATCATCATCATCATCTCCTACCATGCCGTCAGGTCCCAAAAAGAGGAAAGCAGAAAGAAGAAAAAAGGAGAGAGAGGAGTTGGAGAAAGAGACAGAGAAGAAGAAGGAGAAAGAAGAAGAGAATGAGAAGCTCAACTCTCCTACCACCTCTTCTTCCTCTCAAGGTTGTTTCTGTAAATACTACTATTACTATCACTACCACTCCTTCTCCCCTCTCTAACTTTCTTCGAACCCTTCTCCCTCTCCTTCCCTTCTTCTTCCTCCCTCTTCTCTCTCCTCCTACTCCTCCTCCTCCTCCTCCCCTCTCCCTCCCCTTCCCTTTCCTCCTTTTCTTTGTGTGGTTTACCTTACTCTATTTTCTTTTCTTCACCTTGGCCAAAGATTCTAACCTCAGCAAAAAGGATGTCAACTACAATGAAGAGAGCTCCAAGGATGATACTGGGAGCAGCAGCATTGAGGAGGATGGCGAAAAGAAGAAGGGTGCGGCGGACGGCGGTAAGGATTATACGGTGGTTGGAGAGGTGAAAGTGGCGGAGGAGATCGCGATCGAGAAGAGAGTTGTTGCGCCTGTTGGTGATGGGGCAGAGACAGTGGTGGTAGATGAGGGCGCGAATAAGCCGTTTGATGTTTTGATTGAGAGAGATGATATGTTGTCTCATGAGAGTGCGGAGAGAGCGGTGTTATCGGATCCTTCGGATTGCCTGGCCGATGAGAGTATTCAAGAAGGGGAAGAGCTGTACTGTCAACAGAGTGAGGAAACAGAGGTGAATACTCAGATGCTCACAAAGATGAGGAAGAGAAGTTGGTGTTGTGTTGATCATTGCTTTATTCTTCATTTTAGTGAATAGAGTTTATTTACTGACTTTCTTGTTCAATTGGATCCTCATAGGATGCTCCTGCACTGCTTTTGAAGCACCGGACTGCGTGGTGGAATTGCTGTGGAATGTTAGATGTGTTAGCAGGATCTAAAGATGATTGAGGTAAGGTGGTGTTTGGAAGTTGTATTATTTCTTGCGAATGCAGTCTTCTTACCGTTTCGGCTACTTATGTTCTTTATAATTGTTGATAAACTTGTTATAGCTCTTTTATTATGTGACTTATGTCTTATTTTGTCAAGCTTATCTGTAATTATTTTACTTCTCTTTTCTAAAGTTAGTAAGAGTAAATAGATGGAATAGCATGTTACAAGTTAAAAAGATGTACAATTATTAGGTATAAAGATTGAAAAACTAGTTTGTCTTTTTTGAGGGTTCCTCAATGTTGAAACACTTAATTGTTGTCATAGCAGCCTTCCTTCAAACCATCCTAGACTATCCAAATTTGTAACCACCTAATGTAAAAGTTAACGGAAGAATGACTTACTTCAAGGTTTAAAATGAAACATCTGATGATACAATCCAATGTTTGCTATGGGGATATGGCAGGTAAAAATTAAGTACCTTGTTTGATCGATAGCATATTATGGTGTTGGCTGTTTATCTATGGGTTAAAAATAGGTCTAACTTCTTGTCCCATGACAATAGGCTCAGGAGATTAATAAGTTGAGTTGGGTGAGCCCAATAAGTTGAGTGGAGCTGTGGTTCACAATAGACCTAACGGCAAGAGTCCAACAATAGACCCAACGTCCAGGTGGGTTGAGTCCGGTTGAAATTCGTTGGCGCTATGTCTGTACGCTTTAAGTGAATTGGTTGGTTATTTCTAACAGCTTGAGCTTTTGGGATTAATGGTTAGCGCCAACGATTCGACAATAGGTGGAGCTGAAAATGATCAAATATTGTCTGACATTAGAAGAAATCATATTTGCATATACTTAATTTGTAGATTCAAATGTAGTTATGGATATTAAAAGGATGCTAAATTTCATTACCATATTTGATCAAAACGGATGCAGATATGAATTGGATTTTGGATGGGCAGAAATGAAATCATATTCGCATTGACCTCTTGTTTGCTGACACGAATATTTGAGTAATGCTAAATTTCATAACCATCAAAACGGAAATGGATATGTATCGGATTTTTCTTGAATGCAGATGATGTGGCCATAAAATTAATTATGATTTAAAAATTTATTTGTTTCAACTTTTGGAATTATTTTTTCTCTTAATTTTATTTTAGTGATATATAAGGTATTTAGGATTCATCCATATGGAAGAAATCCCTAAAAATTAGGGATATGGTTATAGGCTTTTTAAATTAGGATTAGATTTATTGATAATCTTTGATTAGAAAAATCTTTAAAATCTTGAGATTTGATTTAGAGTAGTATAATGTTATGAAGGCTATAAATATAGCCTATGACATATATTTTTCGAAAAATAAAATTTTGTTTTGGAGTTTTGACTACGATCATGGTATTTTTTTTTTCTCCCCCTCATTCTTCTTGTTGTGTGCATTGGCAAAATTCTTCTTTCACAAAAGGTTTTATTTTCTCATTCTTTTTCACCTTTTCTTTATTCTCTCTTATTCTCCTTGTAAATTTCTCTCTAATTTACTGGATTTTGACCTATTTATCGACTATTTTCTTTTTTTCTTAACTTGTGAAAAATAATAAAAATAAAAAATATTTTAAACAAATTTTGTATGGAACCTATGCTGCCCATCCGGACATCTATATTCATTTTCTTAAAAAATAATTTGAAATTCATTAAAAATATTGAAAAATCTTTTTTTTTTAAATTTTTGTAAATTATTTAATTTTTTTTTGAAAATTCAATAATTTAGTTTTATATGAATTTTGGACTCATCACTAGTAAAGATAATTTAGGATTTTTCTGATTTACATTGCATCAACAAATATGAATAAGATTTTTGTCAAATTTGAAAATAAGATAACACTAAAACATCACTGTCCCAAGCAATTACTACACTCCACTGTATGATTATGTAAATGCTCGTACTTCAATTTATTGACCAAAGCAGACTAAAACTCTTAGAATAGAGCAAACAATATATAGCATTAGAAACTAGGAATGACAAATTTGACAAATTGAGAAGAACAAGTATTAAGAACAACTTTATTTCCCAAATCCCAATCTATCAAAACTAAAGCCTAGAGTGAAGGTGCAATGAGATTGTCGAGGGATGCAATAGAATGGTGAAAGCAAAGCTACGAGGGGCCCCAATAGGTGGATGACCAACAGCCAAGATCCTTGATGCAATAGAATGGTGAAAGCAAAGCAATGAGGCTGCATTTGAGGAGCTTTGGCTATGTGATCTCAATGTCGTGTACAAATGATGGCAAAGGAAGCTGCATAATGCCTCAATGGTTGTTACTAATGCTGTCGATGTGGCGAAATGGTTGTAGGTTGATGGACTCTAAAATGTCTAAGCGCCTAGGCCTTTAGGCTAGGTAGACTTACTTGAGAAGCTCTAAAATATCGAGAATTCTTTGAAAGAGCCAAAAGAAAGTATTAATATGTAATTTTGTTCAATTAATTATTAGTTCAACACGTACATTTATGATACTCAGTTGAGGGGGTTTCACTTTAGACAAAGTGAAGCAGATTCTTGTTGATCACCAAATAATTACGAAAGGTACTAGAAATTATTGATGGAAGAAAAGACAACATTATGGAAAAGAAAAATACAGGAATTTTTGGTGGCTTGTAATTGTGTCACCATATGGCAAGTGGTGGGCAGCAAAGGCTGATGGAGTTTGCCTTACATCCTTAACTAGAAGATAGTCACTTGGAGTGGTAAAATGCAGTAGAGGATATAGTCACATTAATTTATTTATTATTGAAATCTCGTAGTAATGGTTGTGTATGATATTCATTTGTTGTGACCATTAAATAGATTTTGTTGCAATAGCTGTCTAGGAAGTTGGTGCTTAAGCTGCCTAGTTGGAAAAAAATTCTTAGGCATCTAGGAGGTGATTTTGACAAGAGTAGTTGTTGCTTTTCTCCTAGCTTCATTTCATGCCATGTGTTAACTTGATGCTTTGCTGTCATAGAGGTGGCAGGTATCGACAACGAGTTTGTTTAGAGGTTGAATGTGAAGGACTTAAAAATCTGCTGAACGTTATGTAGGCAATTCAAGAAGGATTGGAGACAATCAACGGTTGGTTTAGTTGATACTAATTGTTGTAAATTCAGTACTTGCTTTGATAGCAGCAGTTAGGATTCCACAGCAAAAATGTTCAATCGGGCTTTTATCATAAACTTCTTCCTCAGCGAAAGCTTGTACAACCACAAGAGAGACAATAACCAAACAGGAAATATAGATAAAATAAGATTCACTTGTAAGTTATGAAACCTAGAATCTAATAGATAACAATTTCACCTAGAGGGAGATGAATAGATGAAACACTTAAAATCAACAATTCTTGAAAAGTAAAAACAAATGTGGAAAAATAAATAGTACACTAAGAATTTAACATGGGAACACCTCCTATCCAAGAGTAAAAACGTATGGAACCGATTACGCTATAACAATTCACTATATGAGAAAAAAGAATAAGGTGATTACTGAATCCACAGAACTAACCTAACCCTAAACTCTTTGAAGATCTCACACTGTCACGCCCCGAGACTGCCTATTTGGTCAGTTCGAGCAAGCTAATAGATCCACCAATCGGGCATGACCTCTCTATACCCGAAAGAAACGGAATAAACATCTCAAGCAATACAATGAGTGTAATGAGATACAATATCAGAGTAAAACTACTACTAAATTGAGCATTCAACTTTAAACATAGATACAATTGAATAAAGTTGAAATTAAATACTGGAATGAACATTTGCTAAATAACAATTAGTTACAAATTCTTTCTTTGTTTATCCTCACCAAAATACAATGTTCACTTCAAAGTACAAAATGGGTATAATACCGCTAGACGCTCTAGGTCTCTATGTTGCTGGGCCCTTGCCCCTGTTGTGTGCCTTACCGGCTGTATCTGGATCTGTAAAGGTGGAAACCAACAGAGTGTGAGAACTACGAATAGTTTCCAGTGGGTTCATCCACCGAGAAATATGCTCTACACCTCTTGGTCCAATTGAAGCATTAGTAGAAAGATGATAAGGAAAGTTGTAAATACTACACTAGCATGCAGGTATGAAATAGCTACACTACTAGTCCATGCACAATGCTATAATGCTACTAAGTCATGCTACACTAGGCTACTCAAATGTACTTTGTCCACTATGTCGCTAATCAAGGGTCACAACTAACCCTACTGCACTCGGTCACTTTCCATTTTCTTTTTAATTTTAACCTTTCGGAAGTACCTCGTTCGACGGCCCCTGCCCTAGGAGTCATGCTCTCAATTGACGAGTCTCAAATCCGAAGGCGCATTTTTTATTTACTTTTCACTTTTAAAACCTTTCCGTTTTTATTTGCCATGACCTCTACTTAGCCCACTAGCTAATTAGGTCCCATTTGCTCACCTACCAATCATGTGCATACTCTCAATGTCACATGTCGCGAACCGTCCATCGATCGTTTTCATATAACAATATCTCATGAAGAGCACGGATAGTCAAGCTACTCTTCAATACGGTAGGCCCACGGCGTTGAGAGTGATCGGCATCGCCGCGCCTGCTAGTCACTTGGAGTTGAGGGGGATCGGCATCACCAAGCATTATATATGGAGTCGAGGGTGATTGGCATCTCCCTTGGGAGTCAAGGGTGATCGACATCTCTCGCCACTGTACTGTGAGTCGAGGGTGATTGGCATCTCCTGCCACTGTACTCGGAGTCGAGATTGATCGACATCTCCCGCTAAGCCATTCCGGAATGTCGCAACTTTGGTCACTGTCTCTCCCTAGGTTCCATGATTCTAGGACTATAACATGTCTCTTGGACACTAACTTGTTCTCTTAGTTTCATTCACTTTATAACCCTTTCAGAAGTACCTTGCCCGATGGGTCCTAGGAGCCGACATATGCACGCACTCCTAATTGACGAGTCTCAAATCCGAAAGGCACATTTTACATTCTCTTTCTCTTTCTCTTTTTCTTTTACTTTCCTCTTTTATTCTATGTTATTAACTCTAGAATAGTTAGGATGCCCCAAGAATACCAATTTAGGTTAAAGTTCTTTTATTTACTCACTTTGCACATTCGACCCTAAGTTCTTTACTCTAGGGTTATAAATGTTCCAAGGACACCAACTCACTTATGCTTACCCATCAATCCTATGTTTAAAACTCTAGGGTGCCACGATGTCCCCAAGGATATCACATTTAATCTAGAGATCATTGACTCTATGTTTTCATATCACACTTAACATAGAGTTCATTGACTCTATGTTCTCATATCACACTTAACATAGAGTTCATTGACTCTTATGTTCTAATTTAGAGTTTATGCTCTACGTGCTTGCCTTAGGTTTTCCTTAAGTTCAATGCCACTCACTTTTTGACTTAGATTCTTCTTAAGTCTAATGCCACATAATTCAACCTAGGTTTTCTCCTAAGTTCCATATCCATGCAAAGTTTTGACCTAGGTTTCTCTTAAGTCCATTTCCATGCAAAGGTAATCTACATCTAGGTTTTTTTGTTCACATATATGCAAGGTTAAACCTTGAAATCCACTTTTACCTCTTAGGGCTAAAATCCTAATCCTTACACATATACACATGCACTAAATGTATTTTCTCTTATACTATGCTTCTAAATCATAGAAAAGTAAAGAAAAAGAGATGAGTTCACCATTTTTTGTGAAATCCCCCACCTTGTGGTCTCTTGTGAAGAGAGGGATGCTTGATCTCTCAAATCCAAAGAAAAACTCTTAAAACAAGGTTTAGAAACCAAAAAAGATCATTAGAAACTCTTTTAAGGTTCAAAACTCCCAAAAACCACAATATCACAAAAACTCTAAAAACTCACCTCTTGCTTTCTTGCTCAAACGTGGGTGAGAGGGTTTCTTCTTCCTCCCAAGGTCTTCTCCTTGCGATTCTCTTCCGTTTCGTTGCTTCGAAAGAGATCAAAACCCTTCAAGAGCTCCTCTCCGAGCTAGGGTTTCTCCACCTCTAGAGAGAGAGAGAAGAGAGAGAGAGTGTGAGGGTTGTGTTTCCACGGGTAAGGGGTGAGGGTGAAGTCCATGGCTTATGTAACCCAACCTCACCACTTATTTACACATATGGCACTCTTACTGTGCGTTTCAGGGGCGGACCCCGAACGTCGATTTCCTTGTACGCGCTGAAGGTCCGCACTTTTTTCAAAAAGGTCCGGACCCCGAACGTTGGGTCCATAGTGCTCAGCAGAAAGTCCAGGCCCTTTTTTCAGGGTGGGGACCTTGCTGCCCAGGTCCGGACCCTTGACCCAAGGTCTGGACCCTGAAGGTCATAAGCCCAAAAACTCTTCGCCTCGAAAAATGTGTTTTCGTTTCAGGGTGGGGACCTTGCTATCCAAGTCCGGACTCTTGACCCAAGGTCTGGACCCTGAAGGTCATAAGCCCAAAAACTCTTCGCCTCGAAAAGTGTGTTTTCGCTCCACGAAGCTCTCCTACATGCTTGAAATTCATTTCCAACGTGCCCACAGTTGTTTTGACTGCTCCGTGTCTCCTTTAAGCCGAAATCCAATACGAAACTTCATTCATAATCCGTTTTCGACCTAGTTTTGGTCCAAATGCTTTTTGCTCAGAACCAAACTTTCTCTAACTCATTTTTATTGTGTTTTAAATATGTTCAGGGTGACTTATTTGCACTTTGCCCCTTAGCGAAAGCCGGTACACTACACATGCTCCACTAGGAGGCCCTCGCTTAGGTCCGAGTCCACGGACGCCATGTTCCCAATCGACAAAACACCCATGCTTCGAATCACAAAGCTTCCACACGCTGAATCCACGAGGCACACTCGAATACACGAGCGCACTCCAATTGGATCAAGAGTAGTAGGTGTTGGTTGTGATTGTTCGCTTAGAATGATATGAAATCACCATAGAAAGATTTCTAGGCGATTGCCGAATCAATTCTACATGAAAGTTTAGAATTAAAGCACCCTGAATTGATTCAAAGGAGGCTTGATTTAAGAGAAGGGAAAGAATAACCAAATTTGAGCCTCTAGGGTTTCTTTGGGCGTGATCCTATTGTTTGAGAACCTATACATGCATATTTATAGCTTTCGAAATGAGTATCAGTCGGATTAGAAGTTTAAAATCCGTTTTATGATAAGCTACTTTATGTTCCGGAACATGAAATATGTGTTCTAGAACATGACTCTTTGAATAGTAAAAACAACTTCATGTTCCGGAACATGAATTCAGGTTCTGGAACATAGTCAGAATTGCTTTTAAAAACATAGTTTCAACACCTTATCTCTAAGAGTACAATTTTAATCGGTACCACAGTATATGTAATCATTTGATCGTTAGATTCCGAGCTATAAACATGTGTCAATAACCACAAATCAAATTATACCTTACAAACGCCAAGAATGCAAGTTTTGTGCTTTTCGAGTTTTCTTCATCTTTTTTTTATATTCTTCATCGTAAACCTTTCAAGACTCTTGTCACGAAATATGACAATAGTAAAATCCGTAATATCACTAACCAAGAGAAACCTAGGGGTGTAAAACGATGCACGATGGCAGGCCGGGTTGAGGCACGACACGAACATTGTAGCATTCGTGCCAGCCTTGCCCTATCCAATCATTTGGGCTGTGTTGGGCCAAGCTTTTTGGGCCTGTCGGCACGGCCCGAAATAGGCCCGGGCTGTGCTGGCTTGACAGGTTGGCTCGTAGCCTGGCACAGCAAGGCCTATATGGGCCATGCTTTGCCGTGTCGTCTCGGTTCTGTAATATACTAGACTTTTGCAAATCGGCAAGGTCGCAATGTGAAATGCTGATTAGCACTTTTGGAGAATTTTGGACTAAGTTGGATATGTTTTGGCACGAAATAGTCACGAAAACGAAGCTCGGGAGTGAATTCCACCGAAACTTGGGTTGCAGAGTAATTATGGACACCCAGAAGACTTTGTGGGCGCTCGAAAGTTTAGAGCTGAGGAGATTGATGGATTTAGACGATCCAGATGGTGGATTGGATGCCCGAAAGTTTCGAGTAGAGGTTCTGGATGCCTAAATGTGTCGTAAGTTGGTCCGAAAGGGTGAAGTCACTGCTCACACGATTTTGCGGCCGCTCGGAAGTATTGTGGACGCTCCGATAATATGGATGAGTGCAACTGAGTTGGGGTGAAGCGGCGAGCAGGTGACTCACTCCGTGAGTTTCGGATGCTCGAAGGAGTGGTCCGTACGCTCGAATGGCTGAGCTCGCAATGCTATGATAGTTTCGGGCGGTCGAGTGCAAACAGTGGACGAGTCCGATCACAATCAGAGTATATGCACAACATAAACAAGGGGACAATGACCGTATCAGAGTATATGTAGAAAGTCAAATAAATTGGAGATGTCCTTCAGGCTATTGGTGAGAACAAGTCTGATCACAATCTGGTAATGACTGTGTTATTGGGATCGTCGGGGAATATCGTAGTTTTGTGAGTGTGTTCAATACTCACAGGACCAAGCCGACATTTGCTCAACTTCGTGCCGCCCATCTGATGCAGGAAGAAGTAGAAGTGTAACATCGCTCGAGTCATCATATAGCCTTTTCTGCAGATCTAGTGCACTAGATGCAAATCATGGAAGAGGAAATTAGGGAGGTTGAACATCAAGAGGAGGCCGATGACAACAAGGTGGTCATAACCCACTGACTAGATGTGGACAAATGGAGCAGTTTTCTACCAATAGCATAAATATTACCCACTTCTTCCTTATCTACAACCTTAGCAACAGCCTGAACCAGTGATACCTTGTACTTGAACTCGATGCCAAGTATACAACAAGTTTAACCACACTGTGCTCGAGTGCAGGGTTTAACCACACCGCGTTCCAGTGCAGGCAGAGGCTCAACCATGCCTTTGTTGCGGGTTCTTTATAACTCTTAAGAGAAATTGTGGTATCCCGATACCGGAGCATCAAATCAATGAAATTAGATTTAGGTATACTTTCTAATTCTACACCTTATTTAGGAACAGATAAAATTTTTGTTGGTAATGATAATCTACTCTCTATAGCTGATATGGGTAAAACTACTTTAAATACTTCTAGATCATTTAACCTTAAGAATACCTTTGTTGTTTCTAATATTAAAAGAAATTTGCTCTCTATTCACAAATTTTGTCATGATAATAACTTTTCTTTTGAATTTGATTATGTTGGTTTTAGTATGAATGACAAGGAAACATGGAAGAGGCTCCTCCGTTGTCATTGTTCAGGGACAGCACTCTTCCTGCTTTCTTCCAAAGTTGCAAGAGTAGGGAATAAACCTGGGAGTTCTTTAGTTGCCTCAAAAATTAATAATGGTGACATTTGGCATAGGAGGTTAGGTCATCCTAGTTTTCAAATTCTATCTTCGTTTGCCCAGGAAAATAAAACTTTAGGAGTTTCTGATGTTAAGGTTTCACATTGCACCGTATGTAATGTGGGCAAACGTATTAAACTTTCTTTTAATAAATCAGATTAACATTCTGTTTTTCCGTTTTATCTTATTCATTTTGATGTTTGGAAATCTCCTGTTGATTCGTTTTTTGGTTACAAATATTATGTTCCATTTATGGATGATTTCACTTGTTATTCTTGGATTTATTTTTTAAAATTTAAGCATGAATTTTTTGACAAGTCTATTGAATTTAAAGCCTTAGTTGAAAATGTTTTTCACCAGAAAATTGAATTTTTCCAATCTGATTGAGGCAAGGAATTTGTAAATGAAAAGTTTTCATCTTTTTTTGGGTTAATGTGGCATGGTTCATAGAATTCCATTCCTCACACAGAACAGTATGGCCGAGAGAAAATATAGACATCTTATTAATGTTGTTAGAAACATGCTTTTCATTCATGGATGCCTTGGTTTTGCATTGATGCTATTCTGCAAGCTAATTTTCTTCTCAATCGCTTTCTTTCTTCCATGATCCTTAAAGGAAAGTCACCGTATCAAGTTTTCTCCTACTGACTTGCAACTCGTGAAAATTTTCGGTTGTTTGTGCTATCTAGTTCTACAGGACATTGCGAGCCACAAGCTGTCTCCTTGCTCCATACCTTGTGTTTTTCTTAGTATGCCAGTTAAACACAAGGGGTTTCGATGCCTTTATCCACAAACTTGTAAAGTCTACATATCTCACCGTGTAACATTTATTGACAACTTTTTTTCATTTTCTTGTATTTCGATATTTCCAAGTACTTCTGATTCGAAATCAGCGTACTCAAATTTCAAAATGTTTCAAGACTTTCTTTCGAATCATTTGTTGGGAATTTCTTTCGATCCTTTCCCTCTTGATGCTATTTTTGGTTTTGATTTCGTTCTTTTTGATTGACCTACGATTAGTGCTTCACCCTCAAGCTCTATTTTTATTTGTCTTAGATGCTATAGAAAGTACCGATACTAATGAAACTTTTGTTGCTCAATTGGCTAGAACTGAAAGTGATACTTTTATTTGGTAGAAAAGGAAAGAGCTTCAAGTATACACCGTGAGAAGTACCTCCAAACATTCCATTATTGAATCCACTATTTTCTTTACTAAGGTAACTCCACCCTCTGCTGCACCCATATCATCTCCTGTTAAGCCTACACTATCTTCATCTGTCCTCATCTCATCATCCAATGAGCCTGCACAATTGCCTCTCCAACCTTCTCCGCTCCTACCAAACTTGCTTCTTTTTTCACACATATTATGCCCGCGTGGTCCATGATTAGACAATGTGATACCTCCTCTTCCTTCTTGGTTGCCTCTCACTCTACTCTTTTTGCTGAACCTAATAATTTCTCTATAGGGTTTTAGGATGCAAGTTGGCGACATGCTATGCTAGAAGAATACGATGCACTTCTTTCTAACTCTACTTGGGATCTTGTTTCGCCTTGGCCATCCACCAATCTCATCGGGTCTATTAAAGTTAAACAAAAGGCGGATGAGTCTCTTGAACTCTTCAAGGCTCGTCTTGTGGTGCAAGGCTATAGACTACAGCAAGATATTGACTTTGATGAAACCTTTTCCTTTGTTGAAAAACCTGCGTCTATTCGTAGGGTGATTTCTGTTGTTTTCTCTTTTGGTTGGGCTCTTTAACAACTTGATTTGAAAACACATTTGTTCATGGCGCCCTCATTGAAGATCTCTATATGAAACATCCTCTTGGGTTTGTGCATCATTCTTCCCTACTCATGTTTGCAAGCTGTGTAAGGCTATCTTTGGGATCAGGCAAGCAGCTCGAGCTTGGTTTTAGCGGTTCACATCTTTTCTTTTTGAATTGGGATTTATTGGCAATTCTGCCAATCCGTCTATATTCACCTGTTGCTCCGAGAATAGGTTGCTGCTTCTACTTTTGTATGTTGATGACATTATTGTCATTTGTAGGTCGACGCCTCTACTGAATTCTTTGATTTCTACTCTTCAGGTAAAGTTTGCAATGAAAGATTTGGGACCTCTTCATTACCTCCTAGAAGCAGAGGTTAGCCTCTGGTTGACCCAACATAAGTATGCTGACCAAGTACTTGAGTGTCATGGTATGCTCTCTAGCTACGCGGTCTTCTCTTATTGATACCTTTGTCTATTATCAATTCGTTGGCACTCTTCAGTATGTATAAGCGTCAATATCTTTTATGCTATAAATCTAGTTGCTTAGTTTGTACAGGCATCGCGTAATTCTCACTTAGAAGTTGTTAAGCGTATTTTGCATTATATCAGAGGGACCATGGATTGTGGGCTTCACTGTTCTCGTTGTGTTTCTCCATCTCTCATTGCTTATTCTGATGCTGATTGGACAGGATGTCTTGATACTCGACATCTACCTTCCGTTTCTGTGTGTTTCTTAGCTCAAACCTCATATCGTCGTCTACTAAAACGAAACCTACAATCTCTTGTTCCAGTTATGAAGCTGAGTATAGTAGTGTTGCCTCTAGTGTTGCTGAGATCGTCTAACTTTGTCGTCTTCTTTGTGATCTTGGTATACCACTGTGATACCCAATTACTATCTACTATGATAATCTCAGCATGACATACATTGCGACCAATCTAGTATTACATGGACGCATCAAACACATTGAGCTGGACCGTCATTTTCTTCGTGATGAAGTACAAATGGGCGACATATTCTTAGTACATATTTCTTTTGACAAGCAGCTTGCCAGCATCTTCACCATACCATTATCTACCTCTCAGTTCTCCGCGTTTCGTACCAATCTTCACGTTCATCCTCGAGATGTTTAGATTGCGGGGGGATGCTAGTGTAGTTAGTGTTTTGCGTAATTAGTGCTATTGATTAGATGGTTCTTTATTATTTGTTCTAGCTGTATACAGCTGGTACAGCTGGCTTGGCTGTAACTGAGTCATATATGAGTCATACTTGTATACTATATATATATATTATGAATGAACCCTAGAGGGGGTGCATGGGTGCTTTTACTCAATCTTTCACAGGAATTAAAATTCCTATCTATTTAATGTAACATGTTCAATCACATCAGCTTGACTTCTAGACGACCCAAAATTCTGATAAGATGGAAATCCTATCTATTAGGAATTTTCCCTTAAGGTACTTTCTAGCAAGTCCAGTCTGAAACAAGGATTTAAATTCAAATCCTAATCCTAAAATGACTCGGCATTACTCTATTAGATCCAAACTGAAACTGAGCGTACCCAAATATAACAAGATTCCACAAATAATAGTTTAATGGTGCCTAGGACCTTTCGAAATGCTTTACATCAAAGAGAGGAAGAATTCTCCTTACGAACTTTGAAACTGTGAAGATTCTCTTGTTTTGATTTCAACAATTTACTCATGTATGATAGAAGCACATTATAAACCAATTCTTCACCCCTAAAGTAACGCATATTTTCCGCCACTCACTGGACAGTCCCAACTTCAATATTGAGAATACTTCTTAATAAGTTGTTTTGGAAGGCTTGTGTGAGATGGAAGTTTGGGGTACACATTACACTGCACCAGTAGTTGAGGTGGTAAAAAAAGTAACCTTGAAACTCTTTTTGGCATTTATAACTGGTATCTATTTACCATATGCTATCATTGAGATTTTGCTTAGTTTGCTTATGGTACCTGCATTCAATATCTAGATATTAGCCTTTTAAATTGTGAAATTACTGAGAAATGCATCCCTTAGTCGAGTGTCTTGGCGAGGATCAATTTAAGTTTCACCCAGATGAGTATTACAGTATATGAGGAACTCTTTGTGAATTTCAGGAAGGTTGATATAAATATTCAGATAATCTTTGGAGATCTAGTTTGGTTCTAGATGTTTTCTGCCTGTTTCCAAGTAGATGGTCCCTGACTTTCTTTGACCTTTTTAACCTGTTGTTTCATTTCTCATACATATTGTGGCCGGAAAAGTAGAGCATGTGAAATTGTCATCTGTGATAACCTGTATGTCCCAATCTGATTATTAGAAATGTGAATGTCCAATTCTATATGGTTCATGCCCTAGATGTTCAATCTGAGGTATTAGGCATGTGTGTTCCCACTTTATCCTTAAATAAATCTTACTTTATCGGCCTCTAGAAATAAGGATATTTTACATGAACTCTATACTGGAAATATAGCATTTGTGGTGTTCTTTTAGTTGATTTCGCTGTTAAATAAAAATATGGATAGACTGTTTGGCCATTGGTGATGCTGGAACAAATTCTCTCTCTTTTTCTGGATATCCACTACATTGATGTTCCTATTAAGTGATATTTCTATTAATGCTAATATTTTCGTCTATAACAATGGTTTTTGCTTCTGATCTTACCAGAATAAGATGACACATCAACAAGAGCCTTTTGTAACGGTTGATTTATTAAAAGCTTTGCATGGTTGTTGATTGGCTAGTGGTAAGTTCCTGAGTAAGCTCATCCGACAGCTTTATATATATCTTTTCGTTGAGAGATCTTTCTTTACTCTTAGTTAGTAATGCCTAAAAATTGTTTTGGGATTGGTTTTCTCATCTATATAGGCATCATGCAGTTTGAAATATGTCTGACACCAGAAGTAGCAAAACACCTGCTGATTCAAGGTGTTGTATTGGCCGGTCTTGTAGATTTTGTCCTTTTTGGTAATTTCATGTGTCCTAGTAGATTAAAACCTGTTACCAAAATGTTCTTCCCGAATCTTCTATTCATTTCTCGGGATTTATAATATTTTTTATTCAGGAGAGGTGTGCTTTACCCACTGGCTACCAGCAAGTATGGCATTTTGAAGTCGATGTTCAAATCTTGTTTGATAAACCACCTTTCTTTCCATAGCTAGTTATGCGGGGATGAGCGGCCTATTATTCGAACTAGTGAAGACCCGCACTATGCTGCACTATGCTGCGGATCTACAGTTTTTTAAACATATTAAAATTATACTGTGGAAAAATTATATATACATCAGTATATTTAAACGAAACATTTTCTATATAGTTGTCTTGGGAGCCTTCATCTATATCTTTAAAATTATAAATTAAAGTCTTTATTTAATGTCTTCATACTCTTCGTCAATATCTCGAGCTCTACAAATAAAATAATTTAACATATATATATATATATATATATATATATATATATATATATATATATATATATATATATATATATGAATAGAAAATAAAATTTTATTTAATTTATTTAAATTAAAAAAAGCTTATAGTACATAATATATGCGGCGTTTTCTTTTCGTATATGAAGATTTGCATGACCAGTTATATTGTTGTTTGAAATTCTATTTTAAAGATAATTAATAAAGATATAGAATATTGGAGGAGGTGCTTCTAACAGCTCCTTTTGTATCATTGTTTAATGTAATTTTTTTTAATACTTTAAAAGGAATACTTGCTCTGAATTTTTGTGTGTTAATCATAACTTGAAAAATATGCTTTTGCTTAATAATTGTTTTAATCACGGAAGGGAGAGTAAATTTATCAGAGTTAATTGTCGCTGCTATATTTTACGCCGGAACTCGAATTAAGTTTTGCACCAATCTTTCGAATATAGTAAAATTGGCTATGTTATTTCCGTCGTCCATGATGGTATTCAATTTATATTTATTTTTTAAGAATATATAATAAAAAAATTTAATATTATAAATTAAGAAATAGTCAACAAATAATTTTAAATATTGAAGGATATGAAAGTAATTTTTACTATGGAATGTGAGATTGTTCGTTATTATCACAATGGGAAGTATCGTATATTTTGATTGCTGTTTTGCAATTGTGGCACGTTTTGTACCTCCAATCATAAGATGGAATACTATGTAATTATAGAAAAAATAAAAATTGTAACCTCGCATGTAAATTTCTCATTCTATTCTTTGAGAAGAAGTAAAAATTAGATTTATATGGAAAAAAAAATGGAATACTATGTAATTATAGAAATTTAATTGATTATAGTTAGATGCTTACTTCGGTATTAGTAAGTCAAGGTCTATTAAGTCCGTAATAGATTTCCTGTTCAACTGCATCTCTTCTTGAGGAGAGTTTTTTTCTCATCATAAGTAATGCGGCGAATTAAATTATCACTGAGTTGTAAGCTACACATAATAATATGTATATCAATAGAAATACAATTATGAGTCAAGGTAAAAAGAAAAAAAAATTGCATGATCCACCGACGAACCTATTTAGAAGTTCTGCAACTTCTGAAATGTCGAGGTCAAAATATAATTTTGATGCTGAGCATTGGATAGATGCATCTTGTCAATCTATATTCCATCAATACGAGAAAAACAGTTAATGATTATAAGTACTAACCGATTCGATTGTAGTATCGAAACTTAAATCAATGTATTTAACATATAAATCTTTAAATATTCTAACAGTCATTCCAGCAAAAACTATTATAATTGGTTTGTCAGTTCGTGTCGTTGAAATGCGACTTTCATCAAAAGAGGTAGCAAATTGATCCCATAGTACCACAGATAGAGTATTTTTACTATGAAACAAAAAATCTCAATTTAGTATAGGAATTTTTATTACATTCAAGTACGATAATTTAGAAATAAAAATTGCTTATTGTGAATCCTGTATCTCCATATTCCTTATTGGAGTGAGAGCTTGCCCGATATATTTTTGAGTGAATTCGCTGATGGTAGTGATTCTACCCATAACATCTAAGAGATATAAGTCAGATAATTATAAGGAAAGCACAATTAATTCTGTAACGATTCGGCCCACTAGCAATAATAACTCATTAGGCCAAACCACAATCCAAAATACTTAAGCCCAATTATTATTATTAGTGTCCATGTCTCTTATATACTCAATCCCAACTCCATTATTGTAGTGCACCGACTCCGTGAAATAGCGAAGTGCGGTGAAATTACTCGTAACGCGTTTAAAATGTGATTATGAGTGAGTTCGGAGTGTTTCAGTTCGAAGCAAAAGCCATCGTGTCGAAAAGTGAGTTGACGGTGCGGGAATTGGGAGCTTCAGACTTGTGAAGCTCATAGTTTGCATTGTGTTCCGGAACTCCCCCTTGTGTACCAGAACCAAAGGAGAAAGACCCAAGTCGTGAAGCTCATGGTTTGTGCTGTGTTCCGGTACAAGCTCATGGTTTGTGCTGTGTTCCGGTACACCCATTGTGTAGAGTACCGGGACTTCAGACAGCGCGCCGACCACATACGATGGCCTGGAGTGGTGAGATTGCCTCGGACGGACATGTTGCATCTGAGTTTATAGTTGATGCCGGGTTGATTTGGATCAACGCAGAAGCTCCAGCTCGATTCGGGATTTTTCCGGGCTTTGTATGCCGATTGAGGATGAGATTTGGAATTACCGACTTCACAGTGGAGCGCCGAAAATTCGGGAACACTTGGAACAGGTATATATTCAGTTTACAGCGCAGTTCGGGAGGTTACGGACTGACGCGGAGGATCCGGAGGTAAAAAGTGAGTCGGAATTGACAGTTTCGGAGCCGGTTTTTAAATTGAGCACCCCGACTCAACGGATGAGCTTTTTGAAGAGAAAAAGCTGTGGGCACGTGTACTTTCAAATTACAGCAGAGTTCGGGAGGTTCCGGACAGCGGCGGAGGGCCCGAAGGCAAAAAGTGAGTTGAAGAGGGCCTTTTTGGATTATTTTATTAATATAATTAATTTGGATTTGCTAATTAAAGGAGCTTTTTGCTTGGTGGCACAGTGGAGGCTGATGTAGGTTTTGGAATTGATGTAAGTAAATTTTTGCTCTTTAAATTTTAAGCAATTACTTACCTTAATTGAGATTTAATTAAGGTGACTTAATTAGTGAAGCATCTGTAGCTTCCTCTATTTGGTGGTGACCTTATCCACTTGCCACGTCATCATCCCCAACCTCCCACTCCTCTAAGGGCTTCGTGGTAGCAGAGAAAGAAAGAAAGAAAGAAGAAAGGAGAGGGAAGGAGAGGAAGAAGGAGAGGAAGAAGAACATGGTGGTTTTGGAGTTTGCTTCGTCGAGGACTCCCCCGTTGTGGCCGTGAGGAGCGTGGACGCATCTTTGAGGTGGGTAAATTGATGTTTTATTTTTATTTGGAAATTAAATGTTAGAGTTTTGAGCTTTGGTAATTTTATTTGGGCTTTTGGAATTTGTTTGGAGCCATTGGGAATTTTGTTGGGTTTTTAGAAGCTAAAAATGGATTTTAGGGGATTTTAGTGCTTTGAGGATTTTTTGGAAAAAAAAAATCTTGGAGATAAAAGAGGGTTTTTGTGGGATTTTTATTTGAATTAAAAAGGAAAAGTTTAAAAATTTATTTTAAAAATTTTCTGGGATTTTTTAGAATTTTTTTTAAATTTTTTTTTAATTTTTTCGTCGCCGCTGCGCGCGGCGCTGCCTGGCCGCGCGCAGGCCCCGCGGGCCGCGCGTGGGCCGCGCGGGCCTGCGCGTGCGCGCGCGGGCCTGCGCGGGCGCGCGGGCCCCGCGCGGGCGCGCACCGCTGCGCGCAGCGGGCCGCGCGCGGCGGGCTGCGCGCAGCGCCGCTGGGCGCCGCGCGCAGCGCCGCAGGGGCGCTGCGCGGAGCGCTCCGGCGCCGCGCGGCGGGCCCCTGCTCCGCTCGGCCGGTTCCTTGGGCCGCGCGTCCGCCGTCTTCGTCGCTCGGCGTGCCCCGGGACTTCGTCGACGCCTCGGTTTGCGTGCCGGCCCCGTTTTTCTGCCGACGGAGGCCGGTTTTGCCGTCGGACGCTGTTTTTCGCCGACGGAGGCCGTTTTTTTTCGCCGTCGACCGCTGATTTTCGCCGTCGACCGCCGTTTTCGCCGCCACGAGCTGTTTTTCGCCGTCGACAGCTGTTTTCGCCGTCGACCGCCGTTTTCGCCGCCGCGAGCTGTTTTTCGCCGTCGACAGCTGTTTTTCGCCGTCGACCGCCGTTTTCGCCGCCGCGAGCTGTTTTTCGCCGTCGACAGCTGTTTTTTCGCCGTCGACCGCCGTTTTCGCCGCCGCGAGCTGTTTTTCGCCGTCGACAGCTGTTTTTCGCCGTCGACCGCCGTTTTCGCCGCCGCGAGCTGTTTTTCGCCGTCGACTGCTGGTTTTCGCCGTCGACCGCCGTTTTCGCCGCCGCGAGCTGTTTTTCGCCGTCGACTGCTGGTTTTCGCCGTCGACCGCCGTTTTCGCCGCCGCGAGCTGTTTTTCGCCGTCGACCGCTGATTTTCGCCGTCGACCGCCGTTTTCGCCGCCGCTAGCTGTTTTTCGCCGTCGACCGCTGTTTTTCGCCGTCGACCGCCGTTTTCGCGCCGCGAGCTGTTTTTCGCCGTCGACCGCTGTTTTTCGCCGTCGACCGCTGTTTTCACCGCCGTGAGCTGTTTTTCGCCGTCGACCGCTGTTTTCGCTGTCGGAGTCTGTTTTTCTCCGACGGAGGCTGTTTTTCGCCGATGAAGGCTGTTTTTCGCGCCGTGCGCTGTTTTTCGCCGATGAAGGGCTGTTTTCGCGCCGCGCGCTGTTTTTCGCTAATGGAGGCTGTTTTTCGTCGCCGGATGCTTGATTTTCGACCGTTTTGACTGATTTTGCGATTTCTTCTTTCCTGGCAGTTTGCAGTGTAGTTTTAGCATCTGACTGGGACGCGACCTTGTGATTCCGTTTTTGCGTGCGGGTTCCGGCATCGTACTTCGGGTTGCGTGCGGACCTCGTGGAGACAAGGTAAGCCCGCTGAGCCCAATTGCAAGTGTCGACAAGCAATTGGGGCGATCTGAGGTGGGTTGGTTTTCTCTCCAAGTCTTCGGACTTCCTTCTAATTCTATTATAATAGGATTGCATGCTAGTTTAAGTGTTTTCTTGGAACTTGACTAGCACCCCCGTCATATGTTGCATGTGTTCAACCAGACCAATAGAGAACCTTAATCTGGGCTAGGTTCTTTTGTGCTTTAGACATCCCACACATGGCATTTCCTTCTGGACATAGAGTTCCTCGCCCGGGTAGTGGGCCGAGCGGTCAGAGTTTTGCGGGATGGGTGTTTCACTCGGGCCTGGGGGCTGAGTGGGGTCTGGTGGCTGTGTTAGGCCAGTGTTGGTGGTTTGGGAACCGTTTAGAGTAAACGGTGGTCCCGGGTTTCTAGTTGTGACGTCGTTTTCTCGTTACTACCACGTTGTGATCGTGGAGTACGTATGCTATCAGGACCTTGAACCCAGAATGCTTTTGAACTCTCATGATTTTGGTATACCAGTGTTTTCCTTCCGTATTCCT
Organism: Tillandsia fasciculata; assembly: GCA_029168755.2. Taxonomy (NCBI): domain Eukaryota; kingdom Viridiplantae; phylum Streptophyta; class Magnoliopsida; order Poales; family Bromeliaceae; genus Tillandsia; species Tillandsia fasciculata. The sequence goes on from CM054941.1 coordinate 12,130,042, forward strand.
AAGGGTCGCCGGAGCTTGTTCTTGTTTGATTGGGCGAAGGTGTCACCCTTGGGAGTTCGGGAAACAAACTCGTTTTCAACTGATTTTCTCAAGAACTAAAATCCATAAAAGCTGGTTTTTCTCAATTTAAGATAGTTTTCAAAAGGGTAAATTTTACCCTCACCCCAAGGGGGTTGAGGAGAAATGATATTTCTTTATAAAGGTCATCTTTTTACTAAATTCCCTCATCCGCCAGGGCGGGGGATCTGGGTTCTAAGGGCTGATTTCGTCTTGGGCCGAAAACAACGGGAGGCGACACCTATAGCCGGTTCTTGTTTGATTGGGGTCGTAGGTAGTAGACTCCCGGGGTTTTCGGACTCTGTGCAGTTCTAGCTGTGGAGCATCTCCAGCCGTGAGTTATGAGTTTGAGTTGAGATAGTTGCCCACTTTAACCGAGAGGGGCCGAATCCCTGAACGGTAAAGGATCGAGAACTTCGATAGGCTGAGCCTAGAGTCTGTTCTTGTTTGATTGGGGTTCTAGGCACCGGTCTATCGGGATTCTCGGACCTTGCCGCGTCAGTCGGCTCTGCTCGTCTATGAGTGGGGTGTCGTTGTGGGAGCCGTATGGAGTGACGGCGGTCCCAGCTGTGTAGTACCTTCTTGAGTGAGTTGTGTTGTGAGGTTGAGTCGTGGAGGGTTCTCCGACTGAGTTGTGCTTTGAGCATCGAGATACCGATCTGTTTGATCGTGGATTATAGCCTGCTGAGCCTGGCATTTCATGCCAGTTATGAGATACTTGTGATACTTGAGTTCGTTGGGGTCGCTCCCCTCGAGCTACGCCCCGGGTGCGATGATGATACCGAGCCTGACGAGGCTGCGATGATGCGACTAGTTGATACACTAGAGTTCGCTTGAGATTGAGATAGTCCTTGAGGGACACCCTACGTAAGACCAAGTCCTGTTTGGGCGTAGTGGCAGTAGGTGAGCGCAGGCTGTTTGACTGGTCCAAAGTGGGACAGTCATTGAGATTGGGTGACATTGAGAGAGTGTTGCATATCATGTGTTGTAGTAGAGTTTTCTTTGAGTATAGTACTTGTGACATATTGTCAGTAGTGAGTGGATGCATACCATCATCTGTGTTCTTTCTTGTTGAGCATAGTAGATAGAGGCATGATAGCTGTAGATATTTTCCAGCTTATACTTTCATTATATCAGTTCCATTCTGTTATCTTATGCCTCTAGTAGACTTAGTGGGCAGACCGTGGTTCTTGGAGACGGTACCCACTGAGAACTACTGTAGGATGTAGTTCTCACACCCTCTGTCGGTGACAGGTTGCTGAGGCTTTCTTCCGTTCCTGCCCGAGCTGGCTTGACGGACCGAGGACAGGGAGTCGCGAGATAGTTCCCCTACCAGCATTGTTACTTTAGAGTGAGGTAGTTGTACCATCCCGGACTGTGGGAGTTGATCATGTATGGTTATTTCTAGTTTTAGCTATCTCCCCTTTGGATTTGTAGATGTTGTATAGGTTGTTTCTATTTGTATCATCTTGTATTCGGGAGATAGACTTGTATTTATTTTCAGCTTTTTAGTAGTGAGATTTTATATTACAGCTTTTATTACCCGCTCTGATATCTGTATAGCTGTAGTTCTATCTTTTGCAGGTTAGACGCTTCGTCTGTACGGCAGTTTCCGTACAGATGGCGGATCTGTTAGCGAGCCCGGGTCGCAGTTTCGACCCCGGGGCGTGACACATTGTGTACCGGAACCAGGTGAAGAAACCCAAGCTTTAAGCTCTCGGGTTGAAGGGGATGTGGCTGTGTACCGGAACCCAGATCCCTGTGTACCGGTACTCAAGGTCGAGTACCTGTATGTTAAGGAATTTATATTGGCATATTTCGTGAAGTATTTTAAGTCTTGAAGATTGAAGATGAAGAATTGTGGATCATATACATTAATTTCAAGAAGAATGAATTCAAAAGGATCACGTATGTTTAACTAAATAATTTTGGTGATCCGAATACATTCTTGTAGTTTAGAAACACTTGGAAAATTTTTCATTGCATAAAAATCAAAAACTGGACAAGTTGGATGTTTAGGATCCGGATCAGACCATTCCAGTCCGGACCCCGAACATAGTTTAGTTTATGTGGAATTCCAGTCCGGAACAGCCTTTGCTCAGTCCGGACCCCGAACTATGTGTTTGCTGAAATTGCATGAATAGTCCAGATCAGAGAATTCCAGTCCGGACTCCGAACTTGTTTTTCTGGAAAAGTTCTGTCTAAAGACGATAGTCCGGATCAGATTTAATCCAGTTTGGACCGCCGATCGGGAAAATTTCAGATAAGGTAGTTTTTGATTCTTATATCTTTTCAAAGATTTCTAGCCTATAAATAAATCCTAATTTCACATCTAGGATAACCGAATAATCGAGAAAAAGGATAAAAAGGGAGATAATCAAAGTCCACATATAGAGAAGAAAGGAAAACATGATCAATCATATGTTTCTTCATCTATATTGATCAATTTGATTCTAGGGTTTCCAAACTCCTATTTTTTGTAGAATCAAATTGAAGAATACTTAGATGGTATTTTCTGATCTATCTTTGATCTAAGTATTCGGCGGATTATCATCACCAACAAAGCAACGATTTTCCCAAAAATCGGCGCATGGATTCGCGTGGCCTTGTGGATTCAAGGTGCTACCGCTCTCGTGGATTCGGAGCGAGGTACGTTCGTGTGATCGATACGTACTACATTGGTGAAGACCGTGGATTCGGTTGGACGTCGTGGATTCGACGTTGGACTTCGTGGATTCGAAGTTGGATGCAAATTGTGGATTCGAGGAGCGTTGTGGAGTGAGCGGAGAAGATCAACTAGGAGCGTATGAAAAAGGTTTAGTCGTAGGGTTACGGTAAATCACCTTGTACGTGTTTAATCTTAGTGGATTTCGCCGTGTTATCGGTCCCGTGGTTTTTTACTCCTGTGATGGAGTTTTACACGTAAAATCTTGCGTACTTATTTATTTTTCGCATTGGGTTATTTTTTACGCAACGATTTGGTTTGTTTATTGTTTACACCTATTCACCCCCCCCTCTAGGTGGTTTTTTCCCTATTCAGATCCATATTAGCATAACCCACAAGTGGTATCAGAGCGGGAATAGGGTTGTAAACAATGGTTGAAGGTGGAAACATCAACAGACCACCGTTCTTCGATGGAACAAATTATGCATATTGGAAAGTACGCATGAGAACGTTTTTAATTTCCATTGATGAACGGGTTTGACAATCAATTGAGTTTGGATAGACAAATCATACTGAGATTATTATCGATGTTGTCATCATCAAACCAAGGTCGAAGTGGACTAAGGAAGAAATTGATGCTTCTTCTTACAACGGCAAAGGAATTAATGCTTTATTTAATGCCTTGTCACAAACCGAGTTCTCTCGCGTCTCGGCATGTGAGACTGCGAAAGAAATCTGGGATACTCTACAAGTTACACATAAGGGTACAAGTTTAGTCAAGATTCAAAAACTGCAAATGCTTACGAGCAAATTTGATTTAATTCATATGTCAGAAAATGAATCGTTCACAGATTATTATACACGATTGCAAGATATCGTTAATACATGTGCTAACTTGGGGAAAAAAATTTCAGAATCTAAAGTTGTAAGAAAGATATTGAGAACTCTTCCTGAAAGATTTCGCCCTAAGGTCGCAGCCATTGAAACAGTAAAACACCCGGACGAAATCAAGATAGAAGAATTAGTTGGTGCACTTCAAACGTATGAAATGATTTTTCCTACTAACTATTCTTCTAGAAAGCCTTCCTCTTCTTCTAAGTCTTCAGGTTTTGCATTGAAATCAACAAAAGAAGAAGACGTAGATTCATCCTCCTCAGATGCTGATGATAATTTATCAATGGAGGATTTCGAGAAACCGATTGCATTCTTGATAAGGAAATTTCGCCGAAGCTTTCGAAGGGAAAATTCAAGCAAACCAACATCCTTCGTTAAGTCCAAGAAAGGCAAAGGAAATTCAAGCTTTAAATCAAGAAAGCAAGAGGGTTCTTCAAAGGAAAAGAACACCGAGGGACAAATCCAGTGCTTCAAATGCCGAGGTTATGGCCATATCTCAACGGAGTGTCCCAACAAGAATCCGTCAAAGAAGAAGGCTATGCAAGTCGTCACATGGGATGACACTTCCACTTTCGATGAGTCATTTTCCAGTGATGAGGATAACAACGCCACAGCATTCATGGCGTCCACAACTTCACCTTTCGTGTGTTTTTCAACAACTTCCTCTGGTTCATTATCCATCTCCTCCGTGAATGAAAAAACTGCAACGGATGATGAATCGAGCGATTTCGAAGGTGAAGACTTTGCTTTTGCCTACCATAAATTATTGAAGGATTCTAAGAAATTGGCAAAGCATAACAAGAGTTTGAGAAGAAGGTTGTGGGATCTTGAAGAACAATCTAAAAGGGCAACTTCTTTCTCAAACGCTCTTGAAGAGGAAAGGGATAATTTGATCAAGATAAACGCCTCCCTTCAAGAGAAGAATGAGCATTTCGAGAAGGAACATATCAAATTGGTGGATAAAGCTAATTACTTCTTGAAACTCCACTCCGAGGCTCAACAAGAAAAATTGGACATGATGAAGACCATATTCCAATTTAAGGAAGATTTGAAACGATTCTCTTCTAGAAGGAGCAAGTTGGATAAATTGCTTGGTCTTGGTCAATCGAATCGTTTGGGTCTTGGATATGATCGAACTGGTGAGGATCCAAGTTCGAGCAAGACGGTTTTTGTGCCCTAGTCGGTTGCGCCTCCTCCGACGAAAATCATCGCATCCAACGTTAACAAGTCTACCTCAATTCTGTCAGGATCAAATCCTTCCAAGGTATGTTTTCGTTGTGGTTTTGCAGGGCACATAAGACGGAATTGCAAGTTTGGAGTCAAGCGGACAAATCAAGCAAGACTTGCAACAACTACCAACAAGTTCGTCCACCAGAATTTTCGCAAGAACCATCCAAAGGTGAAGAACAATGGTAGTACACCCCACAAGACGACGTCATCATGGATACCAAAGAAAAGTGATCAAACGTACAAGACGCGTTCACCAAAGAGATCAACGTCACAATCATTGCCGACGTATTCCAAAACTCGTAATGTTTGGGTGCGCAAAGGTAAACTCTTCCCTTGTCTTGTCATTCATACATCACTACATGCATATGACAATTCGTCTTGGTATCTGGATAGTGGATGTTCCCGTCGCATGACTGGTGATAAAAACTATTTTCAAACTTTAGAGAAAACCTCCGAAGGACTTGTAGTTTTCGGAGATGGACGATCTTCAAAAATAGTTGGCAAAGGAACAATTGCTATTCCAGATGGCCCGGTTTTGAACAATGTTTTGTTTGTTGAAAGCCTTAAGACTAACCTCATAAGCATTAGTCAATTGTGTGATAATAGTTTCTCAGTTAATTTCTCTTCTGTTGAATGCATTGTAACTGACGAAAACCATTCATTCTTTTTGAAAGGGGTTAGATCTCAAAATAACTGCTAAGTTCCTAATAAATTTTCTGAACATTGTAATCTAGTGTCACTTGATAATGAAATACTTTGGCATGAAAGACTAGGTCACATAAATTTTAAGGAACTATCTAGAATATCTAACAAAGATATAGTTAGAGGTGTTACTAAATTGAACTTCAAAGAAAATCTTGTGTGTGGTGGTTGTCAAAAGGGAAAACAAACTAGATCCATTCACAAAAATTTGAACCATGTAGGAACCAAACGGCCATTAGAATTATTACATATGGACTTAATGGGGCCGACTCATCAACCAAGTTTGGGAGGTAAATGGTATATTTTTCTTTTGGTTGATGATTACTCTAGATATTCATGAGTAGCATTTTTAAAAGAGAAAGAGGATACTTTCGATTCTTTTCATGAGATTTGTCATCGTATTATGATTGAGAAGAATGAAAAGATCGTTCGTGTTCGGAGTGATAGAGATGGAGAATTCATCAATTCTAAGTTCATTGATTTTTGCACTTCAAACGGCATAAAATATGAATTCTTTGCGCCTTATACACCGCAACAGAACGGTGTAGTCGAGCGCAAAAATAGAGTTGTTCAAGAGATGGCGCGTGTTATGCTTCATAGCCGGAAACTTCCGTTACACTTTTTGGCTGAAGCAGTTAACACCGCAGTCTATGTGATCAATCGCATCTATTTGCGCCCGGGTACTTTGAATACCCCCTATGAACTTTGGTTCAATAGAAAACCAAATATAAAATATTTTCATATCTTTGGGAGTCGCTGTTACATTTTACGCGATCGAGAAAATCTTAGAAAATTCGACTCTCGAAGTGATGAAGAAATTTTTATGGGTTATTCTACAAACAGTAGAGCATATCGGGTATTTAACCTTGAATCTAAAACGATGATAGAATCTTTCAATGTTAAAGTAGATAAAGCTTATCATTTTTCTTCTGATAAATCTACTCCAGATATGTCTATTGATGATGAATCTCCTGCTAATGATATTGTATTTTTGCATGATAATTCTTCTGAAAATTTTGATGTATCTAATGGTTCTTCTAGTTCATCTAATGCGCAGGAATCATCACGAATTCCCCCGAGTACTTCGTTACCTCAAACGCTTCGAATCTCCATGGACCATCCGGAATCAAACATCATTGGAGATCCTCAAGAAGGAGTTAGAACTCGGAGACAATTGGTTTGTGGAGTTGCATGCTATGTCTCCATAATCGAACCAAAGAACGTTGATGAAGCTCTTCACGATGACTATTGGATTGAAGCAATGCAAGAAGAGCTCAATCAATTTGAAAGGAACAAAGTCTGGGAATTAACGAAGCCCCCGAAGCAACAAAACATAATCGGTACAAAATAGATTTTCAAGAACAAGAAAAATGAAGAAGGTACCGCTATTCGGAACAAAGCAAGTCTAGTTGCTCAGGGCTATTCACAAGTTGAAGGTATAGACTTTGATGAAACTTTCGCCCCGGTTGCTCATCTCGAGTCCATTCGTATTCTTTTTGCGATTGCTTGTCATTTCAAAATAAAACTTTTTCAAATGGATGTTAAGAGCGCATTTTTAAATGATTTTCTAAATGAGGAAGTTTATGTTGCTCAACCGAAAGGTTTCATTGATCATAAACTACCTAATCATGTTTTTTGATTGAAAAAGGTTTTTTACGGTCTAAAACAAGCACCGCGAGCATGGTATGAAAGATTGACAAAGCACCTTTTAGAAAAGGGCTATACTCGAGAGGGAGCCGATCGGACACTCTTTGTGAAGCACTTTCAGGACAATTTCATTGTAGCACAAATATATGTAGATGACATTGTGTTTGGTGCTACAAGAAATAACGATGCTTCAAAATTCGCCGAAACAATGGAAAGCGAATTTGAGATGTCCATGATGGGTGAGCTTACATATTTTCTTGGATTGCAAGTTAAGCAAAGTGAAGATGGCATATATTTATGTCAATCTAAGTATGCGAAGGAGTTGGTCAAGAAATTCGGATTGGAGAATTCTAAAGTGTAGAGCCCCAAATCCCCTAGCCGCTTTTCCCGTGAATCCACGTTGAGAAACACCTGTTATTGGTGTGTCGGGCCCGTAACGCATCAAGTGGATGTGTTTGATGGACTCAGTAAAGTTCCTGGATCAAGCCTGTCACTCGGCTGCTTTTGCCGAATTTTAGAAGTGGTTTCAGGCTGATCGGAGGTTGGATTTGGATTTAGCGCGGAAAAACGCTTGAAAACGGCTATTTGCTCGTATTTTTCTGAGTCCGAATGTCCAAAAAGGGCTCCCGGAAGTTTTTAGTAGATTCGGGTGCATGGGGGAGGCCGTAGACCGGCCGGACGCCACGTGGCGGCCTATTATTGGCCGGTTCAGGTTGCGTGGTCCACGGAGCGACGCGGGGTGGCGCATGGACCCAGCGCGGGGACACGTGGCGCCCCAGGAGTGGCCGGTGCGCGTTGCGCGGTCCACGGAACCCCGCGCGGGTGCATAGACCGGGCGTGGGGGACACGTGACAGCCGTTCATTGGCGGGCTCACGTGGGCGGTCCACGAAAGCGTGCGCGGCCGCCTCGGGATTCGTACACGCGTGGGGGGCAGGCGCGGCCGGCGAGGCACGTGGGCGGTTGGCGGGTCGCGCGGGCAGGCCACGTGGCGCCTTGCCATTGGCGGGCGCCACCTACCCGGTTGACCGGGCGCGGGACACGTGTCGCCGCCCTGGCGCGCTTGCATCGCTGTCCCGTGTTCGGTGGACACGTGTCGGATGTTGGTGAATCCGGGCTCTCTTTAGCGGGCTTTTGGGCGCGGTTTTTGGTGCCCGAATCATTCGGGCGCCCGAAAACCCGAACCCAAAATCCCTTTTTGGGCTGGGCCTATAAATAGGCCCCTTAGGCCTTCCTTTGTGGATTTTCTGGGCCTTTTCACAGGGAGTGTTCTATAGAGAAGTTGTTCACCCATTTGGTTTACACTTTGTGTAGAAGTTCCAGAATTTTTGGAGGACGCTACTTCGATGTCTACTGCGATTTGGCGCACTGCGACGCTCCTTCCTTTGCGGCCTTTTTCGTCGCGTTTCGGTCTACGGACTCTCCTGGGCTACCCCGAAGGAGTTTTTGGGTGATTCTTGCGCCTACGTCTTCACGACAGATAGGGCTACGACTTTTGTATTTTCAGCTTCTCCGTATTTCGAAGTTTTCTTGGGCTTTTCGGACCATTGTTGTGACCCCTTTTCTGTGGTGGAGTTTTGGACAGCACCGGAGGTTTTGTGGGTTTTCTCTGCACTCGAGAGTCGGAACGAGGAGTGCAAGTACTCGATTTGCATCTACGCATCACAAGGAACATCGTTGTAATTTTTCTGGATTTTTCTGAGGTTGTCTCGAAGGTGAAAATTATACTTTTTTTGGACGGATTACTGCAGACTTTTGATCATTGGAAGTTTCGCGTTTACCGCGGTGATTAAATTGTATCTTGGCCTACAGGTGTCGAACGGGATGAGTTGTAATATCACAACTTTTCGTGTAACGTTTACCCTCCTGCTAATAAAGTTAAGTTAGAGGAAACCGAATTAACGGATTTACTTAAGTTGATAATCTTGAGGTGCGGGTATTTTTCTGTGAAAGAGTTCGAAAAACGGTGAACGGTGGTGCGACCGGATCCGAATTCCGACTTACGGATCCCCCAGAAAGGGGTCTTTAGGATCGCGGTAACCGTAGTGTGCATCGAAATCCGTACAAAAGATCGTGCACGCTTTTTGAGAAGATAAGAAATTATCTCGTATGAATAAATAAATAATTAATTAAATATTAAATACCCGATGTGGATTTCTACGGTACGTACCAAGAAAGAGAAATCACTTTTCCCGAAAAGAAACCCTAGCCGTAGAGAAAAGAAAGAAAGAGGAAAAGAGAAACCCTAACCGGAAGAGAAAAGAAAGAACGAAGGAGAAAGCGGAGGGACCCGATCATCCCCGATCAACGTGGCGAGGCCGGGAGGGTGAACGGATCGCCTTCTCCGACGAAATCGCGGTAAGCGATGCTCTCTTCCGTTTTTGTTTAGGGGTTTTTCGTCGTTTTTGGTTTATCCGCCGCCGCCGCCGCCGTCCCGGGGCTGTACAAAGCCCACGCGGTCGGGCTACCCGCAGCGCCGCGCTGCAGGTGGCGCCGCGCGGGGCAAGCCTGCGCGGTCGGGCTGCCCGCAGCGCCGCGCGGGGCTGGCAAGCCCGCGCCGCGCTGCAAGCGGCGCCGCGCGGGGCAAGCCCGTGCGGTAGGGCCACCCGCAGCACCGCGCGTGGCTGGCGCCTGCGCCGCGCGGCCGGGCTGCCGCAGCGCCGCGCGGGGCTGGCGGCCCTGCAGCGCTGCAGGCCGCACCGCGCGAGGCTAGTGCCCGCGCGGTCGCGCCGCGGGTGGAGCCGCGCGGGGTTGGTCCCCGCGTGGCCGTGCCGCATGCGGCACCGCGCGGGGCTGGTGCCCGCGCGCCCGAGCCGTATGCGGTGCCGCGCGGGGCCGGTGCCCGCGCGGCCGCATGGCACGCAACGTTCCGGTGGTGGCCGCGTCGTCCGTCGCACGTCGTCGCCACCGCCGTGCCGAGTCTTTGGTAGTGTTTTTGGGTTTTGGACCCCATTTCTTTACAAGTGGTGTTTCTGTCTGACCGTGGTTTTTCTTGGGGACTTTCTTAGGTCCGAGTACCGATTGTGGGTGTATTTTGATCCCAGGTGTTCCGGTCAGCACTCGTCGAGGTGGGTACCTTTTGGTATTTTCGGTGTAATGTCGTTCTCGTGTATTTCGTGTGATTAAAGTAGATGTTTTGGTAAACTGTCTAACCCCATTGCATGTGAATCCCGTTTTATTTTCTAACTGAGGCGGCTGAGATCGCAGTACTATTTTATATGCTCGTATTTGCTTACACGCACACCGGCGGTCTGGCCACCGCACAGAGTGTATTTTTTCGGAAAGATGGTAAGATTACCCGTGTACCCCACGACTAGGGATGATGGGGACCCCTCACGGTGAGGCGACTGCTACTTGGGCAGTAGAGGGGTTGGAGGCACCAAGAATTGAGCACGGTATCTGGGGTTGTGGCCCAACATGTTTTAAATCTGGGGTAGGGGCCCAGCGTGATTGTGACAGGGATTTAGCGGTTCATGAGGGGGAAGTGAATGCTCTGGTGTATCGGTTTGTCTTTTCTGTTTATTGCATTTACTCGTTTAACATCTACTTTATCAGTCACTGACTACCCACACTGTGACAGGTCCGAGCAGGGGTGGGAACTGGGACGACGGTGAGGCAGCGGTTAAAGGACCCTAGCCATTAAGGCTATTAAACTTTACAGTTTTATGGTTATCTCTTTTTGTGTTTGGTTAGTATATCTGTGTTTACTTGTGAATGGTTTATTGTGGATGTTGGATTGAGATCTTAGTGTAGGAATGACCTATTATATCTGTGATTGTTGAGGTTTATGAATGCGGCTTGTTTCAAACATAAAAATGTTTTCAAAAGTGTTTTCAAACCAAGTGTCGTGTGGGCGCTGATTTCTAAACCCGTGGATTTATCCTTTCAAGCAAGGTTGCCGCTTAAAAGAGATTGCGAAAATGTTTTGTAAAATCGGGTGTCGGTGGACACCGTTTTCCAAACCTATGGATTTATCCTTTCGAAAAGTGTGGTGATTATGATTGTATGGTTAGGTGTGATATCTCCTTATTGTTGCTCAATGATTGCATGGTTAAAGTACTTTTCGTGCTCGGAACGCCGTACATATACAAAGGAGGCTCCGCCCGTTTGGGGAGTGAATTTGTATATGTGGCGGGTCTGGCGCGCACCGGAGGCAAGATTCATTTAAGGAAAAAAAAAAATATATGTGTACGTTTTCCGCTCTTTCAAAACCTCCGGGGCGTGACAGATGAACCTCCTGTAGTATCCTATTATGCCCAAGAATCCTTGCAGGCCCTTAAGTGAGGTTGACGTCGACCAATTAACCATTGCCTCAATCTTCGCCGGGTCGGTGGCCACTCCCTCGGGGGTGATTATATAGCCCAGATACTCCACCTTCTGTTGGCCAAAAAAATATTTCGATTTTTTCGCATAAAGCCGTTGCCGACGCAGTGTCTCCAGCACCTTCTCTATGTGTTCCTCGTGATCCTCCATGCTTTTACTATAGACCAAGATATTATCGAAAAAGACCAAAACAAACTTCCGTAGATATCCCGCAAAAACATCGTTCATCACTGACTGAAAAGTTGCTGGCACGTTGGTTAGCCCGAAGGGCATGACCAAGAACTCGTAGTGACCCGAGTGGGTCCGGAATGCAGTCTTGTAGATATCCTGGGGGCTCATCCTGATTTGATGGTAACCTGCTTGCAAATCAATTTTTGAAAAATAGCGCGACCCTCCCAATTCATCCAACAAGTCATCGATTAGAGGTATGAGGTACTTATCTTTCACTGTCCACTTGTTCAACTGTCGATAGTCGACACAGAATCTCCACGAGTTGTCTTTTTTTTTTACAAGTAACACCGGCGAGGCGTACGGGCTTGTACTCGGTTGAATAAGGGCTGATTCGATCATTTCCTCAATCTGTTTCTCAATCTCGTTCTTTTGTTCATAGGAGTAGTGGTATGGTCGAAGGTTGACGGGTTGGGCACCTCCTTGCAGGGGAATGTGGTGGTCCTGTCGCTGAATTGGGGGTAACCTACTTGACTCCCCGAACACTTCCCCATATCGCTGCAGCACTCCTTGAATCTTGGGAGGTATTATGTGCTCTTCGCCCTCGTTGATTTGGGAGATCCGCGTAATTGCACAGCAAGCTCCTTCTTGACAATCCGTGTACCATTCCTTCGCGGTGAGCATTTTCAACTTCGACCCCTCAGTCAGACCCTTGAGCATTAGTTGTCGTCCGTTTTCGTCGAGGGTCACTATGTTGTCGATGTAGTTGAAGGTAACCTTGCCGTATGTCTTTAACTAATCTATCCCAAGGACCATACTGGAGCCTTCGAGTCGTATAATCCTGAGATCAGTCTTGTAGGGTTGGTCGTTCATGTTCCAAGTGAACCCGGGGCACTTCAACTTGCTCAATATCTTGTGGCCGTTGGCTACAGTGACCAACATGAGCGCTGCTGCCTCTACCCTTGCCTTCACCTCCTTAGCTACCCGGAAATCCAGGAAGCTATGTGTGCTTCCCGTATCCACCAAGATCTTCAGGACCTTCTTACCCACTTCCCCTTAGATTTTAATGGTTTGTTGTTGGTTCTCTCCGTTTAAGGCATTGAAGGAAAGCCCCACTTCCTCGGGCCCTTCTTCTCCAGAGTTACCTCCGTCCTCTTCGATTTTTATTTCTTCTTCCAATTCCATCATGCAGTCCTCATCATAGACCTCTAGCATGTCGTCGGCCGCTGTCAGGCTAAACAAGGACTTGTTCTTACATTGATGCCCTTGGTAGTATCTGTCACCGCACTTGAAGTATAACCCGGCCGCTCTCCTCTGTTCAATTAATTGTTTGTTGCTTGTATACTGGGTTGCCCCACCACTTGAGTCTTGAGGCCTTTGCTTAGTTGCGGGTACTGCACCCTGGGGGTTTGAGTTAAGTGCCATCCTGGGGATGCTGTGTAGCTGGAAGGACCCTCCTGGCCCCCTAGTGGCCGTTCTACTCTTTCTGTGCATCATGTATATAGCTCGCTCATGCAGTTTTGCTTGTGCGAAGGCCGCTTCGAGGGTATCCGGATGTGCGATATCCATGAATGGCACTAGTTCCTCCCTTAACCCATTTATGTAGCATGAGATAAAATACTCCTCATCTAAGTGGGGGTTTTAGCTCAATAGTTGAGACCTTAGCTCCTCGAACTTCTCTTGATACCTTTCTACCGATTCGGTCTGCTTGTGTTTGCTAAACTCCCTAATAAGGTATCGCTCTCCCACATCGGCAAACCTTTTGCATATCGCCTTCGAAAACTCGTCCCAATTTACGCCGGGTCGGTTAATAAAGTATCCTTGTTTCCATATCCTTGCCTTCCCTGTTATGTGCATCGCGGCAATTCCGAGCCACTGCTGCCCAGGTAGTTGGTATATGTCGAAATATTGCTCGCAATTTTCTAACCACCCTTTGGGATCTTCGCCACTGAACATAGGGAATTCCAATTTTGGGTATGGCACGTGGGCTGGTTGTTGCGGTGCTCGGTTGACCCGAGGTAGCTTATCCTCTTCATTGAGCTCCGATAGCGTCGCAGGAGTGGGCAGGATACCCTTGCCTCTGCCTTCTCTAATGATCAGGGGCGTTGAGCTGCTTCCCTGTTGGTTATATTCCACTCCTTCGTCGCTAGTGGTGACCCTCGGCCCAGAGGTGAATCGAGATGGCTGAGTCGACAGCAGCCTCAGCAACTCTTCATGCCTTATCGCTGCCTCTATCTGCATTGCTTCGTAATGCATTCTTTCGGTGTTCTTGGCTTCATCAATCTGTTGGGTGAGTCCCTCGAACTGCTCCTGACAGTTAGTTGTCAACTCTTGCAGTCTTTCCTCGAGAGAGTTGACGTGTCACTTAAATCCTTCATCCTGGTACCTTCTACCATAGTAGTGTTTTTGGCTTATATACTTGAATCGATTTTTGCTCATTTTCCCAATTTTACTTGTCTTGTTCTTCCTGACTATCTATTTTGGACAGGTACTGCAGTATGCTATAGTGATTCGCTGAGGCGCCGATGATGCTAGACTGAGGCAAGCTGCGGAGTTTTATCGAACGTTGGCGAGCTTCCGCGTCTTCCCCAATCACTTGGTTGTAATTGGTTGTGTAGCTAGTTGTTGCCTTCGATGATTGCCTGTGTGCTTGTTATGCTGCTTGTGGTTGCCTTCCGGTTCTGGTTGCCTTCGATGAATTACGTGTGTATGTGTTATGTTGCTTGTTGTCTTCTGTTTCCTGGTTGCCTGATGCTTGTTGTTGCCTTGCTGCCTTCAGTTTCCTGGTTGCCTGATGCTTGTTGTTGCTTTGCTGGTTGATGATGGGTGCGCCGATCCCTGGGATCGTGCCGCTCTGATACCAGATTGTAAGGACCCGGACGACCTGCACCCGCCTATGATGAGGCTTTCTTGAGGTCTGGATGGCGGGAAGGATGATGGGATCCTCGAGACCGCGAACCGTGGTGGTTTGACCGGAATTTTAGAGAGGGAATGAGGTAAAGAGGTGGGTTGAGGGGGAAAGTAGGAGGAGGAGAAATAGAAGAAGAAGAAGAAGAAGAAGGTTGGGAGAAAATTATAATATTTCATTCATATCCCTTCTATTACATTGTATTATGTATATATAAGCTGTCTAGTGTGCTATAGCAAAACATGAATAGTTACATCTCTGGGGGTACATTGCAAAAGAGTAATTATAATGTAATTGGGCCTCTGGGCCGACATTGCGATGATTATGGGCTCTCTGGACTGGTGGCCAGTGTGAAGAGCTCCGGATCCCCGCCCGCACCCTCTGCTCGCCCGACCCGCTAAGCGGATCTAAGTACTCGCAAAGCTGCCTCCTCAAATCCATCTCATACGAAGCCTTAGATCCTGTCGCCCACCTCATACGAAGCCTTAGGAGGTCCTATAATTGCAAAAGAGTAATTATAATGTAATTGGGCCTCTGGGCCGGCATTGCGATGATTGTGGGCTCTCTGGACTGGCGGCCCGTGTGAAGAGCTCCGGATCCCCGCCCGCATCCCCTGCTCGCCCGACCCGCTAAGCGGATCTAAGTAGTCCCAAAGCTGCCTCCTCAAATCCACCTCATACGAAGCCTTAGATCCTGTCGCCCTCTTCTCCTTCGCTGCGTGGTTGCCCTAGCTTCTTCCCCGCCGGAGTTGCTCCCCTCCATCTGCTGCGAACTACTTACCTTCTTCTACTTGTTGTAAGAAAAACTCTACTTTACTCATCTACTCCTAACTACTCCTTATTTCTTCAGGCGTAACACGCGCGCGTTGGAGGTGGATGATGAAGCGCGGTGGATAAAGGCGATCAGAGAGAGAGAAAGAGAGAGAGGAGGAGGTGGATGATGAAGCGCGCGCCCGTCGCGTTCGGTGAAGAGGTGCGCGTTCAGATGATGGATTTAAAATAATTTAAAAAATAATTTAAATGGGTTTAAGATAATGAGTTTAGATGGGTTTAAGAGGATGGGCGTGATTGGATGGATGAAGAGGATGAATTCAAATGGGTTTTGAAGATGCTCATGAGTGGATTTTTGTCCTGATGGGCTTTTAGGCCTGTTCGGTAATTTTGAAAGAATGCTACTTAATATTAATAATGATACTTTTGAAGTATCGTTATAATTTAATTAATAACAAACATTGTTATAATTTGATTAATTAATTATTTATTGATGATTTTTTTTAAGCATCATTAATTAATTATTTATTAATATTTTTTTAAGCGTCGTAAATTAATTATTTATTGACGTTTTATTTTGAAGTGTCGTTAATTAATTATTTATTACCCACGCTTAATTATAGTGTCGGTATATAACAAATATTAAAAATGCTAGAGTAAAGCTCCGTTTAAAAAGCGTCGGTATTGACATATTTTGTTATAGTAATATTACAGTTTTTACAAAGAGCATAAGATTAAAAATGTTAGTTTTTTACTTCTGTCCATTGTTCCTACGACCAAAACAGACATGGTTGTTAAAATTGTCAATGACAATTTCTAGTTTGGGTTTTTCTTTTTTTTCCACTTTTGCTTTTGAGTCCTATGCATATTTCTTCCTTTCTGGTAGAATTAGTTTAACTATGGGCTCATTCCCCAGTTGAAGAACGAACATATCCTATTACACTTATTTGGGACCACGTTTATACCAACACCTTAATAAAATATTAAAGAATTTAGAATTTAACAAATACATGCTTTCCCAGTGAAAATTTAGAACTAATGCCTTATCTAGCCTCCTTGAAAAAGAAAAAAAAAAAAAAAAAAAAATCCAATCTAGTCTTCTTTTTAAAAAAAATTCCTAACCTAGTCTTATGTGGATGGATTAAAATAGAAAAAGTAACTAAATAATAATTATATAAATTTATATATTAATTAGGAGAGAGAAATTATTTTTTTCTCTCTCCTCTCCCACTTTTCAAGGCATCCATATCTATTGTGTATTTAAATTACTTTTACTTTTATATTATATATAATTATATTATTTGTACATCATATTAATTTTTTGATCATATCAAATGATACGTCAAGTGTGCAAATCAGATAATTAATTATTTTATGTATAATTATATTATTTTCAGTCATGTCAATATTATATTTAGTGTACATTCATATTAGGTGTTTGATCGAGTGTTTAATAATAATAATAATATTATTATATTTATTTATATCTATTATATAATGTACAATAATATTATTTTGTATTATATTTGTTTTTCGTAATGTTAAATTTTATTTTTGAGTATATAGTTTTATCATATGTTTAATAATATCAATTATATAATTAAATTAAATAATAATTTAAATTAATAAGTATTATTAAATTACTTGAGATGTGGGGTAGGAGAGAGGGAGAAAATTTTTTTTTCTCTCCTGATTAACACATAAATTATATAACTATTATTCAGTTACTTTTTCTATTTTAATCCATCCAAATATACTTTTTTTTATTCTAATCCATCCAAATGAGATTAGATTAAGAATATTTTTTAGAAGAAGGCTAGATTATTTTTTTTTTTTTTTTTTTTTTTTTTTTTTCCGGAAGGCTAGATGAAGCATTAGCTTTAAAATTTAAGGCTTGGAATCAGCAGTGTTGCCTATGATTCTTTTTGTTTGCATGGAATGAAGGCTGCTTATGGCATCATTTGTCAATATTACACTTTGAGAAGAGAACTTGAGATTAAAGATATGTTAGCCAAATTAGACATGTTAAAACGATTTTTTTTAGAACCAGCGGAACCCCAAATTTGTTTCTGTCGCTCGAAATTCCTGTAATGGACAAGCCACACGTAAGTCAGGATCCTATTGAATATAAATTGACTTTCTTGGTAATTAAACTTTGTAAATCATCATGTCCTTTCTCACATTATGCTCTGCATCATTAATAGGGAAATCATTCGGTCAACATAACAGTAGATTATTTATTGGTGCCCTGGGGGAGCTCTACTTTTTTATATTTAGCATTTGATAAAAGGTGTATTACACTAAATAACTCAAAAACTGTATAACACAAAAAAAAGTAACTCAATTAAATTCATAGTGGTACTGTAGTGTTATACCGAGCATAGCTATTTTTTCATGCATGTTAGACCTGGCAGTAGCTGTTTCTTCTTTATATCTTGAAAGCCCATATATTTCTGTGGAATCTATAATGATATCAACTTTTGACGGAGACTGTTGATGTATAATAGCAAATTTAGGTAGCCCTATAAGTGTTTATTTTCTAAATTCACGATGAATTTAATGAAATTTGGCAATGTGGCTGAAAACACTGACAAGTAGATTAGGCGACATGAGTTGGCAATTCACTACATGTAATGAACTGACACCTTACACTGAAAAAGGCAACACTACCAAAACCCAGATAGGCTTATCACTCTTGTTTACTCAAGCATCTTGAGAACCTCTGCCATTGTTGGTCTCTTGGAGGGATCTGATTCTAGGCATTTTTCTGCAACACTGAACACTTTCTTAACCTCTTCAAGAGGAAAACACTCCATGGCATCATCAATTGCATGTTCTTCCCTCCTTTCTTCTACAATTTCTTTCACCTGCCACATCACATGTTTTGTAGCATGTTTTGTAATAGTTATAAGATGTCATCTGACAAGTATGGAAATATGGGTTAATTGCACCATTAGTCCCCAGCCTTTATCCAAATTGTCACTTTGATGCCCAGCCTTTTACTTTTTGCAATTAGGTCCCTAAGGTCTATTCGTTCCAATCAAGTCTCTTTGTGAAAAGGCCCGTAGACTCGGACAAAAATTGCGATGTTGCAAAGTTCAGTGTTGATGTGGCAAGCAGGTTTGATGCTAACATGGCAATTTCCATCAGAAAATGCTTCTTGTACACCCCAAATATGGTCAGGGTGGGGGTGAATTTCACTAGTCACTTTAAAGTGACTAGTGAATTACATCCCACCCTAAGATAGGTGGGATATAAATCATACATCCAAAAATCGGTGTACGGGTAGCATTGCTCATTTTCATCCGAACTAAGGAACTTTTTGACTGATGTGACTTGATTGAAACAACTAATGTATTAGAGAACCTGCTTTTAAAAATTTGTAATTCAAGGCCCAAAATGGAAACTCTGGTAAAGGTTGGAGAATAGTGATGTAATTAACCTTCAAATGAAACTGGGAGAAAGAAAAATATCTTCATTGATATTCATTATTACTGACAAATTAAATATAAATAATAAATATTTCATTGGGATAGCAGAATTTATGAGATTGCATTTATACTGGTAATCAGGGCTAGGAAAAACTAACAGAAATGTTTGTTGTATGAAGAAATACAATTTATTTAATCCTATAAAGCTCGTGTATGACTACTATACTAGGGCAACTGTAAACTTTCTCAAAGCCAAGGCAACAGTTTTGTGTGTACATTGCTTGATTAGCTGAACTGTGATTATGTTGATTGTGACATTAAGAGAAATTTATTCTGATATTTAATACAAGTGAGTGGCTGGTAATAGCATTCCATTTAGCCGTTATCTAGATTGAGAAAGAAAAAGAACTATCGAGAATGTTGGGAAATATATATTTGAAGATTCCAATTCAATGAATCAATTTTATACAAAAATAAAATCAGAGAAAGTGTTGGCATGCATAAAAGATGATGTGTTTTCTAACTTTGACATGACTATTTTGTGGTCTACACTAACTAAAATCTGCATAATCTGAATGATTTGACATCTCTAAATCACAGATTGTAGCATATTATCTGTTGTTACATAAAAAGTTTGAAACCATCCTACTGTTTTATTGATTTGACAACGAACTGGAAGAATCCCAGCAGAAAATAGTATCGTATTGAGGAACTTCGATAGTTATCACCTTAAGATAAGAACATAATCTTCCAAGGAATTATTGGGAAGATCTGTCAGAATAATAGTGGGTATTTATCGTTGCAAAGTTGGCTTGAAAATATAACTAACCTGCAGCTCAGAGTGCATAACTGAACCTAAATGAAGTAACGAAGCAAATGGTTTTTTTTTTTTTTTTTTTTTTTTTTTGAGAGAAAGATAGCATGCTACCGCTTCGTTTATTTTGAAATAAATTTAGCTGAAAATGTGAAGCAACGAGGCTTCGAACTCGGGTCACGGGTATCAACCACCAAGCCCTTTACCACTTGCACTAGGGACAGCTGTTTTTTTCTTCCTTGGTGTTGGCTGGTTATGAGTTATTGTGAATCCAGTTTGTAATATTGAACACTTGATGGACTGTCAAAGGCTCCATTCTTTACAAAGATTGATTGTGAAAATTAAGGGTGATGTCTTGTAGTTTATTTGTTTCTTTTCTAATTTCATGCGTAGGAAGTAACAGGACCTGGATGTCATAGCAATTTTTAGTTGAATTTTGAGAACATTTAGAAAGAAACTGATTAGAGAAGTGATATAAATATGATTATTTTGAGCTTAATGGATGGGAAAATTACCCAGGTTACTAGCTTGGTACCATTTTCGATAAATGATTCATCTGTTGGTCTTTTCCCTGTAAGTAGTTCAAGCAAGACCACACCAAAGCTATAAACGTCTCCCTTTGTTGTTGCTTTGCCCGTATCAAAGTACTCTGTCAATAGTAACAATAAGATTGTAATATCTAATCAGAGAGTGCAACAAAAAGCTTTTATGATCTTGCACTGCACCTGGAGCAAGATATCCGAAAGTTCCTGCAACAGCTGTTGAGACATGACTCTGGTCGGCTTCCATGAGGGTCGCCAATCCAAAATCAGACACCCTTGCTTCCATGTTTTGATTCAGCAGTATGTTGCTTGACTTGATATCCCTATGGATTATACGAGGAATACAATCATGATGAAGATATGATAAACCCCGTGCTGCACCTACAGCTATTCTGTACCTCGTTGTCCAATCTGTTGGCTCTTGTTTGCTTGATTTGTCTGTAAAAGTAGGTGTCAGAATTTGAACTTAACAAGTATTGCGTAAATAACATAGTTTAAATGGTAGGTCTTGGCCACATCAGTACCATGAAGTAATTTATCCAAACTTCCATTGGGCATTAGCTCATAAATGAGAAGATTAAACTGAGGCACTATATAATATCCATGGAGAGGGACAATATTCCTGTGCTTTATGTCACCCATTGCATTCAGCTCTCTTTCGAATCCACGATCTCTTTCACTGTCTCCTTTGTTCAGTTTTTTCACAGCAAATGCTATAGTATCATCTATCATTAACCTGTACACAGTACCATAACCGCCAGAACCGAGGATATCCTTGTTTGATAACCTCGTGATTTTCCTCATTAAAGATTTAGCACTAAGAGATTGTGTTGTGGTGGAACGAAACATTACCATCTTCCCACCTGTTGCAAGTAATGTTAGTTTGCTCTGTTTTATCTACATATCTGAAATCAAAAGTATAGTTTTACCTGATAAACTATTTTCAATGATTCGGCGCTTTCTAGCCCACTTTTTGTAGAGGAGGCATGAAATAATAATCTTTGATATGACGAATGCAACACAGCAAATCGTAATGTACAGCACCAAGGTTGGCCTCGCCATATTTCAATTATGCAACTCTGGGTTCACAATTCAGTGTCATTTATACTATCAGAATCTTCTTGAATACAAACAAGTTACTATTATATTGTTTTTCTGCATTACTCTGCTTCTAATTGCAACAACGCTTACAGATTTAATTCATATCTAGAAACCTTAAAACACAATATTGAAACAGAAGAGAAATGTGTCATACAACACATTGCCTATTCCTACTATCGAATCATTAAATGAGCTTGAGAACACTTAAATGGGTCGCTGATGGCAGCATGAATCTGTTGTTCTTATATTTGATCAGCAATTATGCAGTTCAACTTACCACTCAAAGTAACGCATTAGAAACTTATATTTATTACTTATTATTCAACAGGGAGGTGGCCTACCACAAGGACAACTGGAGCTGTGGATCCCTGTGACAATCTGCAAATGATATTTCCTCAAGAAAAGAGAGATCAGCTGTGTGAGAGAGGAAGAGTGGGAAGATGAGAGTAAGAGCTTTTGTGCATGGATTATAGAATGGGCAAATTAGGTGACAAGCTACTACGCTTCCTATTTTATGGGCGTAGATGGGCATTACCATTTTGACAAGTGTCCGTGATGAGATGTTAGGTGTCAAAGGGCGAGGAGCCCAACCAATCAAAATGGTTGAATCATGTGAAAGCTTGACCAAGAACCCTTGACCTTCGCTATCTGCGGCAACCTAATCTCATTTTGTCGCCAATATTTCCATTTTTTTCCAATATTCCCTGCACATCCTTTTTGTCAATGGGTCGATTTTGGAGCGGCTCTTACAGAACTCGAAAACAGAAGTCGAACTAAAAACGAAAACCCGTAACTATATGCGAATGAGGCCGAATATAAAATTTCAAAACAAAAAACTTGAATAAAACACGAAAAACTTGGGAAACTAAAAAACGGAATTCAAATATTTAATACGTTAAATATTATATATATATATATATATATATATATATATATATATAATTGAGCTCTTATGTATAACACCTGATTATTAGGGAAAGAGAGGAGGTAAGTAAAGTAGAAGATAGTTGTAGTGTCCTGGACTTTTTACAACCACTTACTTTAAACGTATATTTCGTTAGCGACTTTTGGGAATCTTGAATTAGTACTCGCGGATAATTTTCGGTGATAGGGCTCGAGAAGTAATGAACGGTGGTGCGATCGGATCTGAAATCCGACTCCCGGATCTCCCGAAATTGAATTTTGAAGTTCGCGGAGTGTGCAGCGCGCATCGAAAACTGTGCAACGCAATATGCATGCTTTTCGAGGCAACAGGGTAGGTTTCTTTTAGATCGGGTTAGCGACCGATTTTGGGCGTGTGCGAATCGGTTGATTATTTAACCTTCCTTTTAATCCAATATGTGGGCGTTTCGTGATTTGGGGTGTTGGGGGCTTTCCGTATGTCACGCCCCGGGGGTAACCAGAACCCGGGCCCGCCAACAGATCCGCCGTGTACACAGAATTTCCCATGTACACGAAGCGCTGGTAACCTGCTCAGATAGATAATATACAATAAAAGAGCATAACAGAGCTGAACTAATAGAACTAACCTCCCTGAATTAAACTGAAATAAACTTAACTGAAATAAAAGTACCCTCAGCTCACCATAATACAACCAGCTGGCCACAGCCAGACCCAAAAGTAAACTACTAAAGTCTGAGATACAAAAGGGGAGTACAGTAAAAGTCTAGCTAATCTCTCGCTCGGGGTAGACGATCTAGCTAGTCGGCAATCCTCTTACCTCGATCTGCCGCTGAAGGCCCAGCAGCTCCCACGGTCGACTCTGCAAAACAAAGGGGAAAGAGGACAAGAAAAAACAATAATGGGGGTGAGAACTACTAGATAAACCAGTAGCCTCCCCTAGTGGGTAAAACCTCGAATGCTGACAAACCCACTAGGACTATAAGAGGCAGAAAGGAAAGAACAGAGGTATGCAATAAAGACTGCAGGAAGGAACTACCAATACTATGCCTCTAAATGCAGTGCCAAAAAGATAACTGTATGTATGCAACTACAAGGCTGACTGCCCAAGGAAACCCAATCAGAGGACCAGAAAATACTGGCACTGCCTGCTCTGTCATCAATCGCAACTCATCAAGGTGCCCGGCGCTCGGCACGGTGTAAAGCCTACTCCGGAGTGGCACTCGAGGGGAGCGACCCACACGAGTAAAGTATGTAAAGTATCCCTGTATCACGTATCTCTGTATCAAGCATCTCTGTAACCAATGTCTCGCAATAGCAGGACTGGATCATGACTATGATCAAAGTGGGAATACTCCATCCACTAATGCAACCCCAATCCCCAATCTGATGTGATAATAACATCCGGTCAACCGCCCAAATCCGCGGTCACCGCTGAACCCATAGACCCCAATCTGATAAGGTAAAAACATCTGGTCAACCGCCTAACATCCGCGGTTGCCACTATGCCCTACAATCCCCAAGACGAGTCTAAACTGTCCCAGACTCAAGATCCGACTACACTATCTCAAGATCCCGATCCGACTCGATCATCATGCATCGATAGAGAAGAATAACAATAAACACATGTTTTCTCCTAAGTCAAATCCCATAATATAGTGTTGCAGTAAAATAGTGGCCTAACTAGCTGTCCAAATAAGCATGCAAGTGTTCTTTTTAAAAGCATTTGAAAAGCGACTAAGGTTTCATGTGAAGACTCATTTTAAAATATTATTGAGCTACTTAGTGGCATGCGGTTCAAGATATGGCAGTTGTCCAAATTTATTGTCCCAGATTTATCACATAGAAGCTATCAATTAATTTAGGGGGGCCTATGCAATAGGTTCATGTACCACAAGTTAACTGTCACATTTATAATTGTAGAACTCTTCTACTCCTAGTGAGCAAGTCAACGAAGAGGAAAGCGCAACCACCCACCTCGAAAAGCGTGTACAATGTACCCAGAAAATACCCGCTGTCTTCTAAACACACCGTCAGCTGTAACAATGTCCTACAGTATCACACAAGTGTACAAGGTGTAAATATAACAATTTCCAAACACACATTTGCTGTTTAAAATCAGCACGCAAAACGAGGAATTTTCACCTCTGTCCCGAGCTCCTAAAATCCCAGAAAAATCACGGTTGCGTTCCTCGCGAAAAATCACCCAAAATCGACTCTTGAATCGCCTCGATCCGATATTCCTACGCGGAGAAATAATTCGTCGAAGTTGCCGCTGTCCAAAAATCCAAACAGCAAAAAGGGGTGTCAAATCACCTCGGGAATCGTGCCAAGAAATCGGAATCCGGAGGAAACCATCAACACGGAAAACGAAGCCCTACCTCTTAGGAACACACTGGCGAAGAAATCGTCGGAATCGGGCTTCTGTACTGCGCAGGGGACTCCTCGGACTGAAATGCGACGATAACGGGCCGAAATGGGGGAAAACCGAGGCACACTGTAAAATCCGGAACGCCGCTGTCGATCTTCCCGAAAATCTGGGAACGCACCACGAGGTAGAAAAATCTGTGAGGAACAAACTCTCTTCAATGACCTCTCCCTGGTTCTCTCTCCTTTTCTCGGAAAAAGCCCAAGAAAGAGAGGGGGTGGAGGCCTATTTATAGGCCCAAAGAAACAATTGGGAAAATACCCAATGTGTCCCGATTTTCGGGCGTGAACAGTGCCCAGGCCCACTTTCGGGCGCGCACAGTGCGGCCCGGCCCAAGGATTTCGGGCGCGCACAGTGCGGCCCGGCCCAATCCAGCCCGCACACCGGATCCGGCCGCACGCAACCGCCGTCCGACCCGGTCCAGGGCCCGCCACGTGTCCGCCAACCAGGCGGCAGCCGTGCGGGCCCAACGGGGAGACGCCACGCGTCCCCCGTGATTGGCGGCGGGGTGGGCGCGCTCGCCAATCGCGTGGCGACACGCGTCCCCCCCCCGACCCGGCTGTCGGCGACCGCGTGCGCCCACGTGGGCCCATGTGCGGCGGCCTCCCACGCGCGGCTCCGCGTGCTCCACGCGCACATGAGCCGGCCAATACGGGGCTGCCACGTGGCGCGCCCCGGTCCACCGTGCACCGCGCACGCGCCGCACCTGCCCGGCCTGCCCGTGCTGCCCGCGCCTGCCCCCACGCGCCGAGCGCACAACGCCGGACCACTAGGGAGCCGACACGTGGCCCGCCGGTCCACCGTGCACCGGCGGCCCAATTCCGTGGACCGGGAGTGGCGCGCCGGCCCAATGAGGGTCTGCCACGTGTCCCCGGCCGGTCCACAGCTCCCCCCATGCACCATTTTGCGCAGAAAACTTCCGGGGGTCCGTTTTTGGGCATCCGGACTCCAAATTAAATAAGTAAATAGCCGTTTTCAAGCGTTTTTCCGCGCTGAATCCAAATACGGCCTCCGTTTAGCCTGATTCCCTTCCTAAAATTCGGCAAAGTCAGCCGAAGGTCAGGCTTGCTTCCAAATCCACCCTAAGCCCAAACAACACATCCCTTTGACATGTTGGGGCCCAACACACCAACACTAGGTGTTCCACACCCCAAACAGGGGAAAAACACAGGGGAAAAACTGGGACACTACATCCTCCCCCACTAACAAAAGTTTCGTCCTCGAAACTAAAATCATACCTCAATCCAGAGCCTCGAACAAGTAGGGGTAGGCGTCCATCATCTCTGACTCGGGCTCCCACGTTGCCTCACGCTCATCATGATTGCTCCAAAGGATCTTCACATAGGGGATGGTCCGATTGCGCAATTCTTTCACCTCCCGATCCCGAATCCGTACTGGGCGCTCCTCATATCTCAAATCCTCGCTGATCTCGAGGGTGCAAAGTCGATGACGTGCGACGGGTCGAAGACGTACCTCCTCAGTGTGGAAACATGGAAAACATCGTGGACACCAGCCAGTCTCGGGGGAAGTGCAAGTCGATAAGCAACAGGCCCGATACGCTCCAACACCTCGAATGGTCCAATGTATCGGGGGCTGAGTTTCCCGCGAATGCCGAACCTCCTGATCCCCTTAGACGGCGAGACTTTCAGAAATACATGATCTCCAACCTGAAACTCTAAGTCTCGTCGCCGAACATCAGCATAACTCCTCTGTCGGCTCTGAGCGGTCTGAAGATGCTGTCGAATCACCCGGACCTTCTCCTCTGCCTCTAGCAGTATATCTGGCCCCAAGGTCCGTCTCTCGCCTACGTCACTCCAATAAAGTGGTGATCGGCACTTGCGTCCATACAACGCTTCAAACGGAGCCATCTGTATGCTCGCTTGAAAGCTGTTGTTGTACGCAAACTCAACCAAGGATAAGTGCCGAATCCAACCTCCGCCGAAATCCAAGACGCAAGCCCTCAGCATGTCCTCCAAGATCTGTATGGTCCGCTCTGACTGCCCATCAGTCTGAGGGATGAAAAGCTGTACTGAATCTGAGCTGAGTCCCCATCGCGGTCTGCAAACTCCCCCAAAATGCGAGGCGAACCTCGGATCCCTATCTGACACTATGGAGGCGGGTACCCCATGCAGTCTCACAATCTCATCAAGGTATAACTGGGCTAGTCGATCGAGTGGCCAAGTAGTCTGCATAGGCATAAAGTGCGCTGACTTAGTAAGTCGATCCACCACTACCCAGATAGCATCTGCTCCGCCCTGTGCCCTCGGCAATCCGACCACGAAGTCCATGGTAATGTGGTCCCATTTCCACTCAGGGATGGGGAGACTTTGTAACTTGCCAGCTGGCACCCGGTGCTCAGCTTTTACTTGCTGACAAGTCAAACACTGGGCCACAAATCTCCCGACATCCCTCTTCATGCCATTCCACCAAAAATGTGCCTTGAGGTCCTTATACATCTTAGTCCCCCCAGGATGAAGGGTATAAGGTGTATAATGGGCCTCTCTCAATATCTGCTCTCTGATCTCAGCATCCACTGGCACACATGCTCGGTCCCTGTACCTCAGTACTCCCGCAGCATCCACTGTAAAATCCCCTGACTGATCACTCGGAAGCTGATCTCGAATCCTGGTCAAGTGGGGGTCCTCACTCTGCTTCTCCCTGATCCTGTCCAGCAGAGTGGGCTGCACGACTAATGACGTCAGTCTAGCAGAGACCCCAGGGGACACAACCTCTATCTCGAGCCGTCTCATCTCCTCCAATAGGGGCGCCTGGTCTGTGATCAACATAGACAAACTCTGAACTGCTCTCCGGCTCAAAGCATCAGCGACCACGTTAGCCTTGCCTGGGTGGTAAAGGATATCCACATCATAATCCTTTAGTAGCTCTAACCACCTGCGCTGCCTCAAATTAAGCTCCTTCTGTGTGAACAGATACTTTAAGCTCTTGTGGTCGGTGTAGATCTCACAATGCTCCCCGTACAGGTAATGGCGCCAAAGCTTCAGTGCAAACACCACGGCAGCGAGCTCTAAGTCGTGGGTAGGGTAATTCTTCTCGTAATCCTTGAGCTGTCTTGACGCATAAGCAATTACCCTCCCATCCTGCATCAACACGCAACCCAGTCCACTGTGCGATGCGTCACTGTAGATCACATATCCTTTCCCCATAACAGGGAGGGAAAGGATAGGGGCAGTCATCAGTCTGTCCTTCAGCTCCTCGAAGCTCTTCTGGCAGTCCTCACTCCAGATAAACTTAACCCCTTTACGCGTCAACCGAGTGAGGGGTGTAGAAAGCTTCGCAAAGCCTTCCACAAACCGACGATAATAACCAGCTAATCCATGAAGCTGCGCACCTCTGATACAGTCGTCGGTCGGGGCCAATCACGAACTGCCTCAATCTTCGCCGGTCTACAGCTACACCTGCTGCGGAAATCACATGGCCCAAGAACGCTACCTCCCGAATCCAAAACTCACACTTTGTCAGCTTGGCGTACAACTTCTTCCCCCGTAGAAGTTGTAGCACAGTCCTCAAGTGCTCCTCATGCTCGGCCTCGCTCCGGGAGTAAACCAGGATATCATCTATGAACACCACCACAAATCGATCCAGGAATGGCCGAAATATCCTGTTCATCAAGTCCATAAAGGCGGCAGGGGCATTAGTCAATCCAAATGGCATAACTGTAAACTCATAATGCCCGTACCGTGATCTGAAAGCAGTCTTAGGAATATCCTTGGCCTTCACCTTTAATTGGTGGTAACCAGACTGTAGATCAATCTTGGAAAAGACACAAGACCCTTGCAGCTGATCAAAGAGATCGTCGATGCGCGGCAAAAGGGTACTTGTTCTTGATGGTCACTTTATTCAGCTCCCTATAGTCCACACACAGTCTAAGTGACCCATCCTTCTTCTTCACGAATAGCACCGGTGCTCCCCAGGGCGACACACTGGGTCTAATGAAACCCTTATCCATCAAGTCTTGCAACTGTGCTTTAAGCTCTCTCAGCTCAGCCGGTGCCATCCGGTAAGGAGTCTTAGAGATTGGCGCAGTTCCTGGAACTACGTCAATCACAAACTCGATCTCTCTGTCGGGCGGCATACAAGTCAGCTCAGGTGGAAATACATCCGGGAACTCGCGGACGATAGGGATATCCCCGAGTCCCGGTGCCACTGTAGGCCCCTCTACAACACTAGCCAAAAAGGCTACACATCCACGATGAATCATCCGCCTCGCTCGGGAAGTCGAAACCATAGAGGCAAAGAAAGCACTCTGACATCCCCGGTACACCAACACCTCCTGGTCTGGCTCTCTAAAAGTGACAGTCCTCTCGGCACAGTCAATAGTCGCAAAATACCGAGCCAGCCAGTCCATCCCGAGAATCACATCAAAATCCTGCAGCTGTCTCAAGACCAACAGGTCTGCTGGCATAATCCAGGACTCGATCTGCATCGGGCAGGACCAACAACACTCCTCCACGAGCAAAGTGTGATCGGGAATCTGAACCTCTCGTGCACGTGGCAAAAGTCCTACCTCTAACCCATGTAATGATGCAAATGATCTACTAATGAAAGGATGCGAAGCTCCAGTAACAAAAGATATGAATCCAAATGCCAGAAATAGACCATACCTGCCACCACACGGTCAGCCGTAGTGGAATCCCCCGCCTGCGCTAAGCTATCCCGACCGCTCAACAACGGCTGTCTCTCACCAGAAGGGTGTGGGGGCGAAGCTCGGTCTACCTGGAGACCTGTCGGTGAAGCTCCCGGTCGTAGCTGGGAAGTAGTAGGGACGGACACTAAAGTGGGTGCCGCCGCCGTCCCCGAGGGGCACGCAACTCGCAGGTGCCCGGGCTGTCCACACCTATAGCAGCGACCCCACCGCTGGGCGCATGTGCCGGGAAAATGCTGACCTCCACAGAAAATACAACTGTAGGGAGCCCGCACTTGCCGTGTCTGCTGCTGCTGCGGAGATCCTTGCTGGGATGCGATAGGGGCCAACGCTGAAGAAGGGGGTACAGAGGTCGAGAGGGGGCACGAAGTTCGAACGTGGCCAGACTGCCCACATCGGAAGCATCGACCCCGCCTTAAGTCACAGGTACCTGAGGGGTGTCGTCCTCTACAGAAAACACACCTGCCGCGAAACCGTGGCTGTCTAGAAGAACTGGCCTGTCCAACAACATCCGGGGCTGGGCGTTTCCTCTCAAAACGCTGCTCCGATGCCCTAGCCCTCTCTCCGACTGCCGAACCACCTCTCTGCGCCAGTAGCTGCTCCAGGCGCTGGTCCTGTCGAAAGCTCCTCGCCACTAAATGGGTCACCAAGGCCCGCAGTTCCCCCAGCTCTGTAGATACCGCCTGCTCGGGCTCCTCAGAAGGGGTGGAGATACTCCCGACGGAACAACGACGACGGGGCGACATACTGTCACAAAAAAAAAACCACAAATCAGTAACATAACCCCACACGACCCAATCTAGCGAAAGTCA
Organism: Tillandsia fasciculata; assembly: GCA_029168755.2. NCBI lineage: Eukaryota > Viridiplantae > Streptophyta > Magnoliopsida > Poales > Bromeliaceae > Tillandsia > Tillandsia fasciculata. The sequence goes on from CM054941.1 coordinate 12,160,095, forward strand.
AAGACATCCCCCAATTTCTGTGACTTTATGTTGTCTGCAGCCAACATAACGGTCCACCAGAAATTGGGTATGTCGATCCCTCCTCACTCACTGGAAGAGTCCAAAAAATAAATCAACGACTTTCGCAAAGTGTCACGCCTCTCGCGCCCTATCATCCTAGGGTCTGCCAAAAGCCTAGGGTTTCCTAAGTCCCAACTGACCTATCCCTAAGCTCTGATACCAACTTAATCTGTCACGCCCCGGGGGTAACCAGAACCCGGGCCCGCCAACAGATCCGCCGTGTACACAGAATTTCCCATGTACACGAAGCGCTGGTAACCTGCTCAGATAGATAATATACAATAAAAGAGCATAAACAGAGCTGAACTAATAGAACTAACAGTAATCTCAGACTGAATTAAACTGTAAACTGAAATAAAAGTACAATATACTCCCAGCTCACCAAAATAATACAACCAGCTGGCCACAGCCAGACCCAAAAGTAAACTACTAAAGTCTGAGATACAAAAGGGGAGTACAGTAAAAGTCTAGCTAATCTCTCGCTCGGGGTAGACGATCTAGCTAGTCGGCAATCCTCTTACCTCGATCTGCCGCTGAAGGCCCAGCAGCTCCCACGGTCGACTCTGCAAAACAAAGGGGAAAGAGGACAAGAAACAACAATAATGGGGGTGAGAACTACTAGATAAACCAGTAGCCTCCCCTAGTGGGTAAAACCTCGAATGCTGACAAACCCACTAGGACTATAAGAGGCAGAAAGGAAAGAACAGAGGTATGCAATAAAGACTGCAGGAAGGAACTACCAATACTATGCCTCTAAATGCAGTGCCAAAAAGATAACTGTATGTATGCAACTACAAGGCTGACTGCCCAAGGAAACCCAATCAGAGGACCAGAAAATACTGGCACTGCCTGCTCTGTCATCAATCGCAACTCATCAAGGTGCCCGGCGCTCGGCACGGTGTAAAGCCTACTCCGGAGTGGCACTCGAGGGGAGCGACCCACACGAGTAAAGTATGTAAAGTATCCCTGTATCACGTATCTCTGTATCAAGCATCTCTGTAACCAATGTCTCGCAATAGCAGGACTGGATCATGACTATGATCAAAGTGGGAATACTCCATCCACTAATGCAACCCCAATCCCCAATCTGATGTGATAATAACATCCGGTCAACCGCCCAAAATCCGCGGTCACCGCTGAACCCATAGACCCCAATCTGATAAGGTAAAAACATCTGGTCAACCGCCTAACATCCGCGGTTGCCACTATGCCCTACAATCCCCAAGACGAGTCTAAACTGTCCCAGACTCAAGATCCGACTACACTATCTCAAGATCCCGATCCGACTCGATCATCATGCATCGATAGAGAAGAATAACAATAAACACATGTTTTCTCCTAAGTCAAATCCCATAATATAGTGTTGCAGTAAAATAGTGGCCTAACTAGCTGTCCAAATAAGCATGCAAGTGTTCTTTTTAAAAGCATTTGAAAAGCGACTAAGGTTTCATGTGAAGACTCATTTTAAAATATTATTGAGCTACTTAGTGGCATGCGGTTCAAGATATGGCAGTTGTCCAAATTTATTGTCCCAGATTTATCACATAGAAGCTATCAATTAATTTAGGGGGGCCTATGCAATAGGTTCATGTACCACAAGTTAACTGTCACATTTATAATTGTAGAACTCTTCTACTCCTAGTGAGCAAGTCAACGAAGAGGAAAGCGCAACCACCCACCTCGAAAAGCGTGTACAATGTACCCAAAAAATACCCGCTGTCTTCTAAACACACCGTCAGCTGTAACAATGTCCTACAGTATCACACAAGTGTACAAGGTGTAAATATAACAATTTCCAAACACACATTTGCTGTTTAAAAATCAGCACGCAAAACGAGGAATTTTCACCTCTGTCCCGAGCTCCTAAAATCCCATAAAAATCACGGTTGCGTTCCTCGCGAAAAATCACCCAAAATCGACTCTTGAATCGCCTCGATCCGATATTCCTACGCGGAGAAATAATTCGTCGAAGTTGCCGCTGTCCAAAAATCCAAACAGCAAAAAGGGGTGTCAAATCACCTCGGGAATCGTGCCAAGAAATCGGAATCCGGAGGAACCATCAACACGGAAAACGAAGCCCTACCTCTTAGGAACACACTGGCGAAGAAATCGTCGGAATCGGGCTTCTGTACTGCGCAGGGGACTCCTCGGACTGAAATGCGACGATAACGGGCCGAAATGGGGGAAAACCGAGGCACACTGTAAAATCCGGAACGCCGCTGTCGATCTTCCCGAAAATCTGGGAACGCACCACGAGGTAGAAAAATCTGTGAGGAACAAACTCTCTTCAATGACCTCTCCCTGGTTCTCTCTCCTTTTCTCGGAAAAAGCCCAAGAAGAGAGGGGGGTGGAGGCCTATTTATAGGCCCAAAGAAACAATTGGGAAAATACCCAATGTGTCCCGATTTTCGGGCGTGAACAGTGCCCAGGCCCACTTTCGGGCGCGCACAGTGCGGCCCGGCCCAAGGATTTCCGGGCGCGCACAGTGCGGCCCGGCCCTGTCACGCCCCGAGTCCGCCAATTTGTACGGTTCGGGCACGCCAACAGACCCGCCAATCAGGTAAAACCTTTTTCTACCTGAAAGGAACGGTAACATCCATAATAACACAACAAGTGTATGCGGAAGCTCAATATCAGAGTACTAAAAATCACTATAAATTTAAAACTTTCATTCAATAACTAACGCGGAAATGAAAGCATGCAAGAGTGAACTATAATATCAATTTATTACACTTTACATCTTTGAACTTGCAAATAAATTATTACATTTCCTTTACATAATTCCTCACCATACAAGGTTCACTCAAGAAATATATAGAAAGGGATACCTCTGCTAGACCCTCTAGGTCACTATGCTGCTGGGCCCTTGCCCCTGTCGTATGCCTCGCTGTCGTCTGCATCAGATCTGTCTCGACCGCTGCATCCATTCCCGAACCTGTGGGGGGTCACCCAAGGGGTGTGAGAACTCCGACAGAGTTCCCAGTGGGTTCAACCACCGAGAAAGAATGTCCTACACCACTTGGTCCAATGGAAGCAATAATAATAGTGCTAGGAAACTAAATCCTCAATATCCAAAATGCAGCTATGCAATGTAACATATCACTACACTACCTGTGTATAACCATCCACTCAGCACTACTCTGTCTAGCCACACTAGGCTGCTAAGCACCAACTCGGCCACTATGCCGCTGTATACAGGGTCAAACTAACCCGGCCACCTTGGCCACTCTATCTTTCTTTATTCTTTAGATTCTGGTGCTTTAGTTTAAGTTAACCCTCAGAAATTCTTATCCAACGGGCCCGAGCCCGGTAATCCTGCTACCATAAGATAAGATTTCTAAGGTTGCCGATAACACCCGCAAGTGTTACCCCGTCCTGCCGGGGGGACTTGTCATACGGGACACTGCCCGACAGGGTCACTGCCCAACTCTGACAAGAGTACTCTATCTACCAGTCATACGGGTCGCTGCCCGGGAGAGGGACCCTGTCCAACTCCTGACCGTTGTACGTTCGCCCCCGGAGGTACGCCCGTTTTATCTTTAATTTTTCTTTCTTTGCTTTTCTTTTCTTTCTCTTTTATTTTAGTTCTTAGCCTCTTTGCTTTTGAACACTTGCTTTCTTTTCTTATCCGAGCTTATAGCTTCCTTTTTTTGCCACTGGCAATTCACTTTCTCTTTTCTTCGAGCATTTAGCTCCTTGCTTTCACTTTTAGCCCTTCGAAAGTACCTCGTCCGACGGGTCACTGCCCAGGGAGTCCTGCTCCACTTGACGAGTCTCAAATTCGAAGGCGCCATTTACATTTTCTTTATGCTTGTTAGCCACTTTTAGCTTGCATTTAAACTTTGCATTAATTACCTCTTATCCTAGGTCTCGCCGTCAGGATAACAAGAGAGTCACTTGGACTCTTATCATTTCTCTTTTATTCATTTAACTCAAATTGAAGTTAAAGTGATTGTCCATTTGCCCAGACACCTTATGACCCACTCTAAGGTTGTATTATTTAGCTTTTTGACTTTGTGATTACACAAACTTTTCCTTAGAGTTTGACTTTAAGTTGTTCACTTTGCTATCAGTTTATTTCTTTAAACTTTGTGGCCACATACTCTTTTTATTGCCGAACCTGGAGTTACATTATCTCTATTTACTTGTTGCACTTTGCATTTAGAGTTACCTTGACTCTAATCCATTTTCTGTGAGTATAAACTCCACTAGTCACCTTAGGTTCTCTTACCTAAGTTTCATATCATGTTTAACCTAGAGTTCCTTGACTCTATGTTAACCAGTCTATTCTCAACCTACTAACTTACCTTAGGTTTCCTTTACCTAAGTCTTATATCATGCTCATTCTAGAGTTCTTGACTCTATGTTGATCACTTTATCCAGTGTCCTTAGGTTATCACCTAAGACCATGCCACTCGTCCTCCCTAGGATAACTCCTAAGTTTGATGTCACTCGTTAAACCCTGAATCTAGGTTTTCTCCTAGTCTTACTACCAACATGTCCTTTTCCCTAATGCACATGATTCCTAGAGTTATACCCTAACATGATCATACTCATAATCAACAAATCTTTCTCATACATGTAATTATTTCATTTCATTCATCAATTAGTAATTACTTCTACGCATGCATATTCATCAAGAATCTTTGGCAACCAACAGTTGCACCTTATCTCTGTGTCAGATTGCACACACACATCTATTCCTCTATCTCTGGCAACCAACAGTTGCCCTTATTCTATCTGAATTTATCTACACAAGCAATCATAATCATGATCAACCTAACGCCTCTAACAGGCTACTATCATGCTTCGAATCGAAAAGCAAAGGAGCAAGGGGAGAGGTCACCCAATTTCGGCAGAATCCCCCACCTTGTAGTGTACCCAATTGCTTGTAGACACTTGCAATTGGTCTCCGCGTGATTCCACTTGTCTCCTCGAGCTTGCACGCAAAACGATGCACTTTTCTCGAGTCTGCACGCAAAACGGTGCACGTTAAATCAATCGGCACGCAAAACGGTGCACGTACCTCGAATCTGCACGCAAAACGGTGCACGGTCTACCGTAGGGTTGCACGTAAAACGGTGCACGTTTTTCTAACCCTGTACGAAAAATGATGTATAATATTAGAGAGTGCACGCAAAACGATGCGCGACAACACAACCGGCACGCAAAACGATGCACGTACCTCAAATCTGCACGCAAAACGGTGCACGTCTTTTCCAACCCTGCACGAGAAACGATGCATAATATTAGGATCGGCACGCAAAACGGTGCGCGACAACACGGGCGGCACATAAAACGGTGCACGTACCTCAAATCTGCACGCAAAACGGTGCACGCTTAACTATAGGGTTGCACGCAAAACGATGCATATTTTTCTATCCCTGCACGAAAAATGATGTATAATATTATAAACTGCACACAAAACGGTGCGCGATAAAATGATCTACACGCAAAACGGTGCAAGTTTAACTGTAAGGTTGCACGTAAAACGGTGCATATTTTTTTTATCTCTGTACGAAAAATGATGTATAATATTATAAACTGCATGTAAAATCGTGCACAACAACTCAATCTGTGCGTAAAACGGAGCACGTACCTCGGATTGGCACGCAAAACGAGGCGCGCCAAAATTGTCCCCGACAGTCTGCGCAACAAAACGGCGCAGTAGAACTCGGTCTCAACACGCAAAACGGCACGGGGTCAAATTTAATGTCCAAAAAGAAACCCTACAAATTGTGCCCAAAAATACCGAAAAATAACGTTACCTCGTAAGCCGCGCCGCCCACGAGATCCACAGCGCGACGCACCCCACGAAATCCTCTATTTTTTCTCTCTCTCTCTCTCTCTATCTCTCTCTCTCGTAGCTCTGTTGGAGAAGAAGAACAGAAGGGAGAAGAGGGTCTGCGGGGAAGAAGAAGAAGAAGAAAAGGAGGGAGAGAGAGAAAGGTGGTCCACAGACCACCGGTCTACGGTGCACCCGCCGGTCTACAAGACCCAGCCGGGTGCACCCGGTCCAGGCACGCCCCCGCAACTGGCGCCCCCTGTTGACCCGCGCCCAAGTGCGCTCCAGCTGTGCGCCTCGCGCAGCGCGCCGCGCGTCTTGGAAATCCGTTTTCGTCCTGTTTTCTGTTCATTTTTCGTCCGTTTCCGTCCAAATTTGACAGGCAGCTTCGTTTCAGCCTAATTTACCACAGAAAATTTTAAATTTTCAGTTTGGGCCATTTTTGGGTCACCAAAGCCCCACTGTGTCCAGAATCATTGGCGGACCCCGTTCTCGCAATCCGGGTATCCGATCAACACAAAATTTTTACTGGGGCCTTAATACATAATTACACAGCTCCCGTAATTTTCTCAGAATTTTTCGACACTGTTGGTGGAGCCCGTTCCCACTATCCGGCCTCCGATTAACGCGAAACTTTTTCTGTGGTCTTAAAACATATTTACGGGGCTCCCGTAATTTTTTCGGAATTTTCCGACACTGTGAATTTTCCACTAAAAATCTGGGTCCCCTTTCTCGAATAAAATTTCAGAACTCTCATTTTAATCCCGATTTGGGCCCAACTCGCTTCCACATATTCTTTACTTCCCTAACTTTCATAACACTAGTATTTCATACCACCTTTATTTATATTTATTTATGTGCCGAAAATTCGGTACATTACAGGCCCAATCCAGCCCGCACACCGGATCCGGCCGCACGCAACCGCCGTCCGACCCGGTCCAGGGCCCGCCACGTGTCCGCCAACCAGGCGGCAGCCGTGCGGGCCCAACGGGGAGACGCCACGCGTCCCCCGTGATTGGCGGCGGGGTGGGCGCGCTCGCCAATCGCGTGGCGACACGCGTCCCCCCCCCCGACCCGGCTGTCGGCGACCGCGTGCGCCAACGTGGGCCCATGTGCGGCGGCCTCCCACGCGCGGCTCCGCGTGCTCCACGCGCACATGAGCCGGCCAATACGGGGCTGCCACGTGGCGCGCCCCGGTCCACCGTGCACCGCGCACGCGCCGCACCTGCCCGGCCTGCCCGTGCTGCCCGCGCCTGCCCCCACGCGCCGAGCGCACAACGCCGGACCACTAGGGAGCCGACACGTGGCCCGCCGGTCCACCGTGCACCGGCGGCCCAATTCCGTGGACCGGGAGTGGCGCGCCGGCCCAATTAGGGTCTGCCACGTGTCCCCGGCCGGTCCACAGCTCCCCCCATGCACCATTTTGCGCAGAAAACTTTCGGGGGTCCGTTTTTGGGCATCCGGACTCCAAATTAAATAAGTAAATAGCCGTTTTCAAGCATTTTTCCGCGCTGAATCCAAATACGGCCTCCGTTTAGCCTGATTCCCTTCCTAAAATTCGGCAAAGTCAGCCGAAGGTCAGGCTTGCTTCCAAATCCACCCTAAGCCCAAACAACACATCCCTTTGACATGTTGGGGCCCAACACACCAACACTAGGTGTTCCACACCCCAAACAGGTGAAAAACACAGGGGAAAAACTGGGACACTACACCGTAGGCGTAGTAATAGCAACCCCTTTTTGAGATCGCGGACGGGGAAAAAGGTTTTTTAAAATCTAAGTTTTGAAAGTCGAAGAGAAGGGGGAAACGGGAGAAAGAGAAAAGGGACCTCGTTTTCTTTGGAACCAGCGCAGCGGAGGCCGAGAACGGAATGAGGAGCGGATCCGGAACCCCCCCTACCGCGAGGAACAATCGGATCACCCTCTCCGCTACCGCGAGGTGAGTCGTGTGCGTTGGGCGGTCTTGCCTAGGGTTTTCGTGGGTTCTTTGGGGATTGTGGAATAGGGGTGCCCTAACCGCCGTCGCTGTCACTGTCGCCGTCGCAGCCGCCGCTGCGGTCGCTGTCGCTGTCGCCGCCGCCGCCGCAGCCGTTGTCGCGCCGCGCGCCGCCCGCCGCCCGCGCGGGGCCGCCCGCAGCCGCCCGCCGCCGCGCGGGGCTTGCCGCCGCCGCGCTGCGCCCACGCGGCTTTGTGCCACGCGGGGCTCCGCCGCCGTTGCGCCGCCCGCGCGAGCATGCACCCCAGCGGGGCTTGCGCTGCCACTGCTGCCGCGCCGCCCACAGCCGCTGCCGCGCCGCGTGGGCACGCACCCGCACTGGGCCGCACGCAGCCGCGGGCCGCCGCGGGGGCATGCGCCCGTGCGGGGCTTGCCGCCGCCGCGCGGGGCTCCGCCGCCGCCGCGCCGCCCGCGCGGGCATGCACCTACCCGGGGCTTGCGCTGCTACTGCTGCCGCGCCGCCCGCGCGGCTTTGTGCCGGGTGGGGCATCGCCGCTGTGCCGCCCGCGCGGGCACGCGCCCGCGCGGGGCTAGTGCTGCCGCGCCACCCGCGCGGCTTTATGCCGCGCGGGGGACTGCCGCTGTGCCGCCCGCGCCGGCACGCGCCCGCGCGGCTTTGTCCCGCGCGGGGCCCTGCCGCCGCCTCGCCCGCACGGGCATGCGCCCGCGCGGGGCTTGCTGTCGTCGCGTGGCTTCATGCCGCGCGGGGTTTTGCCGCCGGGGCTTCGCTGCCGCTGCCGCCGCGCCGCCGCTACCGCCGCTGCCGCGGTTATGCCGCGCCACCCGCGTGGGCACGCGCTGCTACCGTTTCTGCCGTCGCGGCCTCGCGGCCGCCGCCGCCGCTCGGCCCCTCTTGGGTTCCCGCCGAGTGCGTCCGCGTCCCGTCTATCTCTCTCTCTCTGTTGAACTGCTCGCGGGTAGCGTCTTCGCTAATCTTCAGTATTAATAGTAGTTTTCTGGGGACTCCGTAGGTCGAGGTGTCGTCCGGGGGCTGCGAGTCAACTGTAGGTGTTCCGACCAAACACTGTCCAGGTGGGTACTGGTGTGGTAAATTTCTTACAAAGTGGCTATTCTTATAATTTGAAAGAGTAAGATCATGAATGATTAAATATCAGTTTTGACCCCATGGCATGAGTTTTCCCTCCTCGCTTGACTAATAACTGTGACATTGGAATATTGCATCTTGTACTCTGCATACACCGAACTTATTGCTCACGGTACTTACACGCACACCCACGGTTTGGCCACCGCAGTGGTGTATTTTTTCGGAAAGATGGCATGAGGCTCGTGTACCCCACAAGGTGCCGACAGTGGGGACCCCTCGCGGATTGCTCAGGAGCCGCACGAGCGCCGATGAGGGGTTGGCGGTAGCAGGATATGAGCGGGAGCACTTTGAACTGAGATTTACTCTGGGGACTGACAGGATGCCCGGTGGCGTCGGTTTGTTTAACTTCAGTACTGTTACTAAATTACCTGTTTTTAACTGTTACTTACTCTTTCGGTCACTAACTCCCCACCTTGTGACAGGTTCGGTCGGACGCGGGCACGGGACGAATGCGAGGACGGTCTAGGGAGATGTTTTCATTTTGAGTTTTTTTATGAGTGACACTGTTAGGCTCTTTAGTGATGATCTCTTAGATTTTAGCTGTGTGTGCTGTGATGTAAATATTTAAACTACCGTAGTGATCCCCTTTTCGTTCGTGCTTGTTAGTTCGGCCATTTTCAAACAAAGAAATGTTTGCGAAAATAGTTTTTAAAATAACAGGTGTCGTGTAGGCACCGATTTGAAAACTCATGGATTTATCCTTTCTAAATATTGGCGGTCATGTTTAGTGACTCTGCTACTCTCTCTTACTGTTGGGTATGATGATTGTGGTTATAGTGCAATTGAGATCATGCACAGATGGGTGTGCATGCAACGACCGGAACCGCCGTGCACGTGCAACCGAGACCGCGCTCGTGGGGTCGAGGAATTTGCACGTGTAGCGGGTCTGGCGCACGCCGGGGGATGCTACTAAGGGATAAGTTCAAAATAGTTCACGCCTTCCGCCTAACCAAAAAAAAAAAAAAAAAAAAAAATTTCTACCCCCGGGGCGTGACAGATTAAATGGTATCAGAGAACAAAGCACCCTAATCACAATGATTGATATCCAGCACTATCGGAGCCCAGCACCACTCACAGCAAGTAGCTGAGATAGTCAGGTCATAGGTACGGAGAGCGCGAGTGTTTCGGGGACGGGGTGATGGTGTTTTCGGTCGGTCGTAGGTCTCGGTGCTAGACCAGTTACGCCTAGGATTGACTTGTTTTCTTTGTGTACACGGATGACGGCCGGGACTTGGTCTTCAATCAACAGTGCGGGAACGGAAGTGACGGCTTTGATAGCTGCGGAGGACCCGCTACATTGACAATAGTTGCATGACGTGGCCGGGCAACTGCCAACGCTCACAGAAGACATGGAATACCAACGACACAGGTTACCCGCCTCCCGAGAAGCAGTCGACCGGGCCACTTCGGTAGAGCGGGAATTGGCCAATGCGCCTGACCAGTAGGGGGTCCGGGAGCCGACCACCCAGGTATCCGAAGACGTAGTAAGGAACCAGAAACACGCTGACGAGGGGACCGAGACCGGGGGAGACCGACCAGGCAACGTCTGCGGAGGAGCACACCGAGTGATCGACTATTCCTGGAAGCACAATCATTGCTCCGTTGTGGCAAGCCGGGGCATCTTCGCACTTACTATCCCCTGAACCTGGGGATAGCCCCTTCAGCGGTGCGGCGCAAGTAAGAGGTCCCACGCGACGGCATGACAAGGGATGCCCTGCCCCGGATGTAGTAGTAGCAGAGACACTCTACCCTTAGTTTTCCCTTTTCGAGTATGACCCATTTTCGATGTCTGGTGTATCCCACCTCTTCCCCTCTTGCGTTACCACTTCTGTCCATAGCTAGTTACGTTAGACTCCTTCGTAGTACGATGTCGGCCCAGACCCTTGGACGGCCTCTAGAAACGGGTAGTCGTTTACCTTCCTACCCGCTAGGGATGGGAAGGATGTCATGTCCTTGAGACGTAGTAGTAAACCCCGCTGAATGATCTTAACGTAGGGCTAGGGAAAGATTATAGTCTCCGCCTCAAGACAACTCAAGGAATACGAACGAAACTACCCCGCGCATAACCTGGAACTTGCGGCTGTCGAATTCACTTTAAAACTCTAGAGACGCTACCCGTATGGAGCTCACTGCAACATCTTTTCGGATCACCGGAGTCTCGAATATCTTCCCACACAGAAGGAATGGAACCTACGATGAAAGACGCTGATTGGAACTGTTAGAGGACTACGGTCTGTGTCACGCCCCGGGGACGAAACTGCGATCCGGGCTCGCCAACAGATCCGCCACCTATGCCAAACCAGCATAGGCGAAGCGTCCTGCCTGCAAAAAGAGCTACAGCTAAACAGATATCAGAGCTAAAAGATAAAACTGCTATAGAAATAAAATCAACCACTGTACAACTGAAGATAAAACTACAAGGTCCATCTCCCAAAAGATAATCATACAATAACCTCAAGTACAAAACTCATAGCTCAACAGGGAGATATCTCAAATAAAACATCAGTGTACAAGCTCTCAATACATCATATCCTCACTACATCAGTCTCTCAAAGAGGAAATAAATACTAATCTACCGACTATGCTGAAGATCTCCTCAAAAGGGGGGTACCGCTACTCTCCAAAGATGGGTCTGGATCTAACTCGCTACTCCCTCACCACGAACAGCAACCACAGAACGGCAACACCCGCCAAGACTCTGCAAAACAAAGGAGAGAAAGGACAAAAAGGGGGAAAACCCCCAATGGGCGTGAGAACTACGCAAAAAGGGAGTTCTCAGTGGGTATCGCCACAAGGCCCGACGATCTGCCCACCAAGACTACTAGAGGCAAAAGATAACCAATGCAGTAAAACTGAAAAGAGAAGCTGGAAACACTCTACAGCTACCACGCCTCTATCTAAATGCTCAAATGGGGAAACTCCGATGAAGATATGCAACACTCGCACACGAGGTGCTCAATCGACCCAATCGAGCTGACTGCCACATCGGGTCCAGTCAAACCTGCGCCCACCTACAACCACCTCCCGCTGACGGGCAGGAATTACGTAGGGCGTCCAAACGGACTAGCTCGCTATCGAGTAATGGCTCATGCAGGCTATAGTCAAATCCATGCCCTCTCTCTCAGAACGGATAGACTCAAGATGCTCAACCTCTCACACAATGGTCAAAGAACTCACAACGACCACGGGACCACCGTCAAACCCCAAACGGTTCCCAACCACACTAGCACTGGTCTACACACAGCCGCTAGACTCCACTCAGTCCCCCTGACGTGAGTGTAACCATGAAGTAACTGTCTGGAATAAACCCAATCTGGTACCACCAGTAGAACTGGTACTGCCTGCTCTGCCGCGACGGGTATGCCAGCCTACGCATAACACCGAAGCAAAGGAGTCCCAAGGACTCAAAGTCTGTCAGCCGCGCACTCCGGAGTGGCACTCGTGGGGAGCGACCCACACGAGTAAAGTATCTCTGTAACCAGTATCACTGTAACAAGTCTCACGATATAGCAGGACTGGATCACGACTCTGATCAAAGTGGGAAAACTCATCCACTAAAGGAAAACCCGATCCCCAAACTGAAACAACTGTAAACAATAAGTGGAAAACTCCAACCACTAGAGAAGCCTGATACCCAATCTGATGCATAAACAATCTCCGGTCAACCGCCCAATGTCCGCGGCTGCCGCAATATCCCACGAACCACAACCTAACACAATCCGGCACAACCGGTCCCCGACACCAGGACCCCAGCTACACTATCCCTAATCCCTGCTCAAACCCGAGCAACATGAACCATACGACTGGCAGAAAAGGAGAAAGGAAGCAGAGATGGTTTCTCCTAAGTCAAGTCCCAATAAGAAAGTGTAGCAGTAAAGGATGGCCTATCTAGATGTCCATACAAGCATGCATTGTCCTCAAAGCAAAATAAAGAAAAATAAACCTCATGCCAAAATTATCAATGACCATACCTGTCCATAATCCTCAATCCAAATGGCTCCTCAGAGTAGAACCTGCACATAACTACATAATCCTATCGCAATGCATAAACCAGCCTCATAAAAGGTTATGTGCTAATATGGCATGATAATTAATCATATAGGGTATCCTTGCCTTGGGTAAGCTTCCACTAATCATCAACATGAATATTTGATTAATACCATTGTCAGACTATGAATGATTCACTTGCAATTTTCATAAAATCCTCATTGTTAAACTTACCGATCAATCCCAGCTATCGTACCATACACCTGCATGCAATGCTAACATATAAAAATTTAGGGAACCGTCCACCGGTTCCGGAATAAGGCACCCACCTGAAGTGCTGACTGTCCAAACTCGTACAGCTGAAAATACCAAAAATTCCAATCCTTTGATCCAACAAGTTCAGCACACCTGTAACACTCCTGGCACAAAACAAAGTCCACTAAATACACTTAGGCTCCCAAATATTGCTCTTATAATCACATACAACATCTGTCCCAAAACTGTTAAATTATCACCTGCAGAAAGTGCCCAGAAAATTCCCAGAAAAATATCACGGCGATCCTCGCGTCGATAGCTTCGTAACGGTAGCTTGCGCGCCCAAATCTGAGTTCGGTAAGACAAGTTATAAATTCGGCAAGGTGGTAATCCAAACAACAAACTGCGAAAAAAGACTGCGCACTGTACACTGAGAAAACAGTAATTCCACCTCGAAATAAATCTCAGGAAATTCCAAGAAAAATACGAGCGCGTTCCTTGCGATCCGTAGATGAAAAAGTTGTATAAGCTCGTTTCCGTCCGACGCTCGTGCGCGAAGATATGGCCTCCACAATCCGCTGCTGTCCCAAAATCTCTCACAGAAAAAGGGTAACCATTGTTACCTCGGGATCCGAGCCAAGGAGTCAAAATCGGAATGCGCGATCAAAATGAAAGATGAAGCCCTACCTGTCGTGAAGCCAACGGCGCAAAAATCACAGAAAAAGGAGCTCGGGGTAGGCCAGGGGAGTCATCACACTGCCGCTGCGACGAAGGAGGACACCGAAGAAGAAACGTCGCGCCGCGCCGGTAAAATCAAAATCTCGAAATCCGTGCCGCCGGAAAATCTGAAACTTGGTAGGTGCAAGCTCCTCTTCATGGAGAAGATTTCTCCTTCTCATCCCCCTTCGAGCAGAGGGCTCGAAGGGGTCGAAATCTCCCTCCCAAAGTCCCTCGGATTGCAACTTAAGGGAAAACCAGAAAAATCTTTTCGGAAAATTACCTCTGTGTCCCGCCGAACAGGAAACACCAAAAATCCACCAATCATGGAACGCCACGTCGCCGACGAACACCAAACAGCAAAACTGGCCAATGGGGTTGCGCCACGTGGCGCTGACCGTACCTGCCCCGCGCACGTCGCGCCACCTGCCCACCTGCCCCGCACAGTAACCCGACCAATAGAGAGGGGCCACGTGTCCAAGTCCCTGCCTGCTGCACCCGGTGTAGGAAACACTATGCACCGGACCAATGAAACTACGCCACGTGTCCAAGCCCGGTGCACCATGCACCCGCGCCGATCCATAGACCGCGTCCTGTGAGCCATCCAATGGGAATCTGCCACGAGTCCTACCTGTCGGTCCACCGTGCACCCAAATAATTCCGTGGACCGCGCCGCCAGAACCATCCAACCATCGGCCGCCACGTGGCCCCGCCCTGGTGCACGCCGGCGCGTGGACCGCGCGCCTGCCCCGCGCCCCGCGCGCCTGCCCGCGCCTGCCCGCGCCGCGCGCCGCGCTGTGCCGCCTGCCCGAGGCTGCGCCGCCGCCCGCCGGCGCTGCCCGCCGCCGCCGCCCGCCGGAGACGGTGTTCCGCCGTGAACAGTAAAATTACTGTAGCAAGCTCCGAAAAATAGCAAGTAAATAGCCCATCTTGACCGTTTTCGCGCGCTGATTCCAAATACGGCGTCCATTTTGCCAAATTCCAATCCTATAAATTGCCGGAGGCTCCCGAAAGGTATTTTTAATCCGAATTTCGCGCCGAGTCTAAATTTGATATCCATTTGCGCGAAAACACCTCTAAACATCCGACGGGGTCCCCCGATTACCCACGTGATCCATTTTAAGCCCCGAGTCCATCACTTGTGTCCAAATTGGCGCACGAACACCGCCGACATGCCACGTAGGCTTCCAGAAGCTGCTGGTCACACTGTAGAAGCCCTGCAAAGATCCGGGTCACCACATCCTCCCCCACTAAAAGAAACTTTCGTCCTCGAAACTAAAGCAACTCCCAAGGAGTCGCAGAAACCAGGGGTCAAAACTCAACACCGCCGTCTCCAGCTTCCAAGTCACCTATCACTCCCCGTGATTACTCCTCAGCAACAACAACAGCAACAACCAGAACGGCATAGCCCGATTGAGCAATTCCCTCTCCTCACGAGCCGGAATTCGCAACGGACGTCCCTCATACTCCAAACTCTCATAGACCTCAAAAGGAACGAGTCAATCACGGGCGAGGGGTCCAAAACATAACACTCCTGAGCTGAGACGCAGAAAAACCTCAAAACTCCAACAAAAGACAGGGGGAAAGGAACAAATAGCGCGAGCAACATGCTCTAACAACACTCCTAAGAGCCAACTCAACCCAAGTGACCCGAAACACATCCACACCAACACCTGCACAGAAAAAGGGCCCTAACAAGCAGGGGTTCACACTCAGTCACCCTCAAAACTCAACCACCCAAGTGGATTGCTCAGCCGCAGCCTTTCATCAAAAGGGATCCTCTGGGACACAACTCAAACCCTGCACACTAGAATGGCCCCACACAGCGCCAGCTATGGAATCGTCAAACTCGACTCCCAAATAGCTCTTCTCCTCCAGGTATCCGCCACCACAGTGGCTCTGTCGGGGTGATACTGGATGCTCAACAAAATCCAATGGTAGCTCTACAGCCACTACGGGAGGTATCACTATAACTCGCAAATCCATCTCCCACCACTGACTAGGTTAAAATCGGCGCTGGTACCAATCTCATCACCCGCTCATCAAGCTCTGCTGGCACTATCCGGTCCACAAGCTCCTCACCCCAACAATAACCGTCGATCTCGGCCAGTCTTAAATAGCATCCATTTTGGCCGGATTTCCACCGCCGCCCCTACGGCTAGAATAAGTAATCCAGGAAGATATGCTCTCGAAGCTAAAACTTGTACCACAACGACTTGGCATAAGGCTCCTTCCTCACAGACCTTGTCACACCATCTACAAATGCTGCACAAGCTCTAAATCACTCAGGGAGGGGGTAAAACCAAAATATCCCTGGAGGATGCCGCTATCAAACCGTTCAAGGCCAACTGAAACACAGAATTCCTCAATCTAGAGGCAACAGGGCATTAGTCAATCCATTGGCTTCACTGTACTCGTAATGCCCCTACTGTGTCCTGAACACCATCTAGACAAAGCCCTCAGTTGAAGTTCCATACTGGTGCAGGCATCATACAATAACTGCCGGAACATAGCTCCATCAAAAGATTCTAAATAATACCTGGACCTGCCTGGGCTCCAATCCCAAAGGGCTCTCACCGTCGTGTATCAACGACGTGGCACTAGGTCAAACAGACCCTCGATCCAATAGATCCCTGCACCGGTGCGATCAACTCTCCCAGCTCTTACAGATAATATCCAAGTGGTGCTATTGAGGTTGGCGCGGTTTCCAGAACCACGTCAACCGCAATCTCAATCTCCCTAACAGGCGGCATAATCATCAACTCGAGTGGACTCACACCCGGGATTTCGCAGCAATAGAAATATCCTTTGGTTCCGGCGCCGCCATAAGCTCCTCTCACACAGTCGCTAAAACCTGAGTGCTCGAACAATCTCCCCATAACAAGCCTCCTTTGTCTGCCTCGCAAAAGTCACAATCATCACCCTCTCTGCACTTAACCATCCAGTGGTGCTGTGCCAACCAATCCCAAGCACTGGGTCAAAACATCGAACTGCCACCCATACCAAAAGTTTGCCGGTATAACTCATGGTCTCAACGGCACTGGACATGATCCACAAGCCTCCTTCACATGCACAACACCGATGGTATCCTGTACCTCTAGTGCACGTGGTAACAACTCTGCCTCTAGTCCATGCCGGAATGCAAAGTGCACTAACTCCGACTGCTGTGATGAAATCACACCTGCAACAACCCGATCCACTGCCGTGGCGCCCTTCAACCAGGCGGCACAACTCATCCACATGATGCAAGCGGTTGTCGCACAGTCTGCCAGAAAATATCCAAACCAATCACAAAGGGAGCACGACCTCTGTCTCTGCTCACACTGCGGCGACGGACACGGTCTTCCGCAGACCACAAAACCACGCTACCACTGCGCTACTCTGATGTAGATGCTGATGCTGCCATCGGGGTCCACCCGATCTCCAACATCTCAGAAATCCATTATTGCAACCGTCATAAGACAAAACACAATAATTCCCGCAATTTCTTATACAATTATCCTTACTAAGCTCACCCCTCAATCACATATATTATACCCCAATTATGCATGCTATCAATCACAAAGGGTAACATTCCCATGGGTAAGCTTTACATTAACCATCCACAAGGATATCCACCATCCAGGAAAGCAAAACGAAAATGCCTCTGCCGGCCGATCTGTCCTCCATCACCTAGCGCCAAGCGCCTCCATCCAAGGAACTGCAGTGCCCAGCTCCAAACACAATGCCTACTCCGTCGAGGCATCCACAATCCAAAATCAAACAGGAGGGACCGAATAAACTGAAAGGTATCCTGGCGCAATCCACTCCCAGTCTCCCATATCCTATGCGCCTCGTCCCTCGAAACCTGGAGCGCCAGTTCAACAACTGCATAAACTCTCTAGCACAGGGAGGCTCTCAATTGATCACTCCATCACCACCAACCACGACTCTGCCTCCAAAGGCTCCAAACTCAATCTTACGAGTCGGGGTGGTTCATCTGCCAAATCTGGCTCGCTAAATCAAACATGCCCCACAGCTCCTCTGCTGTCAACTATCCACCCTGCCTCGGTGCCTTGGCACTAAACATTGGCACGGAGGGGGCTACTCACTCCATTGGCACCACAGAAATCCCTGCCGCTGAGGATACTACATCCTGGTGGTCTCAGAAGAAAAGTACTGTCGGGCTGCCCACTGCTCTGACAACTGTGTCACCAAACTAACTGCTCACTCCATCGCTGATATGCCTCTAACAATCCTGTCATCTGGGTCTGGAACTCTCTGACCTCAATCCGGGTATCCAGCCCAAAACCAACCGCTCAAGCTCAACTGCCATGACAGGATGCACAAGGGTCCCAAACCCAGCGTCGGGGAGACACCGCTCGCCACGACGAAACCACAAATCAGCACACAACAACGCTCGACCCAATCCGGCGAAAGTCTAGAGCATGTTACCCATTCCACAGCGTTATGTTGTCTGCAGCCAACATAACTACTTAGGAGAATAACCATGCCAATCACCCCTCCCGTTCCTTAGGAGAGGAGCAAGACTCAATCAGGACTCTCGCTACAAGTCACGACACTCACGAAGTCATCCTAGGGTCCAACCACAAGCCTAGGGTTTCTAAGTCCACCATGACCTATAACCTGGCTCTGATACCAACTTAATCTGTCACGCCCCGGGGTCGAAACTGCGACCCGGGCTCGCCAACAGATCCGCCACCTATGCCAAACCCGCATAGGCGAAGCGTCCTACCTGCAAAAAGAGCTACAGCTAAACAGATATCAGAGCTAAAAGATAAAACTGCTATAGAAATAAAATCAACCACTGTACAACTGAAGATAAAACTACAAGGTCCATCTCCCAAAAGATAATCATACAATAACCTCGAGTACAAAACTCATAGCTCAACAGGGAGATATCTCAAATAAAACATCAGTGTACAAGCTCTCAATACATCATATCCTCACTACATCAGTCTCTCAAAGAGGAAATAAATACTAATCTACCGACTATGCTGAAGATCTCCTCAAAAGGGGGGTACCGCTACTCTCCAAAGATGGGTCTGGATCTAACTCGCTACTCCCTCACCACGAACAGCAACCACAGAACGGCAACACCCGCCAAGACTCTGCAAAACAAAGGAGAGAAAGGACAAAAAGGGGGAAAACCCCCAATGGGCGTGAGAACTACGCAAAAAGGGAGTTCTCAGTGGGTATCGCCACAAGGCCCGACGATCTGCCCACCAAGACTACTAGAGGCAAAAGATAACCAATGCAGTAAAACTGAAAAGAGAAGCTGGAAACACTCTACAGCTACCACGCCTCTATCTAAATGCTCAAATGGGGAAACTCCGATGAAGATATGCAACACTCGCACACGAGGTGCTCAATCGACCCAATCGAGCTGACTGCCACATCGGGTCCAGTCAAACCTGCGCCCACCTACAACCACCTCCCGCTGACGGGCAGGAATTACGTAGGGCGTCCAAACGGACTAGCTCGCTATCGAGTAATGGCTCATGCAGGCTATAGTCAAATCCATGCCCTCTCTCTCAGAACGGATAGACTCAAGATGCTCAACCTCTCACACAATGGTCAAAGAACTCACAACGACCACGGGACCACCGTCAAACCCCAAACGGTTCCCAACCACACTAGCACTGGTCTACACACAGCCGCTAGACTCCACTCAGTCCCCCTGACGTGAGTGTAACCATGAAGTAACTGTCTGGAATAAACCCAATCTGGTACCACCAGTAGAACTGGTACTGCCTGCTCTGCCGCGACGGGTATGCCAGCCTACGCATAACACCGAAGCAAAGGAGTCCCAAGGACTCAAAGTCTGTCAGCCGCGCACTCCGGAGTGGCACTCGTGGGGAGCGACCCACACGAGTAAAGTATCTCTGTAACCAGTATCACTGTAACAAGTCTCACGATATAGCAGGACTGGATCACGACTCTGATCAAAGTGGGAAAACTCATCCACTAAAGGGAAACCCGATCCCCAAACTGAAACAACTGTAAACAATAAGTGGAAAACTCCAACCACTAGAGAAGCCTGATACCCAATCTGATGCATAAACAATCTCCGGTCAACCGCCCAATGTCCGCGGCTGCCGCAATATCCCACAAACCACAACCTAACACAATCCGGCACAACCGGTCCCCGACACCAGGACCCCAGCTACACTATCCCTAATCCCTGCTCGAACCCGAGCAACATGAACCGTACGACTGGCAGAAAAGGAGAAAGGAAGCAGAGATGGTTTCTCCTAAGTCAAGTCCCAATATGAAAGTGTAGCAGTAAAGGATGGCCTATCTAGATGTCCATACAAGCATGCATTGTCCTCAAAGCAAAATAAAGAAAAATAAACCTCATGCCAAAATTATCAATGACCATACCTGTCCAAAATCCTCAATCCAAAATAGCTCCTCAGAGTAGAACCTGCACATAACTACATAATCCTATCGCAATGCATAAACCAGCCTCATAAAAGGTTATGTGCTAATATGGCATGATAATTAATCATATAGGGTATCCTTGCCTTGGGTAAGCTTCCACTAATCATCAACATGAATATTTGATTAATACCATTGTCAGACTATGAATGATTCACTTGCAATTTTCATAAAATCCTCATTGTTAAACTTACCGATCAATCCCAGCTATCGTACCATACACCTGCATGCAATGCTAACATATAAAAATTTAGGGAACCGTCCACCGGTTCCGGGAATAAGGCACCCACCTGAAGTGCTGACTGTCCAAACTCGTACAGCTGAAAATACCAAAAATTCCAATCCTTTGATCCAACAAGTTCAGCACACCTGTAACACTCCTGGCACAAAACAAAGTCCACTAAATACACTTAGGCTCCCAAATATTGCTCTTATAATCACATACAACATCTGTCCCAAAACTGTTAAATTATCACCTGCAGAAAGTGCCCAGAAAATTCCCAGAAAAATATCACGGCGATCCTCGCGTCGATAGCTTCGTAACGGTAGCTTGCGCGCCCAAATCTGAGTTCGGTAAGACAAGTTATAAATTCGGCAAGGTGGTAATCCAAACAACAAACTGCGAAAAAAGACTGGGCACTGTACACTGAGAAAACAGTAATTCCACCACGAAATAAATCTCAGGAAATTCCAAGAAAAATACGAGCGCGTTCCTTGCGATCTGTAGATGAAAAAGTTGTACAAGCTCGTTTCTGTCCGACGCTCGTGCGCGAAGATATGGCCTCCACAATCCGCTGCTGTCCCAAAATCTCTCACAGAAAAAGGGTAACCATTGTTACCTCGGGATCCGAGCCAAGGAGTCAAAATCGGAATGCGCAATCAAAATGAAAGATGAAGCCCTACCTGTCGTGAAGCCAACGGCGCAAAAATCATAGAAAAAGGAGCTCGGGGTAGGCCAGGGGAGTCATCACGCTGCCGCTGCGATGAAGGAGGACACCGAAGAAGAAACGTCGCGCCGCGCCAGTAAAATCAAAATCTCGAAATCCGTGCTGCCGGAAAATCTGAAACTTGTTTGGTGTAAGCTCCTCTTCATGGAGAAGATTTCTCCTTCTCATCCCCCTTCGAGCAGAGGGCTCGAAGGGGTCGAAATCTCCCTCCCAAAGTCCCTCGGATTGCAACTTAAGGGAAAACCAGAAATTTTTTTTTGGAAAATTACCTCTGTGTCCCGCCGAACAGGAAACACCAAAAATCCACCAATCATGGAACGCCACGTCGCCGACGAACACCAAACAGCAAAACTGGCCAATGGGGTTGCGCCACGTGGCGCTGACAGTACCTGCCCCGCGCACGTCGCGCCACCTGCCCACCTGCCCCGCACAGTAACCCGACCAATAGGAAGGTGCCACGTGTCCAAGTCCCAGCCTGCTGCACCCAGTGTAGGAAACACTATGCACCAGACCAATGAAACTACGCCACGTGTCCAAGCCCGGTGCACCATGCACCCGCGCCGATCCATAGACCGCGTCCTGTGAGCCATCCAATGAGAATCTGCCACGAGTCCTACCTGTCGGTCCACCGTGCACCCAAATAATTCCGTGGACCGCGCCGCCAGAACCATCCAACCATCGGCCGCCACGTGTCCCCGCCCTGGTGCACGTCGCGCGTGGACCGCGCACTGCCCGCCGCTCGGGCGCCTGCCCGCGCCCTGCCCGCGCCGCGTGCCGCCGCTGTGCCGCCTTCCCGAGGCTGCGCCGGCGCCGCCGGCCGCCGCCGCCCGCCGGCGCCGCCGCCCGCCACCGGCGATCGCCGGAACAGTAAAAGTACTGTAGCGCTCCGAAAAATAGCAAGTAAATAGCCCATCTTGACCGTTTTCGCGCGCTGATTCCAAACGGTGTCCATTTTGCCAAAATCCAATCCTATAAATTGCCGGAGGCTCCCGAAAAGGTATTTTTAATTCGAATTTCGCGCCGAGTCTAAATTTGATATCCGATTTGCGCGGAAAACACCTCTAAACATCCGACGGGGTCCCCCGATTTCCCACGTGATCCATTTTAAGCCCCGAGTCCATCCCTTGTGTCCAAATTGGCGCGCGAACACCGCCGACATGCCGCGCAGGCTTCCAGAAGCTGCTGGTCACACTGGAGAAGCCCTGTAAAGATCCGGGTCACCACAGTCTGGTCACATTGACTACCCTTCGGAAGGGCAAACGTAGCTGCCCGCGCCTTGAGTAGGAAAGGTCAGACAGTGGTATGCTAAGGCGCGCCCCTACTCAGCAGGAGCGTGTAACGCGGTTCTCCCGCGGAGAGATGGAGGTGTGGTCCAGTCGGTACAGTTTAGCGACTCTCATTCCTAGTAGTCTGGCCGACCCCCGTTCGAGAAAATTCTAGAAGGTCAAAGGACAGACACGCAGCAGAAGCTTACAATGGCTAGTCCACTTCGAAGATAGAGAGAGCGACGTTTCGGTGAGCACGAGCGACGCAACCCGGTCCCGGGGACATACTTGCGTACCCGACCTGCCCGAATTAAGGACGAGAGATTTCTAACGGAGACGCCCTGTGCTCCCTACACAGTGCACCCGGGTGGCACAAAGATGTTACAGAGATCTGAAGCGGACGTTTTGGGGTGGCCGGGGCAAATGAAGAAGGACATAACGCGAGTCGTGGCGCACTGACTAGGTTGTCAGCAAGTAAAAGTCGAGCACCAGCGCCGGCGGAGATATTGCAGCCACCACCGGTGCCGGAAGGGAAGTGGGGGGCTGATCACCATGGATTTCGTATGAGGTTTCCGCGAGTGCAACAAGGTCATGGACGCAATCTGGGTGTAGCGGATCGTTTGATAAGACAGCTCATTTCCTATCTACCCTAACAGCGTGGAACCGCAACCGCTCTGGCGCAGGTCTACATCCACGATTTTGAGAGACTGCATACCGATATCGATCCCTTCGGACAGAGACACTGTCACGCCCCGGGTGTAAACCAGAACCCGGGCCCGTCCACAGATCCGCCGTGCATGCGGTATTTCCCACATGCACGAAGCGTCGGTAACCTGCTCAGATATGAAATAATAATAAAAGAGCATAATAATAATCAGAGCTGAAATAAACTACAGTATCTCAGACAGAAGCTAGGGAAATAAGTACAACAGTAAATAATACAAGTGTCGCTCCCAGCTCACAACTACAAAATACATAAAGCTGGCAGAAGCCAGACCCAAAAGAAAAGAAAGAAAAACTGTCTGAGAAGATCTGGTACCCAAAAGTCAAGCAGCTACGACCCTCGGTAGGCTCTCTAACTAGTCAGCGATGCGCTTGCCCCGATCAGTTGCTGATGTCCCAGCAACTCACACAGAGGACTCTGCATAAACAAGGGAAAAGAAGGGAACAAGAAAAACAATGGGGGTCAGTACTACTATAACAGTAGCCTCCCCTAGTGGGTAACGCCTCAGCTCAGATATGCCCACCAGGTGCACCGAGGCCAAAAAGAAAGAAGAAGGGAAGGGATGCTAATAAAGAGCGACTGATAAAAATGCTATCCCTAATATGCCTCTACATGACCAACCAATAAGGATGGGAAAAGTGATTCATCAGAATCAAGTATCCGGTCATAAAGACCCAATCTGACTGCCAGTGAACACTGGCCCTGCCTGCTCTGCCAACGAACTCAAAACCCAGCCTGGTGCCCGGCGCTACACACCGTGGAACTCAAGAACTTAGCATGGTGCCCGGCGCTCACCCCGTGGAAAGCCTACTCCGGAGTGGCACTCGAGGGGAGCGACCCACACGAGTACAAATAATACCACTGTATCAACATCTCTGTAACCACTGTCTCATAATAGCAGGACTGGATCGAGACTCAAGAAGTGGGCACAACCCTCCCACTAAGTAAGCCCGATCCCGAACGCCCAATCTGATGCAATAAAACAATCCGGTCAACCACCCAAGATCCGTGGTCGCCGCAACCCCCTGACCACTCAGCCTGTCCCCAATTCCCCAATACCTGCCTACACTGTCCACTATACGCTCGAAATGATTTGCGAGTTAAGCCGCTAATGCAACAATGAAAGAGAAAAGAGAAAAGCATGGTTTCTCCTAAGTCAATTCCAAAATAGTGTAGCAGTAAAAGATGACAATCATCAGGTGATCAGTTAAATCATGCAATGTTCCAATTTCCAAGTATACAGTTGAAGTGATATAGGCTAGGATGACCGTTTCACATGAATAAACCTTGGTTTTGCAGTCCTCTAATTCTATGTTGTCACGGGGTATAAGTTCAGAATTAATAAGCGATTCCCTAGAGCATGCAAGTCTAACAATCAACACGTTCAACATTGTTATAACAAAGTACTCTGACATTCCTAGTGGGCATACAAAAGAGGAGTGTAACGACCACCACCTGAAGCGCAACTGTCCCAACTTGTACAGTCAGAGAATACAAACATCCAAATCCGCGCCCCCACAATACTCCTGGTACACAAGGAATCCACTAATTACACTAGGGTCACAATCACAGCACTAATTACCACATACAAACACAAGTACTAAACTGTCAAATTATCACCTGCAACAAATGTCCAGAAAATTCTAATAAAAATATCCTGGCGATCCTCGCGAGATAGCTTCGCAACGGTACCTTGCACGCCCAAATCCGAGTTCTGTACACCAGAGATAAAAATTCAGCAAGTGGACACTCTCAACACTAATCATGATTAAGGGTAGATTACTATTCACAGAGAGATCCTTAATTATCACCTCGAAGGAAAATTCACAAAAATCCACTAAAATACGAGCGCGTTCCTTGCGATCCGTAGATGCAAAAGTTGTATAAGCTCGTTTCCATCAGACACTCGTGCGCGAAGATAAGGCTGAAACACTCCACTGCTGTCAAGAATTCCATACAGAAAAAGGGGGTCACTTGTAGCCTCGACAAACCGTGCCACAAACCTCGAAACGGGAAAGCGCGACTATAACGAAAGATGAAGTTCTACCTCTTAGGAGTCCACGGTGCAAGAATCACAGGAAAATGATGTCGGGGTAGCTCGGCGGGAGCAAAAAACCACGAAAACCGCGCCGAAGGAAGAACACAAGTAAGACAACACGTCGCGCCCCCCGCACCGTAAAATGGGGAACCTCCGGGGGATTCGTGTGCCACCAAAATGCCTAAGATGTGGTAGGAAGATCCAGGACAAAAAATGCAAAATTTTGCT